>CAOKZL010002794.1:0-156478 GCA_948472985.1 Iguana delicatissima | reverse complement strand
CAATGCCTGGCTCTCCTACCAACTACTGCAGGCGAGTGAGCCTGCACTCTTCACTATTGGGTCCCACACTGGAGAGATCAGGACATCACGGGTCTTTGTGGAGAAAGATGTTGTCAAACACAAGCTGATCATCTTGGTTAAGGACAATGGAAAGTCACCTCTCTCAGCCACTGTCATGTTGAACCTCGTGGTTGCTGAGAACTTCCAAGAGGCGCTTCCAGAAATGAGCAAGCAGCCCAGTGAGTCCGAGCAGCAGCCTGAACTCCAGTTTTACTTGGTGCTGGCTTTAGCTTTGATCTCATTTTTGTTCCTCCTGTCAGTCATACTGATCATTGTAATGAGACTTCGAAAATCCGGGCCTCCCAAATTATTCCAGTGCTTTGATCCTAATTCTTTTTCTAAGACACACATTGTATTTCCACCAAACTATGAAGAAGGAACTTTACCATATTCGTACCAACTCTGTTTATCCTCTGCTTTGAGGAAAGAGGAAATCTCTTTCCCAAGCCCGAATATCCAGGCTGCAGAAAACTTGCTTGATGGTGATAATTCTCAGCTGGTACCTGTGGATAGTAACTGTGAGAATTTAAGTTCAGAAATGGCCACTGGTGAGAAGGTAAGTTTTGCATGCAAAAACAGTAGCATCTACATCACGTCTTTCCTTGTTAGCGGTATGGTGAATAATTACTTTTAAAGCATTTGACCTTCTACTTAGGGACTAGCTTTATTAAGCTGGGGAGTCGACCACCTAGGTATACTTGAATGTCATGCCACTGACTGAGATGTTGTCCTCATGCTCAATTAACATATCCTTGGATCCTCAGGCCTGATACTTAAGTTTTAATTTTCATTCAACTACTCTTCCCAGCGTGAAACTGATCTGGCTGTGTTATCCTAGCTGTAGAACAAATTGGGTTTCTCTAGTTTCATTGAGCAAAGCAAACAGAGAAGGAGTGGGGATGATCCTTCAGAAGAAGGCAGGCTGTTAATGGAATCTGTATGCCCGTCCATCTGCTCCTCAAACTTACAGCTGTTTTCCCTCTGGGGTTGAAAAGGGCACATCATCAGCCTTGAACTTTCTTTAAAAGCAGTTTTTTCCAAGATGTACCTACAAAGTTCTACAGCTACAAAGGAATAATTTTATAGGAAAAATGTGTTACTCACAGTTGTGGACCTTCATAGATATATTGGGAATTGCTAGTTAAAAAATATTAAATGGCAAAATGAATCCTACTTCCATTCAACAGGGCTGCTCATCCCCCTCCTGCCAGGTGGAAGGTGGAGGCAGGAAGGAAAGTTGTTGAACTGATTCTGCAGCTAGAAGCCAGCTATAGCAAGATAACCTGGCCCAAAGAAAATATTACATTGCATGGAAACTCCAAGAAGGAAAATCAAACAATATTACATACATTGTGTGAAGAAATCTGGAATATAAGGAGGGAATTAGTGCAGACAGGACAATTAGGACTTTGCATCACATACTTCATAAGCGAGCCAGGCTTTACAGTAATGTGGAGACATCCTCATGGTGACTTGCCCCAGGTTCCTGCTTATCTGTTTAGACTATTTAGTGGTAATGGGAGAGGCGCAGTAAATTGTTTGCTAGAAATATATGTAAACTGATGCTGCAATGTGGGGCAGGATGGAGTGTGCATTTTTTTAACGTTTCTGTGTTGTATGAAATTAATGTAATTTGAAACTTTGTAAAATTTGTGTCTTATACTATAGATATGCCATATATGTTACATGGGGGTGGGGAGAGAACTCAAAATATGTTAGATAGTGTTTAATTTCTGAAAGGAATGGTGTTGGTGCTCAAAAGATCAGAGAACCCACAAGGGATCATCTAAGGACAATGAGGCCTTAAATTTGTTCAACAGTATCTCTTCATTCTGTAAGGACAGGCTTTTGAAACTGAGTTTCCAAAATGGTTTTAATGTGAATTAGAGACCAGCTGTTCAGATTCTAAAAGGTTCAGTGGGTAAGCCCAACGTAGCATCAGGGCAAGGATCACATTAGAACCTGACCACACTATTTTCTATGCAATCCACCAAGAGTAGAAACATGAAAGCTGGCTGTAGTGGCTCCTTTGGGAAAGAAAATACTTTCCCATTTAAACAGATGTACTTTCTATTCTACATATTCTATGTATTCTGTGTAGGGTGTTGTCATTCAGTCAAGATCAGTCCTAACAACTATTAAGGTATTATATAGTTTGTTGATTATGGTTGTTGTCTTCCATCATATTTATTCTTCTTTATATACCTACACCTGCAAAAAGACTTGTCTGAATCAATATCATTTCAAAATATTCTCTGATTTCTGAATGCTTTTGTGCAGATTTTTATTTGTGAACTGTCAAGGTAATAATAGTGGGAAATACCGATGTTTTTAAAGTTCTTAATTACAGAAATTTAGAAATGCTCATCAGAAGTCTGTGAAACAGGTGTACGCAAAAAGTCTTTAAGAGAGGGTTTGGTGAAAGTAGAAGGAAGAAGCAAAAATTTAATATTTTGATGTTTGGGGTATTTCACCAAGATATTTCCTGTGATATTTAGAGAAAGAGTCCAGTATAAGATCACTCCCCAGATAACACGGTGGGACAAGTATGAAAATCTAATTGTGCCAGCTCTCTTTGATGGATCTTTTTAGATTCCCTTCCCAATTCCCACCAGATAGTAAGTGTGAAAATTAAGTTTGTCTGCCTTACTCCAACTTCCATTTTTGAAGTGGAATATTTTGGTTTCTCAGTCTTGCGTACTTTACTACAAGCCAAGTCCAGAAGATGTGATGCAACGGTTCTGTACAGCAAGAAAAGCTGGCTCTTTTACAGACATGAGCGACAGAAATAGAGGTGTGCTCCTGTAAGAAAGTGGTTCTCAACCTTTGGCGCTCCATAAATTTTGGACTTCCACTCCCAGATGTCTTGACCTAGCCATACTGGCTGGAGTTTGTAGGAGCTGAAGTCCAGAATAATGGAGGGGCAAAACACTGAGAAGGGTAGCATTATGTGACTGTTTCTGCATAGATAATACAGAGTAGAGATAAAGGCAAAGATCTATAAACTGAGAAATACTTTTTATGATCAGTAAAGCCTTTGCATATGCATAGCTTTAAAGCTTCTTGTCACTCATTGATAAATGTAGTCAAAATGTGACATAAAAATACTTAAGAGGTACAAACTGCAAACAGAAACATCAAGAAAACAAATATGTAAAAACTGAAATGATAGATTTTGTCTTATAATATGATCCATGAAAAATGTAGTTGTATATCACTCATTAACAATTTGAAATAACTGCTCATCACTGCAGTGCTTAGTATGAAATAACTGTACTGCTTAACATGTCTGCATAGTTTTCCATCTATATGTCCAACTGCTGGATCTTGAAGTCATGTCTGTATTAAATTGAGGAGGAAGTAAAAAATTTATCAAATGAAATCGTAGCTTCAAAAAACCCAGACTTCCTGCCTATGTAATTGCAATTGATAGAGGCTCTTGAGTGTTGCTGTTCATCAACCAGGCACACAGATCTACCCTACCTAGCTCCCGTGTTCCTACAGCAGCAAAGCAGCTTGAAATTTAGCAAGCTAAGAAACAAAATCACCCAATCTGGTCAAAGATGATGCTATTTGTCTCTTCATTTAACTGAAATGCAACAACAACAATAAAAAATCTGTAGCACAGAATTGAGAATGCTTCTTCACATCACAAGTACAGCAATGAAAGAGCCCTCTAAAACCATAAGGGAAGGTTTTTGCTTCATGATGGTTGTTATTTGACAAGTTCTTTCTGTATATATTCATTCAGTTCCTCCAGACAAACAGAAAAGATCTCTCATGACCAACACTGAAGAAGTGATGGGACTTGATGCAAAAGTCCTTTTATAGAGAAGAGTGCACACTGTTTCCTAAGGAGGTCTCAGAATCTTCCTTTGAATTTCAAAATTAGCCATTTTCACAACACAAAATGGGAGATCTCTGCCAAACAGAGAAGTGTAATGGTGAATTTTGACACCATAGATGAAACCCAATTAGTGTGTATGTGTGTGTGTGTGGAGTAGAAAGAACCCCCTTGGTGAGCTGCTAATAAAAATCACTAGGACTGAAGCAATAGAGACATACCCTATGAGGCCCAAGGACTCAACATAGGAATCAATTTTCTCGAGTACTAGACTCAGGAGAAATAGTTATTTTTTTCTTGGATATTCTATATTAATGCAACAGAGTCTCTCAACCATGAAAAAGAAGCTGCTAAACTGACAGCATATGGCAAAGACCCCAAGGAATTCCAGCAGTGCACACATTCAAAGTGCATTTCTTGAGATATATAACAAAAAACGTTTTTATAACAAGTTTCCTTCTATAATAAGCTATTAAAATGGGACCTACAAAATCCCAAGTGGTTACTGTAAAAACTACTGGCTTGGACAAAGGAACATGCAAAGTCATTCAGAAAACACTCTGGAGTATTTCAGAGTATTCCAAATAGTTCATTGGCTTTCAGTCGAAGAAGCAATACCTTTTGTGGGAAGCTTGGACTATGAGAAGTCTATGTGTTATGAAACTGAAATCTAGACGCAAGATGACATGTTTGATATATCTGCCTGACATATCAAGAAATGTCACTGTTTCTGATGTGTGTGAGCATGATCCCAAATTAGCCATGGCTTTTCTTATTGGTTCACTGTCAGAAGACTCTTCAATAGAATGAAGTGCAGCCCTCTTAAAATGTGCAAGACCAAGATTCAGGAGACCGTGAGGAAACCACGTGGCCAGTTTGCAACAACCATTTCTTCCAACTGATGGAATCACGTGATTCTTATAGTATGTTCCTTGGTGGAGACCTTGGTAGGAAGAACATGGCTGCACACTCTATTACCATCACATTTGGAGACCAAGGAATTGTATAACTTTCTTCATCCACCATTATCCATCTTCAATTTTTAAATTATTTATTAAACAGAAACATACAACAATAAAAACAATACAAAAAACTAAAAATATGTTCAATGCAAATAGGGAAAAACTTGCCTCACAATATTATAAAATAACTACAAGAAAAAAACTACCAAATAACTACAAAACACTACAAATAACTAAAAATTGGTTCCCGTCCCTGTTGCAAACAAGTCATATTAGTCAGTTAGATTTACCTAACTCATAAATCCTTCATTTCCATTCTTAACTTAATCTTATCAACTTGTTTTATAGTCACTTATCAACTTATTCTACCTTCTAGATTAGTTCAAACTAATAATCAACAAGCAATCAGCAAATAATAATAATAAGCAATCAAGAAGTGATAATAGTCCTCTAAGTTAATTACCCAATAAATATCAATTATAATTATTTATCATCTTAGTTTTTCACTTATTTAATTCACGAACACATAAGTCATTCTTCACTTGTTCCATATTCTATCTTAACCATTCTTACTTTATTTTTATATATTCTATATTGGTAGATAGTATAATTAATATATTGATAATAGTATATTAGTATATTAATAAACAATCATGTGAGAAATAATCTTATTACACTTCTCATGCAGTAGTAGATATTTAAACTTTAAAATTTAAGGTTAAAAAAAACTTTCACCATATCGCTCTCATTCTTTGCTAAATAATCAACTATCCGACATTAATAAGTCCTCCCCCCCTTTTCATCAGCATCCTCCTAGGTCTTACAAATCCCTTTCTTCATCACAATCATTCTCTTTCCTTCCTTCCTTCCTTCCTTCCTTCCTTCCTTCCTTCCTTCCTTCCTTCCTTCTTTCTTTCTTTCTTTCATCATCAAATATGAGGTATAATTACCCTCCATTTTCCCACAATCATCAGTGACTCTTTCTTCAGGAGGAACAATGAAAGATATACCTCCGTCTTTTTAAATAAGGCAATGATCCCAACTGTGAAGAGAACACGGCAATAAGTTGTTCTATTCACACAAGACATATATCTTATTTAGATTAGTCTAAGAAATCATGTGGATTTCTCTTTGCATTGATGGCTTTGCTGAGGTAGAGATGACTCCTCACTTCTCTCAATCAGGTTATCTGGTCACTGAGGTGGTGGCAATGGATGTAGGTTATGTTCCTGTTTTAGAGGGATGAGGAACTGTGGACAAATGGATGTTGCATGCAGGAATCTGCTCTCAGAAATTCTTCTGTCATCTCAAGAAGCAGCTGAAAAGATGGAGCAAGATCTGAGTTCTGTTCTCATCTGTTCCTTTCTTCCCACTACAGATTTTGTCTTAACTGTGCACAAACAATCCAAGATACAGCACATAAACACAGTTGGATTGGGATTTCAGTGGATAATCTGATAGATTAATAAAATGTTTCACACCTAAACTACTCTTTATAAACATTCTTATTTCATTGAGAATATCAGATACGCTGCAGTTTAATTTAGAAGGATAAACCATCATCAAAAGTAATTTGTGACAAACGAAGAAAAGACAATAAAACATAGAAAATATAGATACATTCAGGGAGGAGTTTCAGTTTGGGAAAACTGTTGCTCAATTTAAAAAAAAAAATAGGTTCATAAATCCTGAGAATGTGAATTGAGACACTGAAAGAACATTCAGTTCAGTTGTACAGTTATTGGTCAATTTTAATAGTATATTATTTCAAACCACTATTTTGTAAATAAGCCTTTAGCTAGTATTTTGCTACAGGAGCCTGTTCACAAACCTGTTCCCTAGCCTTACTTTATGTACACAAAATGAGATACAAGGCTAAAAAAAAACAAAAAAACAACCCTGATGGACATACTGCAGAATGTACATGCCAGATCCTGGGAAATCAAGTCATTCGGATTCAGAAATTCTAAAAAAATAAAATCTCTCAAACATGTGCCCTGTGATAATGATTTTTTCCCATATGCTTACCCACTCTTATAAATATATATTTATTTAAACAGATTTTTTCTTCATTTTTCTATTTATTTAGTTAAAATATAATATGTACACATTTGAAAGAATAACTCTGCATACACACACTATCCATGTGCAAAACTTTGCTGCTCAGCCACTCTATTAGGGTGTTGATCCAGTAGATGCAGTTTTCCAGCTGAGACTCAGAGTGCCGCTGTTTGCCAATGTGGGAGAAGGAGAGAATGAAGGGATCCATTCACTTTTCCAGTGATCATACCACAAATACTGAGTTGAGTTCTGCACATCTGATGTGAGACAGAATCAAGAGACAAGAGGAGAGCATCCAATCAAAAACAGAGTTATCCCCACTAAAAAGAGTATCAAAGAGTGATGCCTGTTCATTATAACCACTTCTTGCAGCAGGAAAGAAACTTGAAAAAACAAATCAGCAAAAGAGAAAGGATACAAACAAAGCAACTGAGGAAATGAAAACCATGTCGAGATGGAGCAGCCAGCCATTCAGGCGGCAAGTACAGCTTTCCTTGTTTATCTCTTTGTTCTGCCTGGCTTTCTCAGAAGAGATTTCATATTCAATTCCTGAGGAAAGGGAGAAGGGCTCTCTTGTGGGAACTCTTGCTAAGGATTTGGGTCTAAACAAGAGAGAGTTGGCAAAGAGAAAGCTCCGTCTTGGCTCTGCAGCCAGTGCACAATACTTTGCTGTGAATGGGGAAAATGGAGATTTCTATGTAAATGACAGAATAGATCGAGAAGAGATATGTGGAAAATCTCCACATTGTGTCCTTAACTTTGAAATTGTGGTTGAAAATCCTTTGAACGTTTTTCATATCAGTGTCACGATAGAAGATATTAATGATAATGCACCTCGATTTTTAAAAGATGATATCAGGCTGGAAATAATTGAATCCAGTCCAATTGGAACCATATTTCCTCTTGGAAGTGCTGAAGATCCTGATGTTGGGATAAATTCTCTTCAGAATTACCAACTGAGTCTTAATCAGTACTTTACTTTGGATGTTAAAGAGAGTCTTGATGGAAATAAATACCCAATTTTAATGCAAACAAAACCACTGGATCGGGAAACTCAGCATAGCCTCCACTTAATCCTTACAGGGCTGGATAGAGGTGAACCATTTAAAACTGGAACCGCCCAAATATGGATTAGTGTTATTGATGCCAACGATAATCCACCCGTTTTCACTCAGGAAGTCTATAGGGCCAGCATAAAGGAGACCATGCCCAAAAGATCATTGGTGACACAGGTGAAAGCCACTGATGCAGATGAAGGTTCTTATGGACAGATCAGCTACAGTTTTAGCAATATCCCTGCTAAAGCTAGCCTGAAATTTAGCCTGGATCCAGAAAGTGGGATTATTTCAGTTAGGGAGGGTTTGGACTTTGAAGAATCTACAAGCTATATGATGTTAGTGGAAGCCAAGGATGGTGGTGGACTCTCAGCACACTGTAAAGTTGAAATTGATGTTCTCGATGAAAATGACAATGCTCCAGAGATTTTGCTAACATCTTTATTTAGTCCCATTCCTGAGGACTCTCTACTAGGAACTGTGATTGCTTTGATCAATGTAGCTGATAGAGATGAAGGAGAAAGTGGGAAAACTGATTGCTATATACAAAGTAATTTGCCTTTTAAAATTCTGTCTTCATCTAATAGTTACTACAAACTGCTTACAGATGGTCCCCTAGACAGAGAAAAAATCTCAGAATATAATGTCACAATCACAGCCACTGATAAAGGTACCCCACCTCTTTCCACACATAAAAGCATCATAGTGCACATTTCAGATGTTAACGATAATTCTCCATCTTTTGAAGAATCAACCTACCATGTCTTTGTGCCAGAAAACAATCCATCAGGAGCTTCCATTTACACAGTCAAAGCCTCTGATTCAGATTTGGGCCACAGTGGACGGATCACTTACTCCATTCTCAGCAGCAACATTGAAGAGCTACCTCTCTCGTCTTATGTCTCCATTAACTCTGAAACTGGGACAATCTACGCACAGCGTTCCTTTGACTATGAGCAATTCAGGGAGTTCCAGATTTATGTGAAGGCCCAGGATGATGGGTCCCCTTCTCTCAGCAGCAATGTCACATTGAAGGTGTTCATTTTGGATGAGAATGATAATCGTCCTCGGATCCTGTATCCTTTACTAGACGCTGATGGTTCGGCCTTATTTGAGATGTTGCCTCGGTCTTCTGAATTAGGCTCTTTTGTGACCAAAGTGGTGGCAGTGGATGCTGATTCTGGACACAATGCCTGGCTCTCCTATCAACAGCTACAGGCTATGGAGCCAACACTTTTCACCATTGGGCTTCATACTGGAGAGGTCAAGACAGCACAGGCCTTTATGGAAAAAGATGCTGTGAAGCAAAAGCTGGTCATTTTAGTGAAGGATAATGGAAGTCCTCCTCTTTCAGCCACTGTAACTCTGAATCTGGTGTTTGCTGAGAACTTCCAAGAGGCACTTCCAGAGATAAACAAACTATCCAGTGACTCAGAATATCAGTCTGATATAAATACCATTTTGATAATAGCTTTAGCTTTAGTCTCATTTCTCTTCCTTTTTACTACCATAGCTGTTTTAGTACTGAAATGTTGGAGACAGAGAAGTCCAGCAGTGTTGGGGTCCTACCATACTGAATTATATTCTAGCCTGGGACACAAATTTTCCTGCAATTACAATAATGGAACGTTGCCACTCCCGTATTCCTACGAAGTATGCATAGCCTCCAAATCACATCCCAATGAATTTGCCTTTCTGAAACCAAACCAGTTGGTAGTCACAGAGAACCCCATTGCAACAGATGATTCTGGAATTGGAAATGAGTCTCTGGGTGAAAATCTCAGCTGTGATAGCAACACTCAGGTGAGAATAAGACCTAGCTTTGTTTTTCAAACTGCATAGTTATAATATTTCCCTTGCTTGCTTGTTCAGAATGGAGGAGGAGGAGGAGGAGGAGGAGGAGGAGGAGGAGGACATTGTGGCATTGACATCCACTCTTTATCTACATTTGGCAACCACTAAATTAATAGATTTAATTTTTTTAAACGGATGAATGTTGAGATTTTTATAGCATATAATGTAGTCTTCTGCATGTATACGGCATGAATATTTGCAAACGCTGTGGAAAGTATTCCTAGACAACTGTCTGGTTTTGCTAGAAACTGGTAACTTTGAACTTTTGATTCTTGGCAGCAGAATTGGGGATCTGTTCCTGATTTCTTTGCTTTTCACAGGAAAACAGGGAAACCATCTTATAAGTAACTAACTTCCTGAGTGCTGTAGATTGGTTTTGTCTGCCCTCTGTTGGTCAGATCTTATACTACAGTCCAGAGTTTAGTAGTCGTCCCAGGGGTTTGCTTAAGCAAATTACATTCTGTTTAGTTTTGTTATAACAGATAACAACTTCATAATGTTTAACTAGTATAACAAAATTAGCTTTACATTCCTCTAATTTTAAATTTCTTATCCTGTGTAATTACCTTATGTTTAGCAAAGAGCACTGTGGCAGTGGTGATTCACATCAGGAAACTGACAGGAGCAAAAACTGAAATGATCTGTTCTCCCTGCCAAAACCCAGTCTGGATTGAGAAGGCTTTCTCAGAGCTGTTATTCTTAAACATGATCCAAACTCTGAACTGACAGTTGTGCGATTGCATTTTGACCTTTCCTACATTTGATAGAATTCAGCAGGTAAATAGACAGACCTGGGACTGAGATCCACCACTCTGCCATTGACAGCCATCTAGCATCAAGACAGAATCACAGAAACAGAGAATAATTCAGTTGGAAGGAACTGAAAAGTCCATCTAGCCCACCCTTTTGCCAGGCAGGAATCTACAACCAAAGTCCTCCTGAGAGACAGACATCTAACCTCTCTTTAAAGAGAGTCACCTTCCAAAATAGTCTGTTACATTGCCAAATAACTCTTACTGGCAGGAAATTCTTCCACATGTTTAGGTGGAATCGCTTTTCTTGCCATTGAATCCATTACTTTAAGTCTTACTCTCTGGACCAGGAGAAAATAAGCTCATCTTCTGCATGACATCCTTTCAGACAATTTAAAGATGACTATCATGTCATTTCTCGTCTTCTGTCCTCCACGCTAAGCATGTGCAGCTCCCTAAGCTGGCTGTCATAGGGCCTGCTTTCCTTTTACCTACTTAATTCTTCTCCTCTGAACACATTACAGCTTCTCAATAACCTTCTTGAATTATGGTGCCAGATCTGGTCACAGTATTCCAGATGAGGTCTGACCAAAGTGAAATAGAATGGCACCCTTACATCCCTTGTTAAGGACACTATACTTCTGTTGATACAGCTTAGACTGGCATTGACTTTTTGGCACCATATCACACTGTTGATTCACACTTACTGCATAGTCTGCTAATATCCCTAAAGCCTTTCTCATGTACTGTTGTCAAGCTAGGTGTCACTTGTCCCACATTTGTGTTTTTCACTTTTCATGCCTCAATTTACCCCTGCTGACATTCACTTTGTTAGTTTTGGCCATTTGTCCAGTCTGTTAAGAATATTTTATATCCTGATTATGTCCTCTAGGATATTAGATACATGATAGTGAATGTGGAACTGACTGTTGCACAGGATGCTGTACCGTATCTATATTGCCTAAATAATGTGGCTGTTAAGGGTGTGGCCCTTAACAACATAGGTTTCCTGGCATTTTGGAGTGTGAATGATCATTGAAACCTTTAATACAATATACTGAATGAAAGATAGTGGTGGCTCTTACTTTTATTACAGTACATTTAGCACAAGGCAGAGTTCCATGAATCTTTTATAGGAACTGTAGAAGAAAGATGGCATTAAAAGCTAGACTTCTTGGGCTAGGAGGAGCACAGAACATTTTTTAAAATATTAGTTTTAACTGGGACTGGAGGTCAAAAGGATTATTTTCCATCATGCAGAGATATTTTAATATATACAGTCATTCCTCCACATTTGCTAGGGTTGGGGGCACAGGATCCCCCCTCCTGTGAAAGTGGGAAAAACTATGAAGAACTCTAGGCCCTGTCAAACCATATTTAACACACACAAAAGTACGATCACCAAATTCAACCCATTCCTTTGAGGCATCGGGGTTCCTTCACAAGGCAGAAGTGGGTGGCTGGGGGGGCTACTGCCACCTCCACTGCTGCCCCACACCATGTTTAATAGGGACTTACAAGCCTCATTCACAGTTTCTCAGTCTCACAAGGCTTGCAGTCCCTATTAAAAATGGGACAGGGAGGCAGCAGAGGTGACAGCAAATAATCCATGAATAATCAAATCTGCAAAACTAAAACCCACAAATGTGGAGGGCTGACTGTATTTTAAATACATTTCTTACAGTAAAGAGATAAATGACACATTATTTCAATATGAAATGCAAATTGTTCATTTGCACACAGAAAATGGCAGCATCAATGAAAGAACTGTAGAACTTGAAGTCCTGGTGCTTAATTGCACACATGAAAGGTCTAACATTCAGCTGTGTCTACAATAACAAGATTTGGTCTTCTAGATTTGATCTTCTAGATTGGTAGTGGCGGGTAGCGAGATGGAAGGAACGTAAACGTTCTTCATTTGTTTTAATGACTGCGTGGCAGTGAAAGTTGTAGTGAGTGCAATGAGGGGACAAAGATATTCTGCACCTCCTGCTTTAACAGAAGAAAATTTATCTGTGTCTGTCTAGAGAGTCACAGTGCCAAGAATCTGAAACACAATGTATGAAACGTAGCATGCATGCTAAAGGGAACCTAGGATTATGCCTCTAGAGATTATTTATTATTTAGAATGGATTGACTAATTCCAATGAACTTTGGTCTGGTGAAGCCTGCAGTGGCATCTTCAGTCACTAGGTGAGAGACTTCCCTACCCATTACATGGTTTTGCACTTTGTACAATGTGAAACTGGATAGTGAAATCATTTAAGGGGCACTATTATAGGATTGCACACATACACACATAGTGTGGAATATTGCTCCACAAGGGCTTGAAGTGAGTAGACCCCTCCTTCAGCAGGTGCTAGGAGTCTCAGAGTCCATGGCTCCACCAGACATGGAAAGCACAGTTTGTCAAGCTTTGAGAGATGTGTGACGTTGCTTGAAAACACTGCAGTAAGGAGAATGATAGAAACTAACTGAATCAGTTAACATCAATTAAGTTGGATGTTTTCTAACAAAGGGAGAAACATAATTATATTTATAGGTTGTTGTGGGTTTTCCGGGCTTTGACGCCATGTTCTATTAGTATTTGCTCCTGACGTTTTGTCTGCATCTGTGGCTGGCATCTTCAGAGGATCTGGTGGCATGGAAGGGAGACAGAGTATACATACCTGTGTACTCCCTGGGTGGGAGGAAGCAATTTGCATATGTTACAGTTGGCCTGTGTGATGGCCTATTGTTAAATGAGATATCCCCACCCAGGGACTACACAAGTTTGTATACTCTGTCTTACTTCCATGCCACCAGATACTCTGAAGATGTCAGCCATAGATGCAGGCGAAACATCAGGAGCAAATACTAATAGAACACGGCCTCAAAACCCCGAAAACCCACAACAACCTATGGATTCCAGCTGTGAAAGCCTTCGACTTTACATAATTATATTTGGTTTAAAACTAAAATGATTGACTTAAGTTGGAATTTCAGCACAAACCTAATTCCAGAATTAAAATATTTATTTAAGTATATTGTGCTATAGGCCATGTTTCAGCAGAAGGAAGTGGCAAAACCACCTCTGAGTATTCCTTGCCTAAAAAAACGCTATGAAATGCTGTTCAATATTTTTATCAACGACTTGGATGAAAGAATAGAGAGCATGCTCATCAAATCTGCAGATGACACCAAATTGGGAGGGGTTGCTAATACGCGAGAGGACAGGATCAAAATTCAGAATGACCTGGATAGATTGGAGAGCTGGGCCAAGGCTAACAAAATGAAATTCAACAGAGAGAAGTGTAAGGTCCTACACTTAGGTAGAAAAAATGGAATACAGAAATATAGGATGGGGGACACGTGGCTGGATAGCAGTACATGTGAAAGGGATCTAGGAGTCTTCATAGACCACAAGCTGAACATGAGTCAGCAGTGTGATGTGGCAGCCAAGAAAGCCAATGCAATTCTCAGCTGCATCAACAGGAGTATGGTGTCTAGATCAAGGGAGGTACTGGTACCACTCTGCTCTGCTTTGGTTAGACGTCATCTTGAATACCGTGTCCAGTTCTGGGCACCCCAATTCAAGAAGGACATGGTCAAGCTGGAGCAAGTCCAGAGGAGGGCAATCAAAATGGTGAGAGGCCTGGAAGCCATGCCCTATGAGGATAGACTTAGAGAGCTGGGGATGTTTAGTCTGCAGAAGAGAAGGTTAAGAGGGGACATGATAGCCATGTTTAAATATTTGAAGGGATGCCATGTAGAGGAAGGAGAGGGCTTGTTTTCTGCTGTTCCAGAGACCAGGACAAGGAGCAATGGATTCAAGCTGCAGGAAAGGAGATTCCACCTGAACCTCAGGAAGAACTTCCTGACAGTCAGGGCTGTCCGGCAGTGGAGTGGAGTGGAGTCTCCTTCCTTGGAGATTTTTAAGCAGAGGCTAGATGGCCATCTGTCGGGAGCGCTCTGAGGGTGTTCCTGCATGGCAGGGGGTTGGACTGTGGTCTCTTCCAACTCTACATTTCTATGATTCTACGAAATTCATGTTGTTGTTACATGCCGACAAGCGAGTCAAAGGCACATACACACATACGTTAGAAGTAATACAAGCAGTAAAGACAGCTTGGTCTTATTTGCATCCAGGTGGTTCCCCTGGGTTTTACTCCAAACAACACACGGAGGCTCCTCATCTGTCCCAGCAAACTGATTTTTGAAGCTTTTAATCCTGGGATATTTGCTGGGATCCACAGGGGAATAAGTAAGCAAAAGAAAGGAGCAGGCTCAAGAGATGAATTCATAAGGGAGGGAGAAAGGGAAAAGCAAGAGAAGCAATTTTGTGCGGTGGGTGAGTAAAAGGATTTTTCAAAAATTCAGGCAGCTGTTTCCTCCAACCCCAAGTTCAACCAACACAAGGACAAAAGTGGCACTGGGAAAGAATAAAATCATGAACGGTATTTTTCAGCTTTGTTCTGGTAATGCTTTTAGGCTATTTCCACACTGGACTGTTATAGTGCTATTATTCCACTTTCAACATCCTGTGGAATCTTGGGGTTTGCAGTTTAGGGAGGGGCCTTAGAATTCTCGGCTAGAGAGCTCTTTGGCCTCAGTAAACTACAAATCCCAGAATTCCACAGGATGTTGAAATAGCACTATAACAGTCTAGTGTGCAAATGGTGTTAGAGTAGGCATTTGTGGCAATTTCACACAAACATAATAATTAAATTTCCTTCTTCTAATGTAAATTTTAAATGTATTAATTGATAACTAAACATATCAAACCTTTTCTACTAGCATTCCTATATCTGTGTGCAGAAAAAAAGAAAAGCCAGGTACTTTACTTAGTATTTCCATACAAGCCAATGGGTACCGGGGTTGATAAACTAAGTTTCCTCTTCTTTTTCTAGAGCAGGACTAGCTCCTTCATCACCTCTCTCCCCTCCAAGCCAGAAAAATCTCTCAAACTACAACTACATCCAGAATCTCATGAGAATCCTCTTCCCCAGGCACATGGAGGGGGGCATCATTTGCACTGTGACAAGAGGATATGTTCTCTCTCCAATGTGGTATGAGTGGACTGGGCATTCCATTCAAGCTTTTTTGAAGAGGAAAGCATTCTTTCCTTACTTTTCTGGCTGGTGTACAGGAGTTTGGAAAGGCAAGGAATCTGAAGTAATATTAAGTGGTGTTGGTTCAAAATTTTGCTTTGACTCTTAAGCAAGATCCAACAGGACATCTTCCTCCTTGGCCAGCTCTGATCTTTCTGTATTCAGTTACCAGCCAGCCAACCACAAACTGATTCTTCATGTACTCTGATCAGCTGGTTCTTTCTTCCCTCAAATCTCCTGGGCAAAATCACTGTCCAATCAGGTTCCTTGTGAGACTTCCAAATGACAGTCACATTTGTTGGCCTGCTGTTCCACAATACAAACAAAGGTACCCTCACCCCTTAGTCTTTTTGAAATGTACATCCTCTCATAGCAACCATAATTTCAATAAGGCAGCTAGAACTGCCTTACACCTACAGTGCTCTGCTACACAGTAATCTACTCAGTTTTGTTATACCCTCCCTTGCTCACAGAACACACTGCAAAATACAAGCCAAAGGTAAAATTTCTGTCTTTCTATAGTCACAGAGAACAGGAGAAACATCTTAGGTGTCGAAATGTTTTGACTACTCTTAGAATCATAGGCTATTTCCGCACGAGACTGTTATAGCGCTATGATTCCACTTTCAACATCCTATGGAATCCCGGGGTTTGCAGTTTCGGGAGGGAACGGCCGGCCTCTCCCGAAACTGCAAACCTCAGGATTCCATAGGATGTTGAAAGTGGAATCATAGCGCTGTAACAGTCTCGTGCGGAACTAGCCGTAGGCTCTTAGAGTTTTAAAGGGCTACAATGGACATCTAGTCCAACCTCCTGCCATGCAGGAACACAAAACTACAGCACTCCTGAAAGATGACCACCCAGCCTTTTTTTAAGGACTTCTGAAGAAGGAGAGTCCACCATCTCCAGAGGCTGTCAATTCCTCTGCTACATAGGTCTTATGGTAGAGAATTTCTTCCTAATGTTTAATTGAAATCTCTTTTTTGTAATTTGAATCCATTGGTTCTTGTTCTAGTTTCTGTAGCAGCAGAAAACAAGCTTGCTCTGTCTTCTATATGGCATCCCTTCAGATATTTAAAGTTGGCCGTCATATCACCTCTCAGTCTTTTCTTCTCCCAGATAAACATACCTGACTTCCTAAGTCATTCCTCATAAAGCTTGGTTTCCAGAAGTTTGATCATCCTGGCCACCCATCTCTGGACCTGGATACTGTGCATTTTGACAGAGACCATGGGAGATTTTGCTGATCTGCCATAGACAACAAATTCTTTGTGCTAGCCCTCCTTGGAGATTGATTGTCAACATTAACATTTCTCCAGGAATCTAGTCTGTGCTGAATTCACCACCACCTCCCCATATTGTTCTTTGCTTTACATTGTGCTGATCATCATTTATCTGGTTTTATTTGTTACATCTAATATATAAAAGTCAAAAATTGTTTGTCCGTGTCAGGCAAAGACATCATATAATTGGTTGTGTCAGGCGAAGACCTCATATGATTGACTGCTTAAGAAGATTCTGTGGAATCGTGGGGTTTGCAGTTTAGGGAGGGGCCTTTAGAATTCTCAGCTAGGGAGCTCTTGGGCCTCAGGCTGGTTGCTGTGGAGATGATGCCTAGCAGCAAGGAGGAGGGCAGTGCATTCCCTCGGAACCCAACCTCTGCATGTTAATAACTCTGACTACAGATTGGATTGGGGAATATGGGGAAAAGTTACAGGTACTGGACAAGACAGTTTGGGGAATTAGAGACACAAGATCTCAAATCTTTCTAACAAGTTATTACCTATGAGAAAATAAAATCCTGGGCAATGACAAGTATATATGCTAGTATGTTATATTTTTTAAGTGTAGGCCATCTTGTCAGAATCAAAATATAACATATAATTTTTGTAAGAACAGCATCTGATTCTTAAAATCAGAAAGAATTTGGGAATTTGTTGGCATGTGGCAGCCATTCATGCACTGTAAAGTGTGATTGAGGAGCATCCATATATACAATGAAGCTTGACTATCTTTTGGGATGCATGTACTGATTTGACATCCACTTGATCAGAACGCATTTGTGTCTTTAGAGCAGAGCAGAGTGTGGCCTATGGATCATCTGATTAAAAAAAAAGAAATAGTGCAAAGGTCCCCTGTGTCCTCCTGGGAGTTGTAGGAGATAATTTTGCCATGTTTTGGGAGGGCTCTGGCCTATTTCAGGGGGCTTTTTCCCAAACTAAGAATGACTTCTGATCATGGCTTGTTTGGAAACAGAACCCAAACATTAGAACTTATCAAATGGAGGTGGGGGTTCAAATAGATTTGGAAAAAGCATGGAGTGAGGTGTGGTCATCCCAGATCTGGCATGGTGTATATGCAGTCCCTAGAACTAGGGAGGTTCCCCACCCCTGTTTTAGAATGTTCCCACACCTGCTTAAGCCTATAATCCTATATATAATTCACTGGGCTAAGTCCTATAGAGAGCCAGTGTGGTGTAGTGGTTTGAACACTGACCTATAAACCTAGAGACCAGGCTTCAGTTCCCTGCTTGGTCCTGGAAACCCACTGAGTGACCTTGGGCACATCACATGCTCTCAGCCCCCAAAAAAACACATAATAGGATCATCTTAAGGTTGCCATAAGTCCAAAATGACTTGAAGGCACACAACAACAAGTCCTATAGAATTCAGTCTGGATTAACTTTTGAGCAAAATATATACTAGATGGCAGCACAGAAAGGTTATCATACTAAGGCTAAAATTTAGTATGGCTTAGTTTCTTTGATTTTGTGAAAGAGCAATCCCTATTAGTTGTATTTACTGAAGATAATTAGCTTGGACAAAATACAAAATATTGCCTTTCTGGTTTTATTCCTGGTACACTAGAGAAACTTTGAACTCCCTGCTCCTGGAGGTGGGAATGGAAGATAGCTCCACAGTAATCTATATTTTGCTCCAAGAATTTTTTACATTTATTTATTGCTGGTAAAGATGACTATGAGTCATCTTTAAAATACAAACAAACGGGTACACTGTCCTTAAGATCATCCTCTATATCGGAGGACTGGGGAACTGCTAGTAATTTTTTTAAGGAATCTGGGAGAAATCCAAGACATTACAGTTTGATCCTCTAGACAGAATATAGGTGTATAAATCCTGATGAAGAAGAATCACCATGCACTCTCTAAAGGTCACTCCTGACTCTCTAACCTTTTAGTTTTTTTAAGGATGTCAGTAAATATCTGTACAAAAGTGATCTTATACATATTGTTTGTTTGGTCTTCCTTTCAATGAGAACACTTGGCAGTCACGGAGAACCTTGTTATAGACTGGAAATTGGGTATAGAACAGACAGCAGAGAGCAGGTCTATATGGTCAATTTTTATCGTAACAAATGTGAACTCATCACAAAGATGTGTATTGGAAGGAACTAATTCCTATAACTTTGGCCATTTCCGCACTAGACTATTATAGTGCTATTATTCCACTTCCAACATCCTATGGAATCCTGGAGTTTGCAGTTTAGGGAGGGGCCTTTGAGGACCCCAGGATTCCATAGGATGTTCAAAGTGGAATAATAGTATTATAACAGTCTAGTGTGGAAATGGCCTTGGAGTTCAAGGTGAATAGTGAGACAGTGAAGTGCGCTGTAGGACAGCTAAACTTATTAAAACAAAACAGATTGAGAAGATCTCCAAAAGAAACTCTCCAAGTGGAGAAATGGAGATGTGGCTCAGTTTAAAAAGGTGTAGTGGGCTGAGTGTTGGACTGTAACTCAGGTGACCAGAGTTCAATTCCCTGCTTGGCCATGGAAACCCATTGGTGACCTTGAGCATTCTCAGCCCCAGAAGCCCCTGTGGTAGGGTGAACCATAAGTTGGTAATGACTTGCAGGCACACAACAGTGAGAAAGCAGTGCCCACTGAGGAGGGGAAGAATCTTGTATTCACATATAAAGTGATAGGATCTGAGCTGATAGTGACTGATCAAGGAAAGGAACTCAGTGTTGTGGTAGATAGCTCAAATAGCATGTTGACCAAAAACCAAAATCCATGTTGACCAAAAACCAAAATCCATGTTGGACAGAAGTAGAAAAAGAACTGACAATGAAGCTGCCCAGATCATATAGCCTGCATACAAATCTATGTTGTGTAATCACACACCTATAATATTGTACAAAATTCTGGTCACTACACTTGGAAAAAGGATATTATAGAGCTGGCAGGCAGTCAAGGATCTGAAGCAACTCCCCTGTGAGGAAAGGCTCCAACATTTGGAATGGTTTAACTCAGAAAAATGTGGGTAAGGGGAAAGTTATAAACATATGTATCATTATGCATAATGTGGAGAAAGTGGATATACAGAAGTTTTTCTTTCTCATGATAATAAAATAGAGAATTACCCACTGGATCTGTATAGTGACTCATTTAGACCAGTTGGTCACTAGTTTGGACAGCTTCAAAAGAGAACTAGACAAATTTATGGAGGGTGGGGCTATCAGTGGGTAATGTTATAAATGGATACATATTCCCTCTGATACTAGAATGCCTGTTCAAAATGTGCTGCTGGAGAAAAGGTCTTTGAATACCCTGGACTGCTAAAAAAAAAAAGAATGGTTCCTAGAGGAAAGCAAGCCTGAACTCTCCCTAGAAGCCAAGATGACTGAACTGAGACTATGATACTTTGGCCACAGTCTGAGAAGACATGACTCACTAGAAAAGACAAATAGTGCTTGGTGAGTTCAAAGCAGTAGGAAAAGAGCAAAACCACGTTACAGATGGGTAGACATGTCCTTGAATCTGGAAGAACTAAGCAGGGTGGTTGATAATGGAGAGACCTGGAGGTCTCTCATCCACAGGGTCACCATCAGTCAAGGGCAACTTGGCAGCAGTTAACAACAACAGATGATTGTAGACAAAGCCACAGGGCAGATGCTGCCCACAGAAGGGTGCAGGCAAGAAGGAGGAGCACCTACCGCCTCCTAAAGGGAATTCATAGGTTCAGCTGGGGGGAGTGGCACTCTTTGCCATTGCTTATACTGCTAGCTCCCATTGCTGCCTCCTCTTACCCAGTTACCCTGTATCTCTAAGCTATGTGGCAGGGAGGAACAGGCAAGTGATGGTTGTAAGGAGTAGCACCAGAGCTTCCATCTAATAGTTAAAAACAATGAAAAAATGGGGAAATATGAGGGAGAGGGGAAAGAATGAGGAAAAACATATTGAAACTGAATCCAGACAAGACAGACGTGCTTACTATTCAGGGTCCTAATCTGGAGTTGGAGGTGTGTCAACCAGTTCTGGACAAGGTCACACTCTCCCTGAAAGACTGTGTTTATAGTTTGGGAGTGCTGCTGGATCTGTCCCTCCAAATGTCAACTCAGATAGATACGACAGTCAAGGGTGCTTATCATCAGCTTTGGCTGATATGCCAACTGTGCCCCTTTCTAAAATTGGATGACCTAGAAAAGGTAGTGCCTGCACTGGTAACTTCAAGGTTGGACTTTTGCAAATGCACTGTACATTGGACTACCTTTGTACTAATTTGGAAACTTCAGCTGGTCCCAAATATGGCAGCCATAGTGGTTACAGATACAGCAAGGAGTGAACATATTACACCGATATTAAAATCACTCCACTGGCTGCCAATTAGTTTCCAGACGAAGTAGAAAGTGTTGGTTATTACCTTTAAAGCCCTACATTGTTTGAGTCTAAGTTACCAGCAGGATTGCCTCCTCCCTTACAATCCATCTCATACACTCAGGGCCTCTGGGGGCCGTTTACTTAAACTGGCCAGGACTAGACTGGCAACAGTCACCCAGAGAACCTTCTCACAGCCACTGCTAGACTGTAGAATGACCTGCCGGAAGAGATTCGACAGCAGAATAGGCTGTCCAAATTCAGTAAAGTACTAAAGACCTGTCTTTTCTGGCAGGCCTACCCAGACTATTTTTAATTATGATGTATTTTTAATTATGGTATTTATTTTAATCATGATTGCAGTATTTTAAATGTATGTGTTTTTAGTGTATTTTAACCACAATATATTTTTAATTGTATTTTATGTCGTACCCTGTCTTGAGCCTTGGGGCAAGATGGGTAACAATAAAAATTTAGTAGCAGTAGTAGTAGCAGCAGCAGTAGTAGTAGTAGTAGTAGTACAGACTCGGCATTCCATGCTTTGTAGTCTCCAAGTTAGATTACTCTTTATGCATTCCCTGTGAGGCTGCCCTTTAACACCATTTGGAAAGTGCCATTAGCACAGAATTTGGCAGCTCCATAATAAACTGGTGCTGGATGAATGATCACATTAACAGTGATGCTACAGAATTGCACTGCCTCTCAGTCTGCTTTCCTGCCCAACTGAGGCCATTTCCACACTAAACTGTTATAGTGCTATTATTCCACTTTCAACATCTTATGGTATCCTGGGGTTTGCAGTTTAGGAAGAGGCCTCAAAAGGTCACCAGTATTCCATAGGATGTTGAAAGTGGAATAATAGCACTATAACAGTGTAGTGTGGAAACAGCCTGAGAGTGTTGATCTTGACCTTTAAAACACTTACAGCTTAGGACCAGGGTACTTGAAGCAATCTCTCACAGACAGGGTCTTTTCAGTGTTGTACCCCAATTGTGGCAGCTTCTCCAGGGAGAGTGGGGCTGACTGTATCATTGAATGTGATTTAAAACAACAACTTCTGAGTGTATTTTTGCTGCTACAGAAGGGAAATGGCGCTTGTGGAGTTTGGGACTCGGGTACTTAAATAACAGGGTTGGGTATTGCTCAGGACCTTGACTCAGGGGAGGAGGGACTTCTCTACTGCTTAACTTTAAAAATTAAAAAGTAGACTTAATTTTATTCCTCCTATTGTTCTTATCTGATTTGTAAGGTCTGATGCTAAACTTAACTAAATGTGACACTGAACAGGTATTTGATAAAGGTTGCTTAAGAAAGACACCTTTATTTTGAGAGGAAAGAAGCAGAATGGATGAAAAGAGATTGTACAGTAAATAGCAGTCCTTTCGCCTGCTGCTGGGAGGAGCAGCCACTGCTTCTGGCTGCTCACTGGCCCCCTCTCCCTGGGTGGTGGGGAGGACTCAGAAAGGCACTGAGCCCACCACCACAGCAAGGGAAAGCAAAGGGGAGAGGATGGAGAGACATCCCCCTTTGATGGGGTGAAGATACCACCTGGGACCTCCCTGTTGGGGAGTCCCTCTCCCCTGTTATTTTTCAGCCCTTGTGGAAGGGGGCATGGAAAGGAGGAGGGGTAACTATTGATCCTGCTTGTGCACCTGGATTCTCTTGCTTCAAAATAAAAGCAGAAATATATTAGTCATTCTGCCCTTTTCAAGTGCCTGTTTGAAACCATGCTTAGTTAGACATTTGTCTTTATCTTCTATTGTTCTGATTTGTTCTGACTGTTTCTTTGATTTGCTTATTCCCTTAACCACTATAGGAATTTCTACTGAGAGGCAGTGTAGAGATTTCTACCCAAAGCATGTAAGAAATCCTCCACTATCTCCCTCTGGGAGGCTCTGCCTCTTCCCTCACAATCTCTCTTTGAGGACCAGCTGAGCAGAAGGAGCCACTGTGTGCCTCCTTTATTGACCCACTGCAGTAAGAGAGATCCTACTTGCACACAGCCCTCCACGGGTCATTTTTAAAGAAATTGTTACCGAGTGTCCATTCTCTCAAGCCAAAGGATCAAGACTGGAAACTTTTCCGCTGTGTACAGTCCTGACATTGAGACTGTGGCCATTTCCACACTAGGTTGTTACAGTGCTATTATTCCACTTTCAACATCCTATGGAATCTTGGGGTTTGCACTTTAGGGAGAGGCGTTTAGAATTCTCACCCATAGAGCTCTTTGACCTCAGGAAACTACAAGTCCCAGAATTCCACATGGTGTTGAAAGTGGAATACAGTCAGCCCTCCGCATTTGCTGATTTCACTTTGTGGATCTGATTATCCAGATTTGATTATTTGCTGTCACCTCTGCTGCCTCCCTATGCCATTTTCAATAGGGACTGCAGCCTTGTGAGACTGAAAAACTGTGAATGAGGCTTGTAAGTCCCTGTTTAAAATGGTGTGGGGCAGCAGTGGAGGTGACGGTTAAGCCCCACCAGGCCCCCACTTCTGCCTTGGGAAGGAACCCTGATGCCTCAGAGGAATCCATGGTGGGTTGAATATGGTGATCATATTGTGTGTGTGTGTGTGTGTGTGTGTGTGTGTGTGTGTGTGTTAAATATGGTTTGGGAGGGCCCAGAGTTATTCGCGGTTTTTTCACTTTCACGGGGGTCCTGTGCCTTTAACCCTAGTGAATGTGGAGGGATGACTGTAATAGCACTATAACAAGGTAGGGTGGAAATGGACTATACTGGAAGTTTTTTTTAAAAAAAGAAAAGTGGATAAAGAGCTGCAAATACACTTACACACATCAGTATCCTAACCACTGTTACTGTCCTTATTGTCGTGCAGGTAACACCTGAATTAATAAGAAAAATCCCTAAAACTTTTATCAAAGCTTAGGGGAAAAAATTGCTTGAAAACACAATTGATCTGAAATGGCGAAAGATACATATCTGTATCTTCTTTTTGGCTTGCTGTAAAAAAGTGTTTTTGGTAGCATCTTTTTAGATTATTGGAAGCCACCCTGTATTCCCTTGGGGAGAAAGGCAGGACTTAAATTCAATAAAGAAAGAAATCGCAGAAGGCATTGAAAGAGGGGTGGGATTCACTGATTGTTTGCGTCCCCTTGTTTTCACTGGGCGTCTATATGGATGTGGCGGCACCCTTCCTCCGCGGATGCCTTGGCCCCCCAGCGCTCCGTCCAGCGCTGGGGCCGGGTGCCCCTGGGGCAAGCAGGTGCCCCTGCCCCCTTTCCCCCTCTGTCCGGGCCGTGCCATCGGGGGGCCAGTCCTCCTCCCCGCGAGAGAATCTGCGCGCTTCGCCCCGCCTGCCCCTTCGTTCGCGCTCTCGGGAGAGGAAGGCGAGCCCCCAAAGGCCTGGCGCCCCAAGGCACCCCTCGGGACCCGGCGAGAGCCCCGCGCCCGGCGAAAGAGCGCGCGGCGCGGCGGCCGGAGCGGAGCGGAGCGGAGCGCGGGGGCCGAGGGGAGCCCTTCTCCTGCAGTTATTGGCCGGGACTCTACGCGCCGCTGTTGACCCGGCGATGCGGGGCGGGGGATGCGGCGAGAACTGGGACGTCGCCGAGCGGAGCGAGCGCAGCCGACGGCGAGCGGAGCGGAGCCCCATCCGTCGCCGTGCCGGGGAAAGCGAGCGATGCCCGACGCCTCCCAAGCGCCCCGCAACCCGAGCCGGGGGCCTGCGGGGGGCGGCGGCGGTGGCGGCGGCGGCGGAGCCATGAACGGGCCGGCTGAAAACTTTTAGAAGGCGCCCTCCCCCCCGCCCGGGGCCGCCCGTCCGGGAAAGTTTGCGCGTCGCGAGCCGCCCCTCCCTCGTGAGATGAACGGCGCCGCCGCTGCCGCGAGAAGCCGAGGGGTCGCGCGATGGCTGCGAATCGTGGGGCTGGGGCTGGGGCTGGGGCTGTGGCTGGGGCTGGGCTCCTCGGACGGGGCCCTCGCCTCCACCCTCCGCTACGCGGTCCCCGAGGAGCTGCCCCCGGGCTCTTCCGTGGGGAACGTGGTGCCCGACCTGGGCTTGGAGCTCCCCCAGCTGCAAGCCCGCAACCTCCGCGTGGTGTCCGGAGGCGGCCGCAAGTACTTCGAGGCGGACCTGAGCAGCGGGAAGTTGCTGGTGCGCGAGAGGCTCGACCGCGAGGAACTTTGCGGGACGCTCGCGCCCTGCCTCCTCAGCCTCCAGCTGGTGGTGGAAAACCCGCTGGAGCTGTACGGCGTGGCCGTCGAAATCCAGGACATCAACGACAATGACCCGGCCTTCCTGAGCAAGCAGATGAAGCTGGAGATCAGCGAGTCGGTGAGCCCCGGGGTGCGCTTCCCCTTGGAGAGCGCGCAGGACCCGGACGTGGGGCGCAACTCTTTGCAGACCTACCAGCTCAGCTCCAACCAGCACTTCGTCCTCGTCGTGCAGACGCGCGGGGACGGGACGAAGTACGCGGAGCTGGTGCTGGAGAAGGAGCTGGACCGCGAGCAGCAGGGGGAAGTCCGGCTGGTGCTGACCGCGCTGGATGGCGGAAGCCCCCCGAGATCGGCCACCCTGCAGGTACTGATCGAGGTCCTGGATGCCAACGACAACGTCCCCGTCTTCAACCAGACTGTCTACAGGGCCAGCGTGAAAGAGGACACGCCCTTAAACGCCCTGGTTGTCAAAACCCAAGCTTTCGACCTCGACGAGGGTCCCAACGGAGAAATCGTCTACTCCTTCAGCAGCCATACCCCTGCCAGGGTCCGGCAGCTCTTTGCCCTGGACTCTGCCACCGGCCAGCTGAGGCTCAAGGGCTTGCTAGATTTTGAAGAAACCAAGTCCTACGAGATATCTATCCAGGCAAAAGATAAAGGGGCAAATCCTGCTGTGGCTCACTGCCAAGTGCTGGTGGAGGTTGTTGATGTGAATGACAACACCCCTGAAATAACGGTGACCTCAGTGTACAGCCCAGTACCTGAAGATGCAGCTCCAGGAACTGTGATTGCTCTGCTCAGTGTCACAGATCAAGACTCTGGGGATAATGGCCTGGTCAACTGCTTTATACCTTCTGGCATCCCTTTTGCTCTCAGCTCTTCCCTTAAAAACTACTATACCTTGCAAACTAAAGGATCCTTGGACAGGGAACTCGCCTCCGAGTACAACATCACCATCATAGCTCAGGATGCAGGTTCTCCTTCTCTCAGTGAGGAAAAGCAAATCCTAGTGAAGGTATCCGATATAAACGACAATCCTCCTAAATTCCCACAACCTTCCTATGAAGTGTACGTGGAGGAGAACAACCGTCCTGGGACCGTGATTTTCAATATCAGTGCTTCTGACCCAGATCTGGACCGGAATTCCCACCTTTCCTACTCCATCTTGGAAAATCACAAACCCATGGGAGATTTGGTGGGCCGGTATTTTTCTATTAACCGAGAGAATGGCACAATTTATGTCCTAGTGCCCTTGGACCATGAGGACATAATGGAATTCAGATTGGTGGTGCAGGTCCGTGATGGAGGCATCCCACCCCTTGCCACTAACACCACAGTCAATGTTTTTGTCACAGATCAGAATGACAATCCACCCAGAGTCCTATACCCAACCTCAAATAACAGTTCTTTGTTTTCAGAAGTAATCTCACCCACAGTCAGCCCTGGATACATGGTCACTAAAATTGTAGCCTGGGATGCAGATGCTGGCTACAATGCCTGGCTCTCCTATGTTCTTCTTCAAGCCACTGATCCAAGCCTCTTCACCGTGGGGCTGCACTCGGGGGAGATAAGCACAGCTCGCCCTTTGCAGGAGGAAGATTCCCACAAGCAGACTTTAATCATCTTAATAAAAGACAATGGGGAACCTGCCCTCTCCACCACTGTGACCCTCACTGTAACTGTAGCAGAGTCATCTAGGGAGACACTAACAGACCTCACTGCTGTGTCCACTACTCCCCAAACTAAGAAGCACTTGACTTTTTATTTAATCCTTGCTGTCATCTTGATCTCAGTGGCCTTCTTTGTCACAGTGGTTGGGGTGGGCATTTATAAGTTCTACAAGTGGAGGCAGTCCAAGGATGTATTCAAGGCCTCCAGGAGCTCGCTTTACAGAACCCCGGGGCCTTTCAACCACATAGACACAGTGCGAGGTGGATTTACTCCTCCGAACTTCTACCAACAGGTCCTCACCACAGACTCTCGCCAGAGTGACCTGCTGTACAAAATGCCCTTTACTCCCAGTCCCATGGGGAGCCGCCAGAGTACTATCACGAGATGTGATCCAGCAATATATAACCAGATAATAAGCACAAATAGCAGACTACTAGTGCCCTCTGAGGTAATGTATGTTTGTTGTCCTTTCCCAATAAAACCTGGCAAGCTCAGCTCTGACCCTCATTTAGCCTTAACACTGACCACTACCTATTTTTCACCTGGAAATGTGAGAGTTCCTGTGAAACCTGTTCTTCTTCCTGTCTTATGTCTCCCTCTGGTAGTTTACCAACATAATTAAGAGCAACCTCCCCTCCCACAACTTTCCCATGTGTTTTCTGTTCCTATAGTATGTAAACCTGGGTAGTTCAAAAAGTTCTTCCTGTGTTAAGTCAAGTCACTGTGAATATGGAATACTCAGAAACTGATGAAATAGTGACATTGTGTGAAAAAATGTGTTTATACAAGGTTGTAGCTATATCAAAAACCACTCTTAGTAAAGGATGAAGATGCGGATTTTGCTCTTCATTAATAGGTTGGCCTATCCATAGAGCTGGTATAAGGTTTAAAATTATCTTGGGCAGTGTGCCCTATGGCCTGCCCCATCCTGGTGGCTCTATCAAAAGTTGTTCATGAGATGGCAAGAGTGTCAGTGACCATGGGCAGCATCAAGTGCAAGGAGGGATGGGTAAGAATAAGACCACGGAAGGGATTGAAACCTCCTACTGCCCAGCCATCTTCATTTCCTCAGAATGCCTCTCAAGGCTATGTCAAGACCAGAGCTTGGAAGACCAACTTGGGGGACTGGTGCTACCAATTATTTGATGGAGGAATGGTCTAACTAGATGGGGGATTCTGAGAACAGCACTTAAAAATGACTTTTTCAAGCTCTGGCCCTGATGTGCCATCTCAGAGGGACACTGTGCTAGGGTTAGGGCCCAAAGGTGTTTGAGAGGCTGAAGATGACAGTGGCTACAGCCATTACCACAGTAGACGGTTATAGCGCTATTCATTCCACTTCCAACATCCTATGGAATCCTGGGGTTTGCAGTTTAGGGAGGGGCCTCAAGGGCAAACCCCAGGATTCCATAGGATGTTGAAAGTGGAATAATAGTGCTATAAACGTCTACTGTGGAAATGATCTACAACTGCCAGGGCCAGTCCTTCTCTGGTCAGGAGAGGACCAGCAACCACATGCCAGTCAGAAAGCAGGGCACTCTACTTTTTGATTGAATGAATGGTGAAAAGCATAACAAGAGGATTAGTTTGACTCTGGGGTGACAACATTATAGCTAAAAGAATGAAAACTGGGACAAAAGTATTTCAAGAATAGGTTCTTGCTTGGCAGTCTGAGAATTCAGTACTTTTTGTGATTGGGTTATTTCTACTCTTTTTGTGCTTATGCTTTCAAGGATGTAATTTCAAATACATGTTTATTGTATGTTTATGGTTCTGTGGGGGAGAATGCAAATCTGAAATTACAGAGCAAAAAATTGTTGCGTAGGGAGTCACAAATTCAGTGAAGTTCTGGATTGTGCTTTTCCATTATTGTAATTATTATTTCAGGACTGCACAGCATATGACTCACCAAGACAAATGCTGTCCACCTGCCATGTATTTCAGCTTTCCAGCTTTTTGACAGTTCCTTTGTCTTACAGCTACAGGCAGGCAACTAGAACAGAAGGTGGTCAGTAGGTTCTGTTCAGACTGAAGGTTCTCAAGTTGAACAGAGCTAGTTTATTTCATTTATTTGAACTTTTCTCTATTATTGGGGAGCACAGTAAAACAATACTTTGAAAATAATGGAATGTGATATGGGGTACCATAAAATAGCCATTAAGATAAGCTCTTGCCTTCTTTGCAGCATTGCTCAGGCCTGAAGGGTTTGAAGACGTGCTGGGCTTTGCTAGAGGAGGAACAAGAAAGGCAGTCCCACAACTGGGTTGCTGCCACCAAGGATATTTCTCTGAGCACAAAATGATGTTTTAGAGAGCATTTGCAGAAGATCCTTGAGACTGATGGGGTACAAAGACCTCACAGTCAAATGATGTCTGGGCTGTACCATCTCAGGGTGCACATGAGAGTTCCCACAAGAGCATTCCATCCTCAACTCATCCCCAGCAACCCTCTCCCTACACATATTTGGTACCTAGCAGAAATTTCTTATGTTTAATCATATTCAAATCTCCACTTGCAGCCCACCCCTGAGAGAACTGGTCCTTGGACTTGAGGATTTAAAGATATCTAGGCCCCAACCTCTTTATGGATTTGTGGATTAAAATCTATAAGACTTGAGTGTCAATAGAGATATTATATTACAAAGATAATGTAGTCACATTCTCCATGAAACTGTGGAAGTTGTTTTCAAGGGCAGACCCAGTTATGATTCATACCATTAGTTAAAAGAGGAGTTAATACATATGTATATGAAAGTAAGCGTGTGTATGTGTTATGTCCCTCTTTGTGGCAACATCTGGTTGGAATCCTCTTGGTAGTCTCAACTGGAAGACATCTTCTAAATTAATCAGATTTAAAAATGTGTTGACTCACCGTTCAACACTTAATTCACACTATTCAACAGTTGATTCAGTGAGTCTACTTTACTGGGTTATCAATAGGATCCAGTTCTCTATATCCCTGAAAATGTGTCTTAAGTTTTGTATTGTCTAGTAGTAGACAGCTAGTACAGAAAGTTTGCAATATGTAACAGCCTCTGCAAAGGGCAGGAGTCTTATGTCACAGTTAAGGCATTTTGTTTTAAGGGTGACAATGAGACAAGTGAAGGGCAGTTCCAGATAAGTTCTCTGAATTAACAAAGTAAGTCAAAGGGGAATCAAGAGCTTTCAAGGAATCAGTTTAGAAGTAAGGCATAAAGCGGGAAACAAACCAAGTCTGTGAAAGATACCAAACTCTAGGAACAGCATATCTCATATGTCTCCATCATAAATGTAGATTTGCTTTATACCCACTTAACATCCATAGTTTCCTCCTAAAGAATCCTGGGAATTGTCTGCAAAAAAAGAAAATAGTGACCTGCTTGCCACAGAGGTAGTAAACCTATGTCTAGGCTGAAGCATTTAGATTGTGTCTCAGATGATGGAATATTCCTTGCTCTTATACAGATGTTCCTCCCCTTCCTCAATGCATGTAGAAATCTAAAAATCAGGAAGGGGAGTCCTGAAATGGTGTGAAGTAGTTTCTTTGATATGGAGAACCATTCAACCAGCTAACCCCCACCTGCAATTTGAAGTAGTACAGCCTGGATTTATTCTATAGTCTTAGTGAGAATTAGGCCAGAAGTATAATTCCTACAGATCCTTGAGGATGAAGGAATGACTGTTATTGTTACACTGGATTAAGTCTACAGAAGAAACCCCTGTGATAGGTTCGCCTCAGGGTCACCATAAGTCAGAAACTACTTTGAAGACACACAACAACAATGGATAAATGCATAGTGTGTATTCTGACACATGGCAGAGGACAAAGGAAAGAACTTGTTTTAGGGTGTTATGGTAGCCTCTGGCTGAATAAGTAAAAGGAGGCCAGAGAAATGTCTAGGAAGCCAAGAGATTGTACAAGAGAGCACACTTCTAGTCAAGTTCTCAGAAAGGCCCAGCCAGATGCAGACCTTTTCCAGACTACACTCTTACAGCCACGTGGCCTCTCCCGAAACTGCAAACCTCAGGATTCCATAGGATGTTGAAAGTGGAATCATCACACTGTAACTGTCTAGTGTGGAAATTCTGGCAGTCAAGACAGACTGCAGCTGGAGCTACTGAGAAACTGAGTTGTGAATAGCTGCTAGAGTCACCATTTCAGTGAACTGAGTGCAGTTTTGGAGCTCTTTACTCAAGTGAGGGTTAAATACATGAATATTACACTTTTAGTATATCTAAAAATGTTTCATAGCAAAGAAATATTGATCATTTCCTATTCCTGTTGATAGCAAGAGTTTATCTAATTGTTTAAATTAGAGTTTATTTTCAACAGTGTTTGATATTCTATGTACAATTCAGTTTTTCAAAAATACACAAATTCCCTTATGTTTGATATAATCAGTAGTTTTAATCTGTTGATATCTAAATTAGTCTTTGGATGTATCAGACCACTTGATAATTTGGAGCCACTTCCTTTTACCATAAGGAAATGACCATAATCAGAAAAATGAGGAAGTTCAGAGAAAAAATATTTACGCTGTCACTGGGCAATAGCAGCTTATAGAGTTAATATATCAACTCTAAGCTGCTGTTAAATTAAGCAGTACCAGATATCATACCTAACAAAAGCAGGAGGAATAATGATTACTTCTCTTTAACTACGAAAATTTGGAATGATGCGCAGCAAGGTATCTGGCAAATATGTAAGACATCTGGCTGTGAGATATGCAAAACAAGGAAAGATATGTCCAGGTATGTTCAGAACAGTACATGTGTTCATATGCTTTTACCTGAGTAGTTACTCTCAGCAGTGCAATATATGCACTGAATTAAATGTGCGTAGCAGCTTCACACACCAAGGGGCTCTCTGCTAAAACATGTAACAACTGAAAAGATAAAATTTGAAGGAAGAAATTTCACTTTAACAGCTGACCATTTCTGCACTACACTGTTATAGTGTACTTTCTACTTTCAATATCTTGTAGAATTCTGGGGTTTGTAGTTTACTGAGGCCAAAGAGCTTCTGGATGAGAATTCTAAAGGTCCTTCCCTAAACTGCAAACCCCAGGATTCCACAGGTTGTTGAAAATGGAATAATAGCATTGTAACAGTGTACTGCAGAAATGGCCTAAGATGAGGACATACAGACCCAGTGCAACAACAGAATCTGAACCCAGGGTTTATGATTAAATATTGTTTAAATATAAATAAAAAGAAATGCAAGAAATGTAAAAATGTCAGCTCCATCTAGCTAAAATGTTCTATAAAGCTAGTGGGAGTGGACAAACTATCTGCAGTTCCATTGCAATGGATAGATCACTACCTGGTGGAGTTTAGACTTACTGGGACTCAGAACCTCTGCAGGGATAGGCAATCTGTTAAGATTGTCCATCCCAGGAGGCTTGTGAATCTGGAAGGATTCCTGATGACTCTTGGGGAGTTTCCTGCTGCCTTTACAGGTGATCCTGTTGAAGTCCTGGCCAACCTCTGGCCAGGGTGGTGAATGTTATCCGCTCTCATAGTGTCCTCTCTCATAGAAAGGAGTCAAACTGCCCCTCCCCGCCGGTTTTCTGGGGAGTTGATGGTGAAGAAACAATTGAGAAGGTGACTAGAGTAGCATAGGCAGAAAATTTGGAGTACATCTGATTGAAGATAGGCTAAAACTTATATGAAGGCCTACTCTGTGGGAATAGAGGCAGCAAAGATTAATTTATTCTCTACCTCTATTACATCTGCAGGGAGGTGGCCAGCAGAGCTGTTTTGAGTTGTCAAGGGTTTGGTTTTGGTTTTGGTTTTTTACACACAGGCCCAAGAGAGGAAACCCAGATCACTTGGCAGCCCACAGTGAACAATTTGCCCAGTACTTGGTGTAATGAAACCAGTGTTAATATATCAATTAGAAAAGTCCTTGTTATTTGCTGTCACTACCTTTGTCTGAGAATATTGTCAAAAAGCGTCCAGCTAGTCCAATGCAAAAAAAAGAAAAGAAAGAAAGGGGGGGGGAACAAATTTCAATAATTTCAAAGAATTCCTTCATCTGTACCAATTTCAAGATCTCCTACTTCCATCATTTTGTCCTGTAGTTCTTTTCCTGGGCACCAAATATCTGCTCGGATTACAGTAAAGAGAAAGGTTTAGAAAGACAAGATAGTTTGTTTCAGTGATATTTGCTTTATGTGGAAAGTTAGATGGTACAAATGTATACTGAGAACTGAACTCATGCTTCTCACTAAATAATGCTTCCTAAGTAGTGTAGTATTAGTGTGTATTAATGAAATAACAGTGAGTCTATCTAGTAATATCTTTTGCTTGGTATACGATATTTGCAATTCTATTGGAAAAGGTTGTGTGTTTCCAGCTAGAGATATATATGTAAGCATTATTTTTGTAGTAAACATAGTTATACTTGCCTTCATTGTATTTCGTTGTATGTAGGACTATAATCTTATACACTAGTGAACTCTGTTATACTCGCTTTCAAGTTGCCATCTATATAATTGTAATGTCCTTCCTTCTGGTCAATTCCAGGTTACATTTTTGGCCAATTTTCAGTTGAATAATTAGTTCTGCAGCCTGCTGGGGGTAATGGGGGCAAACACTACCCCTACCACAGTTACTAAACCTAGTTTATATGCTAGATTAAAAACTGAAGAGGAAACACCTACTATTATCTCCACACACCCTAGTAATCAACAACCCTGCTCAGGTCTTGTAAACTCAGGATGGTGGCTTCCTTGAAGAGTCTATTCACCTATAATGTGGTCTTCCTCTTTTACTAATGCCTCCCAGTTTACCAAACATTATTCTCTTTTGTAATGAGAAATATTGTCTAAATATGTATAAAGTATGGTAACCTCATTTTGGTCATTTTGTCTTCTTGGGAGAGTTCTTGCTTGATGTGCTCTAGAACCCATTTATTGGTCACTTTGGTCATCCATGGAATCAAAAGAACTTTCCTCCAGCTCCACTTTTCAAATGAGCTGATTTTTTTCCCCTCTCAGCTTTCTTCATTTTCTAGCTTTCACAACCATATGGGGAAATGGGAAATACTATAGATGATTTTACTCTGGTTTTTAATTATGTATCTTTAAATGTGAGGATCCTACCTAGTTCTTCCCTAGCTTCCCTTCCAAATCTTTGTCTTTTTCTGGTCTCTTGATGACAGTCTTCATTTTGATTTATGATGGAACTAAGGTTTGATGTCTTCAGATCTTAAGCAGATAGCGTGATAAAGTATAGACTTGGCAGATCCCCTTGCCAGTTGGAAACCATTCTGTTTGTCCATATTCTGCCCTGTCAGTGGCCTCATGTATATTATAATATATTTATTGTGATATATAACATAATATACTAATACAATATAATGTAATATATAATATTCTTCTATAATATACTGTAGAACTGTAATAATTACCTGACTCACAGTATCCCAGATGAAATAGGAACAATGTACAGCCTTCCACTACACTTTCACTATGGAATTCCTGAAGGAGAACTACTGTGCATGTTTTTTATTCCACAGTGCCTGCACAAATAGGAGGTACCCATTTTTCAACCACATAGATAAGCATGCAGTAGAAGCAAATCCAAATGATTCATTTTGTGATGCAGACAGAAGGCAGGGATTACAACTATTTCAACACTAGTTTGGCTTATCTGCCCCTCCATTGTAATACTCTGAAGACTCATCCATTTTAAGGACATACCAGTATGTATTTTCAAATATATCTGTATCATTTACTGCAGGTCCATGAAACATGTTTTTTGACAGTAGTAGGTCCTTCCTTGTTGTCTCTATTTGCTAGGTGCTTTGAGAACACGTTGGTAGGAGAGAATAGTACTTCCATAGAGTAGTCTGTGAGTCAACAGAAATAAACGTCCAGCAGTATTCCCTGATAACGACCCATGTGCTATAGACTCCATTTCATTGTTTGTTGTGCAGTGGTGGCTGGTGGTTCCATGTCAGTGGGGCAATGAATCCACTCTGACATTTGGTCTGAACATTAAAGGAGCTATCCACAATGCTAAACCTATTTGGAGGATGTGGTTCAGTATCTTGAATAAGTCCTTTAAAATAAAAACCTTGGGGAACAGCAGGTTATTGTTGATAAAACTGATAAGAGTACCTCTCCTCTGGATTTCCTTTGATGTAGTTTATTCTGCTTTGTACACTGACACCAAGCTCCTATGAGGCAAATAATAGTTGGATGTGTGGATAGTCTTTCCCAGCATAATCTGTTTGGAGGGCAAGGCAGTCAAGGGCTTTCAGATTCTGTCTTGTCTCTATTGTTGAATGTCATCTAGTTTGAGGTATTTATCATGGGCAAACAGCTTGGGTCCTTTAAAGAGGTCTTATATGGCAAATGGTAGCACATCACTTAATTGTACACTGACTGATGTTTCGTGCTTTTTATAGATTATTCAAAACTCGGATGTCAACAAAATACATAGTTCTCTGATTTAGCTTGTAACCCTGACCACTCTGAACAAAAGGATGTTCATCGAGTTTAAATATTTGTGACATTCATTAATGAATCTAAAAGCTTGTAATGATGTAGGACTTAATGTTCAGATAATTATCTTGGGAAATCCAGTCACTGACAGCTGGCAAATAGGCTTCCAGATTTTCAACATTTGTGCTGGCACTTTAAGACCTCCCCCACACTGTTGCCGGAGTTGGGGAGGGGGAAATGGGTGGTCCATTGCAAACAATCAAAACCTCCCTTGATTGCAGAAATCCAGTCTCTGCTTTGATTAATAATGAAGTCCCTCCTCTTTTGATTCTGGGTTGGACTAGGCACTGTTGTTTGGTTGTCTGTGGGAAAAAAGATAAGGGATGCGGATGGTCCTCAGCTCTCAGCGCTTCCGTTATCTAAAGCGGGATTCTGTTGTCTTATTTTTGGCTGTGCTGGAATCAGAAAGGACAAAGGTCCAACAGAGGCAACACCATGCACTCTCCAGGGAAAAGGCAACACCTACAGTGGCAAGTAAGAGCTTTGCTTTTGGTTTCTATCTCTCTCCGGAGTGCTGGCGAGATGACCCAGCTCCGTTATTCCATTCCTGAAGAACTCCCTCCTGGGGCTTTTGTGGGTGATGTGGCTAAGGACTTGGGTCTTGCGGTTGCCCAGCTGGTCTCTCGACAGCTGCGGATCATGTCTGGCACTGTCAAAAAGTACTTTGAAGTCAAGGCTCAGAATGGTGCCTTGGTAGTGAGAGAGCAGCTGGACCGAGAAGAGCTTTGTGGGCCCAGCCTGCACTGCCTGCTTTATCTAGAGCTCCTTCTAGCGAACCCAGTGGCTTCCCACCGTGTGGAAGTAGAGCTCCTGGATGTGAATGATAATGATCCAGTGTTTCTTACTACTGTTACCCATTTGGAGATTGCAGAGTCTGCAGTGCCCGGATCCCGCTTCCCCTGGAGAGTGCTGAAGATTTGGACATTGGTACAAATTCAGTCAGCACCTACCAACTGAGTCCACGTGGACAATTCAGCCTGAGCATAAAGTCTCACAAAAGTGGAAGTAAACCTGAACTGATTTTGGAGAAGGCACTGGATAGAGAGCAGCAGCAATTTCACCACCTGGTGCTTACAGTGCTGGATGGAGGAGTTCCTGCTAAATCTGGAACTGCTAAGATTGTAGTGTCAGTGATAGATGCCAATGACAATCCTCCTGTTTTTAATCAGTCAGTCTACAAAGTTACCCTATTAGAAAATGCCCCTGTGGGAGCTCTGTTGGTACATTTACATGCTGTAGACAAGGATGAGGGACTAAACGGTAAAATTTCCTATTCCTTCAGCAGTCATATGACACAGAAAATCCGGAAAATTTTCAGCCTTGGTGAAGAGACTGGAGAGATAAGAGTCAGGGGAAGTGTTGACTATGAAGAAGACACATCTTATGAAATTGATGTCAGGGCCAAAGACCAAGGGTCTCCCTCCATGGACACACACTGCAGTATCTTAGTGGAGGTAACAGACGTGAATGACAACGCACCCCAAATTAGGTTCACTTCCCTAACTGCCACAATACCAGAAGATGCTCCCCCAGGAACCACAGTAGGGCTCCTCAGAGTGAATGATGGAGATTCTGGAGAAAATGGAGAAGTACAGCTTCATCTCCCTGCAGATATCCCCTTCCAGGTTGTACCTTCTTTTAAGGACCACTATTCCTTGATCATAAGTGGCCCTCTGGATCGAGAAGAGATTTCACAGTATAAGGTTATAATCACAGCCAAAGATTCTGGTTCTCCACCACTTTCAAGTCAGAGTAGTTTCCTCGTAAACATATCTGATCTAAATGATAACCCCCCTAGTTTCTTGCAGCCTGCATACCAGACCACTGTAACTGAGAACAATGCTTTGGGGATACCAATTATTTCTGTATCTGCTTTTGACCCTGATCTTGGCCAGAACTCACAACTGTCTTACTCTTTGGTGGAGAACATCATAAAAGGAGTGCCTGTTTCCTCCTATGTCTTTGTCACGGACAATGGCACCATCTACAGTGGCTGCTCATTTGATTACGAAAAAACCCAACAAGTAGCTTTCCAGATTCAAGCTAAAGACAGTGGTACACCTGCCCTTAGTACCAATGTTACCGTGTCCATCTTCATTATAGACCAGAATGATAATGCTCCTCTTATTGTGTATCCTGTGATAACAAAAGGAGTTCTAGCCCAGCAACCAATCCCTTTCTCTGCACAAGAAGGTTATTTAGTTACCAAAGTGACAGCTGTAGATGCAGATTCTGGACAGAATGCATGGGTTTCTTATAAGCTTCAAAAAGCCACAGACACAAGCCTTTTCAAAGTCTCAGCATTCACAGGAGAGATCCGAACAATCCGAGCCCTTGTGGAACAAGATGCCCCTTCCCAAGAACTTGTTGTTGAGATCTTGGACAATGGGATACCACCCCTGTCTGCCACAGCCACACTAATGCTTCATTTAGAACAGGAGCATGAGTTGGGCATGGCAGGACTCAGGAGGTCTAGCATGGAACAGGATGGACTCTCCAACCTGACTTTGCATCTAATTGTTGCCCTGATAGTAATCTCAGCACTTTCTACTTTAGCATTTATGTTTTTAACTATAAAATGTCTCAAAAGATTGAGAGCAAAACAGACAGATGTAGCTTGGACCAGTGATATGAAGGGAAGAAACCCCATGGCAGTGGGGGGACACTTTGACACATTCTCTATACATTTGAGCCCAGAGGAAAAAGTGGAATTTCCTACTGCCTTCATTGCAGAAGATGTTTCTCCTTTTACTCTTTTAAGACCTAATCGGACCCATTTTTTAGAAAGGACAAATGTCAGAATTGGAAAGCCAGTCGCTCAGCAGGATATAAACAGCACAGACACTCTTCTGGCCAGCAGCCTTTCCCAGGAACCGAAAAAGGTGAGACCTGAAATACCATTCTGTAAGTGCTTAAGGCAGCAGTCCTTGATTTTGCTTCCATATCCGAAGATGCCACAGTAGGTGATTTGAATATTATGCAGGTTTTGTATTAGAGTGGTCAAGCTTGTCAGCTGAAAGTATGTATTTGGTATTTGCAGTTATTTCTCTTTACAACAAGAGGGAAAGAAAGTGTGGCACTTCAAATGTTGTTGGACTGCAACTCTCATAATTTCTCACAGTTAGCCAATCTGGATGCAGAGCATGGGAACTATAGTCCACCACCATCCCAGGGACCATAAGTTGCCAAGTCAAGTTGTTTTTTGAAAGAACTCAGAAGGGCAAAAGCTGTTTCTAAAGAGTTGACAAGAAGTAATGCTTTTAAACTATTGGGACTTAGGTTCTACAGTAAATGGCATCAGAGGCCTTTCTAGTTACAAAAGAAGTTAAGGCGTTGAATAATTTTCCAGGAAAGGCAGTAGAATCTGTGTCTCTTTGGTATTTTCAAAAGCAGACAAAGGATGTAGGAGGGAAGAAAGTGAACAGGCATCAGTCAAAAAGATCTGAAAACACAGTGCCCTATCTTAATGGTTTATTTCTGAGCCTGTTATAGTTATAGGGTTTATACTTGAATGCCACAATATTATCCAAAGGAGAAAAATATAGTGTGTTTCTATAATTTAAGATATATCAGTGTAAATCATTTGTATTTTGTATATTGCCCTTTCTCCTTTCACACTACAGCCTAAATGTTGCTTGGTTTGTGGGTTCCTGCTGATCAAAGCCACTCTATTTGTCTTCAATTATAATGATTTTACTCAGGAATACTGCTGCACTGACTGATGTTCTAATTTTGGAGAACCCAGAAAATGGAACTAGAAAGCCCCAAGCAGTGTTTGAAGCTTATGCATTCTTGCACTATGTAATGAATGTTCCTATTTGTGTGTGCATTTAGAAGTGAACATTCTGAAAAGGCCTGTATTTTGCTGGTAATGCCCAATGATTTTATATTTATTTCTACATAGAAGATGCTTTGCGAAATGCTGAAGCACTTTCTGTGAGAATTCCTCCATATCTTCTCTCTGTGGTTCTGCAACAAATACTTTTTTCATAGCAAGTGGGAAAGCAGATGAATGATTAGCCAGAGAGACTATGGTTCTGTATTCCCTACAGCTGAGAGTTTGTCTTTGGTTCAGATGAGGTGGAAGGAATCTAGCTAATGTGAACAATGAGGATTTGTACCGTTCATGCTTCCTGGACGTGCTGTTTCCTTGAGAACAAGAATCTGAGCTGCTAAACTTAGCTGCCAAAACCAGCAATGAACCAGCCTCCTGAATAGTTACATTTAGGGGTGAAGAATGGAAGTGGTGAGTCTTGCCATCCCAACCTTGCATGTGACTGCAGCTTTAAGGGTGTAGGTGGAATTGTCATGGTGGAGAGTGGATGGAGCTGTCATCCAGTCAGGTGCTGATCCAGATTTGGAGGGGGTACTCTTTTTGCCTTGACTTTCCTCCCCCATCGTCGCTATGGCTGTAATTCAGATTCCCTCCCTCAATCCACCCCCTCAGCTCTCTGACTAACACTCTATTGCTGCAGCTAGGCAAGCTCAAAAGCTACCTAAATTCATTTGGAAGGAAAAACTGGAGGATTTTAAAACCAGCACGCATCCAGGTCCCGAAACTTCCTCGTCCTTGGAATACCATAAAGACTTCTTCTAGAAGAGGACTTTTCAGAAATGAAGCCACAATTGTCCTGGCAACCCTCTTTCAAATGGCAAGTACAGAGTTTGTTTTTGCTGTTCAACTGGGTGTTGGTTCCAGGACAGATCCAGTATTCTGTGGTGGAGGAGTCGGAGCTGGGGACCCTGGTGGGGAAGGTGGCTCAGGACTTGGGCTTAACAGTGGCAGATCTTTCCAGTCGCAGGCTGCAGCTGGGTTCTGAGGAGAGCAAGAGGTACTTTGCAGTTAACTTGGCCAGTGGTGCTCTGATAGTGAATGAAAAGATAGATCGAGAGATCCTGTGTGGAGCAAACTTGGTCTGTGTGTTGCCAGTCCAAGTAGTCATAGAAAATCCCTTGGAGCTCTTTCACCTGGAGGTGGAGATTCTGGACATAAATGACAATTCCCCCAGTTTCATCTCTCCTTGGCTTTTATTGAGGATAGCCGAGTCTGCCACCATAGGATCACACTTCCCGCTGGAGAGTGCACACGATGCTGATGTGGGGACCAATTCAGTCAGTGCCTATCAACTCAGTCCTAATCCCCACTTCTCACTTAATGTGAAGAATCTGAAAGATGGCAAGCTTTTACCCGAGCTGGTGCTAGAGCAACCTCTAGATAGAGAACAGCAATCAGAACACCAACTCATACTAACTGCGTATGATGGGGGAGATCCTCTGCTGTCAGGAACAGCTCAGCTCACCATTGTGGTCCTTGATAATAATGACAATGAGCCTGCATTTGATCTTCCAGTTTACAAGATCAGCTTTTTGGAGAACATCCCTATAGGGTCCTTAATATTCAAACTCAATGCAAGTGACCCTGACGAAGGTTCTAATGGGGAAATACAGTATTCTTTTGCAACACACACATCTGATTCCATACAGAAGTTGTTTGGCTTGGATCCCCACACAGGCGAGATCTATGTCCAGGGAACTGTGGATTTTGAGGAATCCCATTTCTATGAACTTCATGTGAGGGCTAGAGACAAAGGCATTCCACAGATGGAAGGCCATTGTGTTATTCAGGTGGAAGTTGAGGATGAGAATGATCATCCCCCAGAGATTGTGCTTACCTCCCTCGTAAACCCAGTACCAGAAAACACCCCATTAGAGACAGTGGTAGGACTTTTCAGTGTTCGAGACCAAGACTCAGGTGCCAATGGAAAAGTGAGCTTACAAATATCACCAAATTTACCCTTTAAAATTAAATCTTTTGAAAACCACTATTCCTTAATTACTCATGAGAAACTGGACAGGGAAACAGTCTCTCAATACACCATCAAGCTGACTGCCAAAGACTCTGGGTCCCCATCTCTAACCACAGATGTCACAGTCTTGGTAAACATTTCAGATGTTAATGACAATGCCCCATCCTTCTCTCAGAATTTCTACACCTCCTTCTTGAAGGAGAACAACCCACCTGGCTCTTTGCTGTGTACAGTGACTGCCACTGATCCTGATGAGGGTGACAATTCTCGGCTCACGTACTCAGTTACAGGCAGTCAGATTCAAGATGCTCCTCTCTCTTCCTTTGTTTATATCAACCCAGACAGTGGAAACATCTATGCGCAGCACTCTTTTGACTATGAGATGCTTCAAGTGTTGCAAATCCCTGTTACTGTGCGGGATGCTGGGTCACCCCAACTGAGCTCCAGTGTCACGGTCTACCTCTTCATACTGGATCAGAATGATAATGCACCTATTGTTTTGTATCCAGTGGCTGGTCAGGAATTGTCAGCACTCCAGAGGATTCCTCAGTCTGCACGAGCAGGCTACGTCGTCACTAAAGTCACAGCAGTGGATGCAGATTCAGGTCACAATGCCTGGCTGTCTTACTCCTTGCTTCCTCAGTCTACTGACCCTTCCTTGTTCCATGTGGCTCCCTACACTGGGGAAATTTGGACTGTTCGAGACTTCCAAGAAACAGATTTGACAGCACAGAAAATCCTTGTCCTGGTGAAGGACAATGGAGATCCCCCAATGTCCACTACAGTTTCCATTTTGGTTTCACTGGAGGACAAAGCATCTGAGGAAAGGCCTCAGTCTCATGACTTCCTGACTCATCCCAAAGAAAAATCTGACCTGACTCTCTATCTGATTATAGCACTCGTGGCAGTTAGCATTGTGTCGCTCGTTACTTTCATCATCTTGTCTGCAAAATGTTTTTGGAACAAAAAAAGCAGAGATTCTTCTTGCTGCAGCCTGAGTGAGACTCCTGCTAGAGATGTTTTCAAACAGTCCAGCCCTAAACTGCAGCTGAACTCAGATGGCACACTGAAGTACATGGAGGTTACACTCAGGCCCACAGACTCACAGAGCCAGTGCTACAGAGCCAGCTATTCCCCAGGGTCCGACAGAAGCGATTTCACCTTCATGAGGCCTGTGGATTACCCCCAGCCAAGTACTTTGACAAGGAATTTTGATTCTTTCTTTTCTCGTACTGATACACTGAACCATCCCGAGCAGGTGAGGTAGTATTTTTTCCCTTTTTTCCCCACACACATAGGCCATTTCTGCACTAGCCTGTTATAGTGCTATTATTCCACTTTCAACATCCTATGGAATCCAGGGCCTTTGAGGCCCCTCCCTAAACTGCAAACCCCAGGATTCCATAGGATGTTGAAAGTGGAATAATAATGCTATAAAAGGCTAGTGCGGAAATGGCCATAAATGTCATGTCTCCAATAAGACTTGAACCTTGACCAAGAACTATGTCATGTTTGTCAGAGTGGGGAGAAGCATTACCGCTTGGTTAAGTAAGAGAAACCATGACGGCTGGGTAAATCATGTGAATTCCTTTCTGTGAATCATGTGAATTTGGGCTGCTAAGAGCAGCCCCAAAAGAAAGCAGGGGATGGAGGTGAGAGAGCAAGAATTAGGCTTAGAGTGTAACTTACAATAAAATGTTGTTGCTTCTGCTTTCAAGTCCTTTCTGACTTACGTGCTTTCAAGTCATTTCTGATTTATGGCAACCCTAAAGCGAATCTATTGTGGGGTTTTCTGGGACTGAAAGTGTGTGACTTGCCCAAAGTTACCCAGTTGGTTTCCATGACTGAGCAGGAGATTGAACTCTGGTCTCCAGAGTCCTAGTCCAGCTCTCAAAACACTACACCACAAAACATTAGGTTGTCATTAATTTCACCCTGGTCATCGCTAAGTTATCTTCTCTCACATTCTGGATATTGTTACAAGTATAAACTTCAAACCTCTCTTTCAGTTAAAAATGTGCCTTGATTCATCACCACCCCTGAAAACATTTAACCTGAGAATAATTCATATGTGTTCAAAAGCCTATTAAGAACAGTTTATAGCTGCTCTGAATTTTCCATGGTTTGGTGGTGGAGGTTTAAGACATTTTCCCAAATAAATCTCAGTTTTGAGTTGTTAATTCACAAACTCAGTGATAATTAAGCAGTTGAAATAATTGTTCTGGAAGCTTGGGATGATAGCAAACAGGAACTCTTGCTTGCTAGCTTTCATTTAACTATTGTTCTTTGTAAAAAATGTCAAATAGCAATTTATTTCGGATATAATAGAAGAGGTGTCACTGTGCTTTTAGAACAAATGTTTTTTTGCAGCTCGTGCTTGTAAGGGTCCTGTAGCTAACACAGAAGCCAAAACCAGACAAGATTTTAGGCTTTGTTTTCCATTGTCTGTCATTTAGCCTGGTGTCTCTAGGTTAAAAACAGCAGGTTACGCGGTCCTTTTTCACACAGTAGCAACTTCTAGACTCGGATTGGTGAGTCTGTTGCTGTCCTGGAAAGGAGTTTGCTGATTGGATAAATAGGAAGGCAGTCTTGGCCAATGAGCAGAAGGTTAACATTGAAGATCTGCGGCGCGTACCACTCCCCTCCACAGCTGTGTCAATCTCTCTCTCAAACCAAAACAATGAATGAGAGAGGTAAACACTGACCACAGACCCTTTCTCTCTCATATGTTTCATACTTCTTCAAGATAGGTGGTGTGTTTTCCAGGGGGTTTAAAGAGATACTGTCTTCTATAAATAGCTTCTGTTTTGCAGTTTTAGAGCTTCTTGCTGTGGATTTCAGAATGATGCTCAGAACAGAAAACTCTGCCTGGCGTTTGGGACTTCTGCATGCCTTTGCTTTCTGTCTGTTTCTGAGTTGCTGTTTTGCACAGATCCGTTACTCTGTCCCAGAGGAACTCACTCGAGGAGCCTTTGTAGGAAATGTTGCAAAGGATTTAGGAATGGATGTAACAAAGCTTGCAGCTGCCAATCTGCAGGTGCTTTCTGATTCCGACTCCCAGTACTTCTCTGTGAATGTGAACACTGGAATCATAATAGTCAATGACAGAATAGACAGGGAACAGCTCTGTGGGCAGAATCTGCGGTGTTTCTTGCATCTTAAACTTGCTATTGAAAATCCAGTGGAGTTCTATCGTATTGAAGTGGAGATTTTGGATATCAATGACAATGCTCCTGAATTCTCAAGTAGCACAATAGCTCTGCAGATCTATGAACTGGCTGTACTGGGTGCCCGTTTCCCTATCCCACACGCACAGGATCCTGATGTAGGAACAAACACTTTGCAGACCTATCACCTCAGCGCCAATGAGAACTTCAACCTCAACGTGAAGGCACGTACAGATGGCACCAAATTCCCAGAACTAGTGCTGGAGAAGGTACTGGACAGAGAGCACATCGCTGTCCATCATTTGGTCCTGACAGCTGAGGATGGTGGCACATCCCCCAAATCTAGTACTATCCAAATTGCTGTCCATGTCCTGGATGCCAATGATAATCACCCAGTTTTTGACAAACCCACTTACTATACCCGCTTGGTTGAAAACTCTCCTCCGGGAACCCTGGTGATGAAACTGAATGCAACAGACTTGGATGAAGGATCTAATGGACAGATCCAGTATTCCCTCAGCAGCCATAACTCTGAAGCCTTGTGCAGAATATTTGCTATCAATGGCACCACTGGAGAGATCCGTGTTCAAGGGAGTCTGGATTTTGAAGAGGCCAATGTGTATGAGATTGAAGTGGAGGCTAGGGACATGGGCTCCCCTCCTATGGAAGAGCATTGCAGTATTATGGTAGAAGTGACAGATGTTAATGACAACGCCCCTGAAGTCATTCTCACCTCTTTCTCCAACTCCATGAGTGAAGATGCACCTCCTGGCACTGTGGTTGCTGTGATACATGTCAAAGACAAAGACTCAGGAGATCAAGGCAAAGTCCAGTGTGAGCTGCCCAGAAACTTGCCTTTCAAACTTCGGAAAGACTTTGAGCACCAGTATTCCTTGCTCACCAGTGAACAGCTAGATCGTGAGAGTACTCCTCGATACAATGTCACCATCTATGCCTTTGACTTAGGAAATCCACCACTGTCCCAGCACACATCTTTCTCCATTACTCTGGCTGATGTCAATGACAACCCACCTCAGTTTGACAAGTCATTTTATGAAATCATCCTAGAAGAAAACAATCCAATAGGCATTGTTCTTCTTACAGTTTCTGCAACAGATGCAGATAAAGACCACAATTCCCGTCTTTCTTACTCTGTTTTGGCGAGCCCAGGGCAGGACTTTGATGAAGATCCCACCACTTATATCTCCATCAACCCAACAAATGGGGAAGTTTTTGCAGAGAGCCCCTTTGATTATGAGCATACCAATCATTTTCAGTTCCAGGTGGAGGCTTGTGATGGTGGCTCCCCTCCTCTCTGTAACAGGATCATGGTGCACATCTACCTGCTAGATCAAAATGACAATGCACCCTGGATCCGATTTCCCTTTATTGGAAAAGATTCGATTGTGCAGTTTAGGATTCCTCAGTCTACCTCAGCTAGTGTTTTAATCACAAAAATTATGGCTGTGGATTTGGACTCTGGGCGAAATGCTTGGCTCTCTTACCATTTAGAGCAAGCCACCGACCCCAATCTTTTCAGCATGGGCCTCCGCAGTGGGGAGGTAAGGACTGCACGAGCCATACAGGACCTAGACAGTCCTACCCAGGAGCTTGTTCTGGTTGTGAAAGACTCAGGAGAGCCTTCCATGTCGACCTCTGTCACTGTGATTGTGCTTTTGGAGGAGACCAGTCCTGAAGCCTTTCTGGGGTTAACTACTCACACAGTGGAAAGTGAGGGACCTCCCACATTGACTGTATATCTTATCATCTCTTTGGCAGCAATTTCTACCATCTCATTGATTGCTTTGGTGGCCCTGGGAGTTCGGTGCATCCGCCGCAACGCACGTGCAACACCTGCCATCTTTGGATGCTGTGGAAGTAAAGCTGCTGGGCTTGAAGATGCCCCAGATCACATCATGGGGCATTACCATTATCAGCTGAGCCCTGGAGATGCCATGATTGGAGTACAAGTGGCCACCTCAGGACCTCCTGCTCGGGGATACAGATCATGCTTTTCTCCAGTCTCAGATATCAGCGAGTTTGTATTCATGAAACCTAACCTGACTCTTAGGACAGCCTCTTGCAGCAATCTCACTGAACCCAGCTTCTTTAGCAAGGTGAGAGATTTACATGCAGTGCCTCCCATCTCTGCTTCAGCCTTGAGACCTGTATATGTCTTTGCATTGGCTGTCCCTCCATCTAGATGAGCTGTGGCATATATTTGTTTCAGGGTGGGAGGGATCTTTGCACTGTCTAATGCATAGGCTATGTTAGATTGTACTTGCCTGCTCTACAGCCCTCTGGATTTGTGAGTCTCATCTCTTTTCTTTTCTTTTCTTTTCTTTTTTTCTTTTGAAGGCAGGGAGATTGCAGGATGGTTAAATTTCGTTCTTCCCCTTTCCTCCAAGAGGCAGATGTTGTCTGCAGCTCTCTCTTCCTCTATTCTGCACCTTCAGTTTCAGCTTTTTTTTCCAAGACAGTCTGGGGAGCAGTTTTGGCCAATGGCTCCCTTGGGTCAGTCCTCATATCTCTTGCCTGGAAAAGGAGGGGGAGAGGAGGGGGAATTGATGCTGAGGGAAATGGGTTGGGAAAGCCATATAGGTCTGCTCTGGGAAGGGGGCTTCTCTGCTGATACCAATGCTGCTGCTACTGCTACTGCCACTGCTACCACTACTGGGGAGGGAATTGTCACTTGTCAGTATCCATTTCACAGCCCCTTTTCTCTGCTGCTCATTTTGCCAATGAGCTGCTGCTGATCAGTGCGCTTTAAAACCCATCCCCCCTCCCCCTTCCCCAGCTGCAGCTTGCTTCTTTCCGCCGCACAACCCCTTTCAGGTCATCCCCGAGCCACCAGGAGCAGACCTTTTCGGGGGAGGGACATCAGACTACAGTGTGTATCCAAGGGCAACGGCACCCCCCCTTCCTCCTCCACGGCTGGACACCTGAAGCAAAGGCAGCAGCCGGAAACAGCAATCCTTTTGAGCAAAGCAGCTGGGCATGGACGGCAGACAGAGTTTGCAATGGCAGCGGCTGGTGCTTTTTGCTTCTGTCTTTTCCCTGCCAGATCTCATCCCTGCGCAGATTCGTTACTCCGTCCCCGAGGACCGGGATCCAGGCTCTTACGTGGGGAATATCGCCAAAGACCTGGGAGTGGATGTGCGGAGCCTGTCTGCTCGCCGCTTGCAGCTGGTCAGTGAGGGAATGCACCACTACTTCCAAGTGAACCTAGCAGACGGCATGTTGCTTGTCAATGAGAGGCTAGACCGAGAAGCACTGTGCCGGTCCAGCCCCACGTGCTCTTTTCCTCTTCAGCTGGTGCTGGAGAACCCCCTGCAACTTAACCGAGTGGAGGTGGAGATACTGGATGTGAATGACAACGCCCCTAAGTTCCCAAAGGAGGCTGTATCTTTGGAAATCACCGAAGTGGCCAATCCAGGCACCCGTTTACGTCTGGAAGCTGCAGAGGACCCAGACACGGGTTCCAACTCTATTGCAACCTATGAACTCAGCCCAAGTGAGCATTTTGCCTTGAGCATCAATGTCAGGGGGGATGGGGTCAAAATGCCTGAAATTGTATTGGAAAAGCTCCTGGACCGGGAAAAAGCAGCTGTCCACCATTTAATCTTGACAGCCTTGGACAGTGGGAATCCTATTCAGTCAGGCACTGCTCGAGTGACAGTCCATGTCCTGGATGCAAATGACAATCCTCCTGTGTGTGAGCCACCTGTATCAAAGGTTTATTTGGAAGAAAATGTCCAGGTGGGAACTGTTGTAACAAAACTCAATGTAACTGACTTAGATGAAGGTCCAAATGGAGAGGTTGAATACTTTTTCAAACCCAGCAACAGTGCACCTCTGAAGCTTCTTGATTTATTTAGCCTGGATCCTCAGACAGGGGAGATCAGGACTAAAGCTCTGCTGGATTATGAAGAAGCCAGTGCATATGAGATTGCTATCTACATTAAAGACAAGGGATCCCCTGCCATGGAAGGCCACTGTAACATCAGAGTAGAACTTGTTGATGTCAATGACAACAGCCCAGAGATTATGTTGACTTCCTTATCTAGCCCAGTGCAAGAAGATGCACCCACAGGGACAGTGATTGCGCTCATCCAGGCAAAGGACAATGACTCTGAGGAAAATGGACAAGTCCACCTGGAGATTACAAGACATGTCCCATTTAAATTGGTGTCGTCCTTTAAAGGACATTATTCACTAGTGACCAATGGCCCTCTGGATCGAGAGAAGGCTGCTGGATATAACATCACAATTAAAGCAACAGATTCTGGAATGCCTCAAAGGTCCACACAGAAAACCATCTTGATTCACGTCTCAGATGTCAATGACAACACACCCACTTTCTCCATCCCTTCTTACACAGCCCACGTGGAGGAAAATGTCTCTCCAGGGACTCTAGTTTTTTCCCTGTCTGCTTCTGACCCAGATGTCGGAGTCAACTCCAAACTGTCTTACTCCATTGTGGACAATGGGAACCATGGCTTGCCCATTTCAACCTATTTCCACATCAACCAGGAGAATGGCAGTATTTACACTTCTAGGGTTCTTGACTATGAGCAAGAAAAAGTCTTTCAAGTTGCAGTGGAGGTGAAGGATTCGGGTTTCCCTCCCTTGAGCAGTACAGCCACCATTCACTTATTTGTAGTCGATCAGAACGACAACGCCCCTGTGATTGTACACCCTCAGGTTCTCAAGGGGTCAGCCTTTCACCAGTCAGTTCTACTTCCTGTGGAACCTGGGTACCTGGTAACTAAAGTGGTGGCTGTGGATGCTGACAGTGGCCACAACGCCTGGCTTTCATACAGTTTACTCCAGGAAACAAGTGAGGCCACTGCTTTCAAAGTGGAACGCCATTCAGGAGAGATCCGGGTTACTCGGGCACTAAGGGAGCCTGGGGTATCTCACAGGTTGGTGGTAGAGGTGAGAGACAATGGGGTGCCAACTCTCTCAGCCTCATTGGTTCTACTGATCTCCTCAGAAGATAATGCTGTGCAGGACTTTTCCAAGTCCTTGGACCTTCTCCCTAAATCTCCTTCCAGAGCCCCCAACTTAACTCTTTACCTTATCATCTCTCTTGTGGCCATCTCTCTGGTATCTTGTGTAATGATGATTGTAGTAGGAGCCAGGTGCTTCAAATCTGGGCTCTGTGTCTCTAACTGGTTCATGTCACGCTGCTGTAGTAGGAGGACAGAGCGGAAATCCACCATAAATTTCAGGGGGCACCCACATCCAGAAGGCTTTATCAGATACCTTGAAGTGGGTGGAGCTGGAGCTCAGCACTACAAGTCTTGTCTCTCCCCAATGTCTGAACAGGGAGAGTTCTTTTTGTTAAACCTTTCAGTCATTCTACTACGGCAGAGAGCATTCTTGCCTTTGAGCAGGCAGGCAGTGTTTTGCAGACTCCCTCTGATGGGGTAAGATACATCAAAATGTTGCGTCAGGTTTCTGTTTTCAATCCATATTTAAGAGGAGCTCTACCATGGACTTCCATCTGCTAGGCATAATGAAGGAATAGGTCATATTCATGGGAGATGCTGGCGGGGGGAAGATTTGGACCTCCTACATTTTGAAGAGAATCATTTTTTATAAGATGCATGTGTGGTTGCCATTTGTCTTCACATCACTCTCTGTTCAACTGCCTTCCATTCTCTATTTCATCTGTGCTAACTTAGGGTGGGAGAAGAATGCAACTAACCGCTTGACTGGTTGACCTCTTGACTTGACTCCCCACATGCTGCACTGTTTGGGGTGAAGAGTCAGTTTTACACATGAGCCTGCTCAGGTAGCTGAGGTTGCTTGTTTTTTTTAAAACTGCATTATTAAGTTGTTATTATATCAATATCATAACACTTTACAGTGTAACAAGAGCAAAATATATGCCCCTGTCCCAAGAAACTCACAGTCTAAATTTAGACAGGGAAAGGGGAGAGAAGCAAATTTAATTACAGATAAATGGAAGCAGATGAAATTTGTGAGCTCTGTTCAGCACTTTTCCTCTGTGTGTACAGCAAATTCAGCTGGAGAAGAGAGCTAGAGGACTAAAGCAAAGGTGATATAGAAGAGGTGAGTTTCAAGCTGGGGTTTAAAAGAAGAGGGTGAATTGGCACGCATGAATATACATGTTTGTTTACTGGTTGTGGTATCTGCAAACACGTTTGTTCACACGTACTGTGCCTAATGCATCCTGTAGCTCAAGAGACTGGGTCTTCTCAAGGTCAAGGTGACAGTGGGTCAAAGGGTGAGGCCTACAAGTGATCCCATAAAAAGTCCTCTCCCTCTACCCTTTCTCCCATTATTAGTTATGGTAATTGTCAAGCGAGACTTGTATCTATCAATACAAGGTAATATTCTCACTTGTCATTTGGCAAAAGAAAAAAAATATTATTATAAGGAGATCAAAAGCCTAGAATAAAATGCCTTAAGAAATGCATCTGTTAAATGGGCATAACTACTAATAATTTGATTTTCCTCAGAGAGCAGCTGTTGAGGTTTTGTTGTTTTGCTATTTTAAGTGGATCTTGATGGTGTGTTGCTTTGTTAATTTTGTTCAAAAAACTGTCTATACATTTTCAAAATAGACCTGAGTGTGAATGTGATTCTAAGACATAGTTTACAAAACTGTCCAAGTGAAATTTCATAAGATTATGGACAAAATACACTGGAAAGTTCTCTTCAGCAAGTTCCATTGAAATGAATAGGAGCTTCAAAAGATATAAGTTTAGATCATGTCTTTTGCATAGGAATGGCAAGAGTCAAGATTGTGAATGATATTGGATATTTTGTAATAAAAATGTCTGAGTGAATTAATATAAAGGCTGGAAAGTAGCAAACCTGCAACAAAGATGGCAGTTTCAGCTTATTTAAGAAAAACAGCCCATAGTTTATACATCAGCAATTTTTAAAACTCTACATTGAATGTATAAAAGCGTATTTCATTTTTACCTCTTAATTTTGCTAGTACTATGAAGACATGCTTGAATATAAATGTACTATTTTGCAGTGTACGATATTCTACATTGATTGTTTTGCCACGCTTAGTGTTTACATATTTCACTTTGACATGACCCTGGCTTTTGCTATCTTGTGAAGCAGTGTAGAACTTTTGACATTTTTTGAGGCAGAAGCAGGGCTTTACCTCCATTTTTAGGAATGCCTAAATCCACATTTAGGAACTTAAATAAATAGGTACCATTTTCTAAACTTAACTGGTTTTTTTATGCTCATGGGAGTTCTAGAGTCCCAAAATAGATTTAAATAAATGCCTACATTTAGGTGTTTAAATTTAGGACTAGGATTTTATTGTTGCAGCCTCTGTTTCTTCAAATTACAGAAACAAGCGGGGAATGAGGGGTACAGAATTAATAGCTTGCTGAAGGAAGTGTCTGTGTGATCTATGTCTGTATATTCATAATATGTAGCTACAATATATATGATTATTTTTCCCAGACATTACTCAACCAGAGAAACCTTGGATTAGCTGTTTGTTTTCAGGGCTAACTAGGAGTGTCCAAATTCACTGGGCTCAATGAGTTCTGGAATTGCTCTTAATGAAAAGTAAACTGCACCCTGATTTTAAAATACATGTTTATTTCATTATGTTCAAGGAAACTCACACCCCCAAAAAGGAATGGTTTGCAAGTCATTTCCTTGTTATTAAGACATTATTTGAAGAATTAATAAAGGAGATTACTAGAAGATTTGGACATTTGCATTGCATATTGACACTGGCATGTCTTTCAGCTGTGTTCACAAAGAGCCATTCAAACATTAAATTCATAGTAGTCTTTTATGTACTTCTTTATTTACAAGATGTCCATTGTTCTAATAATGCAACAATGTGGGTGGAAAGTAATACATGGCTCAGTCCAGTCATATATAATACTACTGTGTGTCTTCTGTAGTGTCTTCTAAAGAAATAGTTATTATTGTAGGAAATAGAATTTTTAATCTCAGTAGACAAAAAAGATAACAGAGCTCCCAAGGCACACTTCTAACAAAAGATTAAAGGAAATGCGAGACGTTATATCAAAGGCCTGTTTAAGAAGAGACTATACATTAAGAAATTCCATTAGCATTTCAGATGTTGGCAGTACAGTAGATCTCTCTGAGTACCAATTAGTTCTGTTTCACACCCTCAGTTCATTATTCCTGATGTTCTGATGTTCTCTGGTTTAAATGATGCCCCTTCAAGCTTATTTCATGCTTCATTGATTTCATGAAATAGTTTCTGAATGTCTTACCTTCTGGAAGATTAGAGAACTTTCTCATCATGTTGTTTAATCATACCTGTTTGGAATGTGTTGTTATCCACTTCTGTATGTTCATGTGTATTTATTACTCACATCTAAGTAGAGGACAGTTATTATAAGTTCTATATCTAATATTTTTCTTTATTCGTCTGTCTAGCCCCATGCAGGTGTGTTCGCCTGCTCATACCTAGAGCTAAAGTGGGGAAGAGGGTGTCAAAAGCACTTACAGAACCATCTGCAAATGTTCTCACTTAGTACCTGAATGTGCAAATACAGAGGGGAGCAGAGCTTATGTGCACACCTGTATGTCCCTTCCCATTCTGTTTCTGCGCTTCTGTCTTACTTTAATGCATATCCAGGGTGAAAGTGACAGAAAATTAAATAAGTCTAAATTTAGAGGCAAAAGCATTAAGCTTCTCTTTTGTTTCTTTTGCAGCAAGCACAGCCTAACACAGACTGGCGTTTCTCTCAAGCTCAAAGACCAGGAACTAGTGGGTGAGTTATTTCTTTTGCTATATCCAATTTGGGCAGCAAGTAGTTTTACTCTGTGCCATTTCTCAAATAAAAGGTACTAGAGATATTTCCAAAGAAGGTGTCTTGAGTGTGGTGAGTTAAGAGGATTAACAGACTCTTGGTTTTAGAAAGCTGGAAAAGATCCATTGTATTGGTAAGGACAATTGTATTAGATTCCTGAGATTTTTTTTTTAGTTTTTTTGGGGGGGAAGTATTTTTTAAAAAAATCATGTTTCTTTTTTTAGTTCTACCCATACTTGCCAAAACTACATTCAAACTGTCAGATGTTGTTTGGTTGTTGAGCAGTAAGGCTATAAATAAAAACATTCTGTTAGTTTTTGACACCGTATAGATAACAATGTCCTGTCAAGCTCTCAGACAAAGGCAGGTGAACTTAAAAGGTTATTTTGTTATTGCAGGTAGGCTTATTTAATAGCCCATTGTGGAGAGGAGCAGAAGTTGTTGCATGTTTCTCACAGAGGTTTGATATGCAAAGTCAGCAAGTGAATCTTTAGCATGGAGCTAAACATTGTCACCTGTTACATTATGCCGATAATTGAAAACTTTGGTTACTGGCTGGATGAGGGAGCAGGCTGGTGAAAACTTAGTGGGGTATTTGTTGTCTTACGGAAGCAGTATATGTAAAAGAAGTAGTTTTATAGTTGAAAAGGAAGTAAACTTTGCCAACTGACATCATAGTCAGGCAGCTGCTTGGCAACCAAGAATTCAACCCTTTTTCTTTTGCAGCTGAGATAAATCTCAGCAACTGACATTTTTCCCAGTCATGTCAGTACATTGATGGGAGGAAGAGGCTTCACTTGCTGAATTCCTTCTTGTTGCACACCTGTGAAAGATTCAGAAACCCTGCCAGAAAAAGTTGGCAACCCTAGTTGATAATGCAGTAAATATTAAATAGGACAGTGAGTGCTTGAGAAAAACCTGTTTGTGCCTATGCCAGAAACCTAGCCAACAAGTTGACATTTATTCTACTCTCAGGGAAAGACTGATAGCTTGAGTCTTGTTTGCTGTTTCTGCAATAAAATGGTTAATCTTTTAAGCCAAGCCCCTCAGCTCTCCTTTAACAAAGTAAGCTGCGGAAAATGAGCAAAGGATAAAAGTTTAGTTCCATGCCATGTAAAGCTTCATCCACTGTGATGTGCAGATCACACCTCTCTGAAAGGCACAGAAGTAGGGCAGGGAATTTTTTTTCCCAGCCAGCTGGCACTCCTATTTGGTAGTAGCCTCCAACATTTTCTTCATTTTAGGGCTAATCAGTCCTTGCTATGATCCATGCATTTAGTATCTTAATTCCACTTTCTCTAGTTGCCATGTGTCTGCTCAGTTCAGCAAAAACTATAGTTATAGAACAGATTAAACACCACTCCTGCTCCCAGTGGTGACTGGGAGATGGGGGCAGCAGCTAGGTTAAGTTGTTTGGAACAGGCCTGCCTCCTCTCTGCTGTGATGGCTACCCGTCTGCTTGCCCTCACTCTTTGGATGGTGTGTAGAGAGAGAGAAGTAGGGGCAGGCTGCTCTCCTCTCTGGTGTCATATACTTAGAGTAAAAAGATGAACCAGTTGCAGTCACAAAGAGGAGGCACAGTGTCATGTCGGCTTGATATGATTCATAATGAAAGAGGCTTGCTGATTTATGTTATGCTTTCTAATACTGTATACAATAAGCAGGTTATAGGAGGTAGTAGTTGCATTGGAGTTTAATTGTCAATACTTCCTCTTATGATGTTTTGTCTTACGTTGTATGCCAGTGTAGTAGGTCCTGATATGTGTTAAGCAGGTCTAGTTAGTACTGACTGTTAACTTTTTTTAATGGGGTTGTTCTATACCTTAGTTGATTGCATCTATGTTGCATTACATATCTGTATTACTGCATAAGTAGTGCCTTGATATATCCTACAAAGGCAGGTAGTTTGATACTATAAATTGCTACAGTATGATTTGTACTTGTTCCTGGGAAACAAGGGCCAGGCAGTAAACAGAATATTTCTTTGGAAGTGCCTTGATGGGTAACCAGATGCCAAACTAGCCTTCAAAGATTGTTTTGTTATCTAGCATAACACCAGAGATGGCCAGTGGAGAAGTTGTATATCAGCTGAGATCAAAGAGGAGCAGAATGCTGGGCAAGGGTATCAAGGAAGAAAGAGCAGTAAAAGGAGAGCAGATGGCAATGCAGGAATGTATACAACCAAAGGAAACCTGAAGGATCAGGTTGGCTGATGAATGATTATAACATGTGAATTCCACCAGTCAATGTAATGCACACTTAATAATTATTAATTGAAGTCTGTATAAGCTTTAGTGGACTGATGATCCTCAGTTTTGGCAACTGAAAGTTATGTTTGGTATCAACCTGTGCTTTTCCAATAAAGAATGCTTCTGTTCACATGTGTTTCCACATTCTGAGTATTCACCCTGGAAAACAAGTCAGAGCTGGCATCACACACAGCATCCCCAGAAGCTTCCAGAAAAAGCCTTGTCAGTGGTAGCATCCTGCTTGTAGAACCCTCTCTTTAGAAGCCTTGCCTAGCACCTCCATTAATGTCTTTTTAGACACCAGGCAAAGACCTCTTTATTTTTGCAGTTTTAGTTTCCAGTATTTTTATACCATCTCTTACTATTGACAATTGTTTTATTGCTTGCTATTATTTTATGAGCTATTGTAAAATGCCTCCAAAATGTTTTAAATAAATAAAAATTAGTGTTGGACCCCTGGCAGAAAGTACATAATTATGCTGCCTCATGACACTGGTCCAAACAGTCAAGCCACTTCATTTCAGAAATACTACAAGGGAAGGGTTTTTTTTCATATGGAGAGACAATGGATTTCTGTCTTTTCAAACGTCTTTAAAAGACAAAAGAGTGTTCTGTCAGGAAAAAAGTTGATAATCCTGGTTGTCTGTAATCTTCTGCAGTCTGGCCTTTCTATAATGTGAAGAAGCTTCTCATTACGTACAACCCAGTGTGGCAGTGGCAGTGTAGTGCTAATAAGGAGGATTGTGGAAGCTCAGCAACTATTGATTGGTTTCCATGGGCAGAGACTTGCAGTTGTATCATTAAACCGGGGTGGGATGGGGGCAGGCTGGCGTAGCTGTTTGAGTATTGGACAAGAACTCTGGGATATCAGGGTTCAGATTCCTGCTCAGCCTCAGAAATTGGCCAGTTGCACTCACTCAGCTTTAGAGAAAGGCAGTGGGAAACCTCCCCGAGCCAATCTTGCTGAAAAAACCCTATGACAGAGTCACAGTAAGGCCAGTTCCACACTATACTGTTATAGTGCTATTATTCGACTTTCAACATTCTGTGGAATTCTGGGGTTTGTAGTTTACTGAGGCCAAATAGCTCTCTGGCTGAGAATTCTAAAGGCCCCTCCCTAAACTGCAAATCCCAGGATTCCACAGGATGTTGAAATAGCACTGTAACAGTGCAGTGCAGAAATAGCCTAAGTTAGAGTCAATTTGAAGGCCCATAACAACAACAAATACTTCTGATGATACGTTCATATAAAGTTACTATGTGACTTACTGGCTATGCTTTGACAGACGGGATTGTCATGAAGATGAAAAATGCTGGGGGAAATTTTATTTGCTTTAGCTGTTTTGTTTTGCTTAGTGTTTTGGTTTTTTAGCACAGTGCCATTAGAGTCACAAAAACATAGCTGGTTTTCTCGTTTAAAGTAGAAACTCTGTTTTTTGTCTTAATAGCCAGCGGTTCATTCTAAAAATTCTTCCAGGCCAAAGGAAACAGGACTTGTGGTGGGGGACAGCAAATACAGCCAGGCAGTTACTGGAAATAAGCAGTACCAAAAAAAAAAAAAAAAAAATGACAGATTCCACCATGTCAAAATTCCCTGGGGTTTTCACTAAAATGTGGAAGAAGTAAGGTTGTCAACTTTTCTGGCTTACTGATATCAGCAGTCTAGATTGCTGACTCTTCAACTATTTACTGTGTCTATTCTCTGAACCACTTAGAACTATATCAGAACATTTGCTGTTGTGTTCCTTCCAGTCATGTCTGACTTACAGTGACCCTAAGGCAAACCTATCATGGGGTTTTCTGGAGCTGAGAGTGTGTGATGCACCCAGAGTCACCCAGTGGGCTTCCTTGGCCAAGTGGGAAATCAAAACCTGGTCCCTAGGGTTGTAGTGCAATGCTCAAACCACTACACCACATTGTCTAATCACATCGGAACACAGGCAGGTCTTTTTTTCCTACTCAGCTGGAAACTCTGTATGACACAGGCCATTTCCGCACTAGACTTTTATAGCACTATGATTCCACTTAAAACATCCTATGGAATCCTGGGGTTTGCAGTTTCGGGAGGGGCCAGCCAGATTCCATAGGATGTTTCAAGTGGAATCATAGCACTGTAAAAGTCTAGTGCAGAAATGGCTACAGAAATGGAACATTCCTCTTACTTAACTCTGTGTAGGAAATGTTTCAGATCATTTCTGTAGGTCAGGCTACTGTTTACCCATGGCCAGGTAAAACAATAGCAGGCTCATCAGGGCAGGGAGAACGGCCTTTTTTCCCCCACCATGATTCTATTTTAACTACGATGGCTCCAATCTTATGGAATCTTGGGATCTGCAGTTTAAAGAGAGATGTTTAGCACCTACAAGGGAGACCACCAGGGAGTACCAGGTGCTATAGACAATATTCAGAGGAAGGCAGTGGTAAAACTCTTGAGTACTCTTTGCCTGTGAAAACCTATGAAAATCACGGGGTTGCAACTTTAAGGCGCATTTATAGGTATACCTCAGTTAACAAAGTAGATGTGTTCCCGGGGCATGGCTTCTTTAACAGAAACATTGGTACCAGGGGCAGAAATAACATGGAAATAATGGGGATAGGTTCCAGTACCACCAAAAAACAAACAAACAGCAGTTCAACTTTTTTCCACAGACTTTTTATTCAAAACTAAGCAGTATGTGCATGTGCAGTGAAACAACCAGGTCAGATAAGCCTTGCATAAGCAAACAAAACGTTATGAACCTTCTGGAGACTATATTAAAGCTTCTTCTGAAAAAGTCTCCAGGGCTGATTTTCTTTTCTTTCACCAGCCTCCACTTTTCTTATGATTTCCATTTTGATTGTCAAACTCACAGATCTATGTTTAAAAAAAAAAACATGCTGGGGGTGGCTGGTGAGGCAGGCTTATCTGCTGCCCCCTTTTTTGTCTTGCTCTTCACACATGCTCAGTAAGAGATTCTGGGGGCAGCTGCTATTTACCTTGCCTGCTGCCGCAGTCATATATGGCTACTGTAGGATCAGCCAAAGCAGATTCCCAGTCTTTCCAGCTGAAACTTTGTTGTATTGTTTACTGCAGAAACACTGCTGGAAACCAAGATTGAAAGCATGTGTGTCTCTAGCTATCCTGCAACCTACTCCCAATGCTGATGCTGCTTAAAAAAATAACTGGCTGGACAGATGGCAAAGAAGAAAGGGGGCTGGGTGGCCTTAAAACATTTCAAGAAGGAGTGTCTTTGTCAGAGGCTTTGCAGGATGCAGCCATGTCAGTAAAAGTGGTGTCACAGAGTTATAATTGTGTAGTGTGAACAGGCCCCGGATGTTTGTAAAGGCTGGACCATGATGATGTGCTATGAGATCTGTCCTGTGAGTGAAATTGCCTCTTTCCTACCTCTGCTGTTTTCTGTTTCCTTTTTTTCCTCCTCCCCAATCACAGCTCTCAACTTCTTCTACTGACAGTTGTCTGATGGACAATGATCATTTTCCTCTGCCACTTCTACGTCAGCACAGACATCTTACATTTTATTTTTAGTCAGGGCACTCTTGAATATAAATAATCTCAAGGAGTCTCATAGTAATAATGATAATCCAAAAATAAAAGCATCATTAACAACAACAAAAATAATAATGTAGCCTCCATTCAGTTCTCTCCTAAGGAGTCAGAAGATTGCCTTCCTTTCACAAGAATATAATTACCCTCCTGTTCATATTAGTCAAGTGGACCAGTAGACAGTTCTTAGCTCTTTCCTTCTTTCTGGCAGCACAAAAAAGTATTGGAGGACAATCGTCTTTCTGTACTGCTTGCCTGGCTTCTTCAAATCAGTGCGAGTAGCATTCTGAATGCTTGCAAGTGTAGGCATTCATTTACCTCCCAGTTGGCAGCCTTTCTTCTAAACCACCTGAAGCTTCCCAACAATGCAAACCCAGTCTTTCTGAGTTATGTAGCTGGACATCATCTCCTTTGCATCTTCCTACCTTCCAGCTAGCAGATGAAGCTACCTGTCATAACAGTGAATAAAAAGACACCTTTGACTAGTAGTCTCCTTTGGCTGGGGCTACTTGTTGCCCCCTAAACTCCCACTCCTCTTTTACTGCCTTTAAATATTTTGGAGGGGGGGCTCATTTTTAGTCTGGAGAACATATGAGGTGGATGGGTGCAGAGATGTAATGGTTTTCCATTTCAGTAACAGGTATCATGCTTTTCAGCACTCTGTCCTGGAAACAGCTATAGAAAAAAAAACGCACAATCAAATACATCAATTTCTGGATATGTGGCTTATCAAGAAATTTAAATACGGGGAAAACTGTAGGGAGGGTATGATAATAAGAATGTAAAACTGACCGTCAAAAAAGAAGAAGCCTAGCTGTCTTTTTACTGATTTGGCATGAGATACCTTTTTATTGGAGACATAAATAGAGATAAAGAAAGATCTCTGATAGCTGGTAGTTTTTGCTTTCTTTTCTGACCCCTGCCTTATACTAGGTGAGGCCACTGGGCCACTGAGATCAACAATGACCATTCCAACTGGGAGCAGGTCTCCTGGTAGCAATGCTTAGGTACTGTTATTCACATCCTTTTTACCTAAAGAATGAATAGGGTGCTTTCTGCATGTGGGCATGTCTTCCTCGCTGTTTAGCTATTGCCCCACCCTTTTTTTTTTTCAAATGACAAAAACAACAACCTAATGGGGCTAACAGATTCCATAAAAAGGCAGTGCAGATCTGTAATGGTGTAATGGAAGATGTATTTGCAATGCAGTCAATGTGGTACACACAGCATGTGTTGCCATGGAAACTGCCAGTGTGCCAGAGGCAGGAGGGACTAGCCTTTAAAAGATGCTGAGCCGAGCTGGCTATCTCAACCAAATGGAGAAGGATTTTTTAAGAAAGCAGGCTGCTTTCTGTTAGTCAAGCCAGAAGACTGTAAGAGTATTGATTTCTGTTTTTTTCCCTCTTTTGCAACACTTTTATGAAAGGTAGATATAGTGACAGGAAGATAATCTTTCACAGCATCATGTGCCTGTCATATATTTTTTTTCTGATTCATTTGATTTTGTATGCTAGCTAGCCTACATGAGTGTTACAGTCTTACGCAGAAACCCACTTTGGGTTCCCCTGGTATGAAAGGGGATATAGCCCTTTTCCTTATGACCCGAGAATTCTCTTTCCCAGGGAGGTTGTGCTTGGGACACAAGCAAGGGTGCTGATCAGGAGCTCTTTCAAGCTACCCACTTACGGCAGTAACAGCCTCAGTTGCATCCTGTGGCTTGATATTGGTCAGAGGCCCCCTAAACTGCAAGTCTTAGGATTCTGTTGGGTGTTATCATAGCAATAAAAGTGGAATCATAGCATAATAACTGTGAAGTATGAAAGCAACTCATGTGCCAAATCCCTTTGCCGTATCCTCCAAGTCTTGATATATTTTGATTTCTGGTGCTGCTCTCCTCTTTTCAATGGACTCAGTTCTTACCTTCCTTCTTTCCCCTAGCTATATTAGAGCCAGAAATGTCTTGGTTGACCACTTAAGGCATGCTTTACTTTTATTTCTTTTAATAATTTCTTTTTCCTATTTCCCTCTTATTCTTTTCTTCCATATTCTGTAGTATTGGAATCCTGGTCTTTCATATATTTTTCTAAAACGTTTCTAAATTCTGTGACCCATATGGCATACACATGAAAGAATGATGTGAGGGTTTTGTTGTTGTTTTGACAGCATTATATATAATCTTTAGAATGCAATAGATTAAAAGATTCCATGCTTATTCTTATAAAAATATTTTAGGACCTCCATTTCCTTCCTGCATCTTAACTTTCTTAGGATCAGCTGGTATATTTCTAAAGTCCCTGGGAGATTAGAATTCATGAGAAGATCTGCTTTGCTTCTTGGGCTTCAGTCCCATATATAAGTCTCCCAAGGAACTTTGTGTCTTATGTCCTTGTCTGATGTAATTCTTCCACTGCTTCTCCATTCCCTAGTGCTGAATCTTATTACCTGTCTGGGATGGTGATACTGGGGGTATGGAAGCAGAACACTCTGCTCTTTTTCATGTGGGGCTGTGATGAGTTCCAAGAATCCTTATATTACAGTACAGTGTAACTTTATGTTGACATTCCTATTGCGTATCACTCATAAACTTCAAAATTTCACAGATGAAAACAGGAAATGGTACATCCATGATGAGGAAGGGGCAAAATCCAGCAGCCCAGCACTGAGATTTGGCAGTGACTGTTATTCAGATAATGTATCAAATTCCTCCTCACTCTCCAAAAAGCAAGAATTAAAAATGCTTAAGAGGAAAGGACTGCAAAGCAAGTTAAATGAAGACATGTTTTTATTATTGGAAGGGATCGCTCTCATTTTACTGATGAAGAACACCAAATACAAGCAGAAATACTTAGCCAAAGATTAGTTAGCAAGTTCAGGACTGGCCATCTCACATAGCAGTTTTCATCTCCCACCTCAGGCAGTAGAAGAGAAGAGACAATGAACTATGTTTCTCTCCTCTCCCTTTCCTCCCCCTGCACAGGCCGTTTCCACACTACACTGTTACAGTGCTATGATTCCACTTTCAACATCCTATGGAATCCTGGGGTTTGCCATTTTGGGAAGGGTTGGCCGGCCCCTCCCAAAACTGCAAACCCCAGGATTCCATAGGATGTTGAAAATGGAATTATAGCGCTTAACAGGCTAGTGCGGAAATGGCCATAAATACTCGAGGGCCACCACGATTGTTTCCTCAGCAAGGCAACACAGTGGCTACTCCAAGAGAGATTACTCATTCTCTTGATCTGAGGACCCCCCCTCAGGGAGAGTGGAGGAAAGTGCATACTCTCCACCTGTCCCAGTTTGGCAAGCAGGGACAGTCCTAATTAATCTTCTGTCACTCCATTAGTTTAGCTTGCTTGCTTGCTTATTTATTTATTTATTTCCCACCTTTTTCCCAGAATGGGGGCTCAAAGTAGCTTACAATTTTAAAAAAAAATACAATTAAAATACACCAAATGGGAATATCAAGTAGAATTAAACTATTCACGGTTTTAAAACAACTCAAATCTCAAATTAAAAGAATAAAATGCAATTTTAAAAAGAGTAAAAGCTATTAAAAACAGTTCAGTTTTTTTAAAAAAATACAGTACTCCCTAGCCCATTCTTTAAAACTTTCTGTTTTAAAAACCTCTTGGCATAAAAGGGTTTTGGCCTGCCGACGGAAGGACAACCAAAGTGCAGGGGCATTTGGGCCTCCCTGGGAAGTGAGTTCCAGAGTCTGGGGGCAGCCACCAAGAAGGCTCTCTCCTGTGTCCCTACCAACTATGCATGCGATCATGGTGGGACTAAGAGAATGACCTCTCCTGATTATCTCAGGGCCTGGACAGGTTCATGCAGGGAGATACTACCTGCAAGATAGCCTGGAGCTGAGCCATATGGGATTTTTATAGGTCATAACCAGCACTTTGAATTGTGCCCCAAAACAAACTGGCAGCCAGTTGAGCTATTTTAAAAAAATTGCATTATGATCTCCATAGACCTACCTTTGTCACAGTCTGACTGCATCTCTTCAGGCCAGCTGAAGTTTCTGAACAGTCTTCAAAGGCAGCCTCAGGTAGAGCACATTAGTCCAAACAGGATATAACAAAGGCAAGGAACCCCATGGCCAGATCTAACATTTCAAGGAATGTGAACAGTTGATGCATAAGCTTTAAGTGTGCAAAAGCACTCCTGGCCATCACAGAAATCTGGGCCTCCAGGTTCAAAGATGAATCCAGGAATACACCCAAACTGCAGACCTGTGTCTTCGGAGGAGTGTAACCCGATCAGTCCCTATTCCCTGATCTGCCTTTCAACTGACCAGGAGTACCTCTGTCAGAATGTTTTAGAATGTCACAGTTTCTCTCTCCTTCTCCCACTTTCGCCCTCTCTCCTTCTCCCACTTTCGCCCTTTGACCACAGCTTATTTCAGTTGCAGCAAACCGAGGCCATTTCTGCACTCGATTGTTATAGCACTATTATTCCACTTGCAACATCCTGTGGAATCCTGGGGTTTGGCCAGCCCCTCCTGATTCTGCAAACCCCAGGATTCCATAGGATGTTGCAAGTGGAATAATAGTGTTATAACAGTCTAGTGCAGAAATGGCTTTAGTCCAAAGTGCAAAAGTAGTATGCATTGAATTAAGTCAGCAGGGGGCGAGGAGGGAAGAGGAGAGGAGATGGTGGAACCCTATCCTTCTCATGAGGCTCAGGCAAAAGCAGACTGCTACAGGCTCTCCTAGCTTACCTGTTCTTCCTCATTTGCCATCTTAGCCACACACTGATGTTACTTGGCCCCATGTGTCCCAGTTTTCATTTGTGGAATGTTGCAGAATATTCAAGTGGGCTATCTGGGGATCTGGTGACCACAAAAATCAGCTAGCACAGATCTCCAGAGAACTGCCCCAACCCGAATACCTCTCTCCGAGGGGTTCCTTCCATACGGTTGGCACTTGGCCTTTTTCTGAAGAAAGGAAGGCACCCTCAGAGACAGCTGTTTGGGCCTAGCTGTATCAGCTGCTTTTTATAGTCAATGCAGCTCTCTACATAGCCTGCCCACTGCCCAGTGGCTTGCTGTGGGGGCCACTGAATAGCTGCAATGGATGCACAATGGCAGCATTTGCAAGGAGGCAGCACATGTCCTCCTGCCCCAGGTAGCAGGACATCATTGGAGGAGTCTGTGGTAGAGAATTATTCAACAGAAACAAGAATGAAGTAACAACAGGGAGTTTGCTCTAAGCATGTATCGGGAGCCTTTCAATCTCAGCAGTTCTGTTTCAAACATCAACTCCTAACCTCCACTGCATGGTAACTACATCCAGATACATTATGATCACTTCTGTGTAACAGTCTACTTCTAGTTCTCTCTACCTTTACTTTCTTTCCAGCAATTCTTCACAAAATATGTTGGGGGTGTCCCCTTCTGATACTTTCTCTCACACACACATGTGTAAGTTACAGACAGGTGAGAATTTTAGGGTTGGAAAGTAGTAGTGAGAGAGCCTAACAAGTGCTCTCCCTCTTACACACACATACACATCATTTGCACAAGTCACACTAGGCCAAGTGTCAGGTGGCCCTCCAGAAGTTTTTTGGACTGCAGCTGCCATTCTCTCACCATGGGCTTTGCTGGCTAGGTCTCAAAGGAATAACAGTCCAGGAAGATCCTAAGTTGCTTTTGGCTCTCCAGATGTCTATGAAATACTATCCCCTCACAGTCAAAAGTATCATGCCTCATAACTGGCCAGACTAGCCGGCACTGAGGGAAGCTGAAGTGAAAGACTGTCTGGAGGGCCATGGGTCTAGGAGGGCCCTGAGCCCAAGGAATGGGGGAATTAAAATGCTTCTGAGCATGTGCAATCCACCCACTCTTTAATTATTGGTTATCTACATTTTCATGTCTCCCCATACACTCAGAATTCAGAGCCAGGGTAGCTGAAACCACACCTTTAGCCCTGGTTTTGCAAAACAGGGTTTGAGATCCCCTTTCTCCAGTTTACCCACTCATTTCTAATTTTCTCTGTCCCCTTGTTGCAGCAACTCATTTCACAAAATAAAGATGTCTTTTTAAAATTTTGCTATTCACAACCATAGTGGTTTGCCAGCACGTGGAAGAAGATAATTTTTTAGGCTTAAATGATCACCTTTGAGTGTTGTAGCTTATCAGTAAATTCAAAGAGGAGGTGGATGACTGAACCAAGTAGTTTATTTGTCCAGGTATCTCCTGCTCTGACTCTGCAAATGTCCATTGTGTCTTTAGTACAGAGCAGTTTGTGCAGAGGTAGGAATGCCTCCTCTCCCCCCCACCTTTTCAGAGTGAATCCTTACCCCTGCTCACTCCTCCAGGTGCCACTGTGCTTTGGCATTTTTCCAGTATCAGTGAGCTGGAAGAAGCAGAACTGACCAATAGTAGAAGCGTCTTAGTTTGTATATAGCAATGAGGCTTGGGGAGAAAACTTCAGAGTGGGAAAACACAATTGCAGTTGAGAGAATACGTTTCAGGACAATTGCGACTACTGTCATCCTCTCCATAAGGTGAAGGATGGAGTGCAGGGAGGGTGCCTCATCCTGAAATGGTGGTGGGAGGTGCGCGCACACAGGCAAGCACACTTCCACTTTGTACCACCCCTGGAAGGATGTAAAGGACATAGAGATCTATGAACAAAGTTAGTGGCAAAGTCTTCTGTTGCTCTGGCCTCAACCTCATGTTTAGCTTCCGCACGGCACATGTATATGTATTCTCATCTCCTTCTGAAAAGATGTATTTGTGTGTGCATGCACCTTCAAGTCTCTTGTCGACTTACAGCAATCCCATGAATTTTTCATAGGGTTTTCTTAGGCAAGGAATACTTAGAGGAGGTTTTGCCAGTTTCTTCTGAACTACAGCCTACAGCACCTAGTATTCATTAGTGGTCTCCCATTTAAGTTCTAACCAGGGCTCACCCTGCTTAGCTTCCAAAATCATATAGGATCTGGCGCCATTAGGGCTTTTAGGCCCCAGAAGGAAATGTAGTTGCTCTTTCCAAACCAAGGGAGAGCGTTTCCTAGGTCAGGCCTTTGATAGCTGTTTTTGAGGCATCTGGATTAAGAGAAAATAAAGAAAGCATAAATTTTGGGGGGATTTATTTTTCATTTATTAGTTATAACATGTTTGCTGGCTGTGGTAGATAAACATTCCCCTAATCCAACCTTCCATGGTCATATCCATAGCTGCATACATACACTCACTGGAATTTTTTTCCCAAAGGCAGTCAAGATCTGTGAGTCTGGCCTTCAACAATAGTGTCACTTCCTTCCTTTCTCATTCTGCATGGCAGATGTTGATCTGTTTTCCTCTTTCCATCTGTCTTCCCTCCCTCATTTTTCAATCCTTAGCAGACAGCACTTTCTTACAGACAAAGCCTGGTTATCCACAGACCTGGAGTGAATTCTAGGATATTTGCTGAATGGACAATGTATGAAATGTTATCTTGAGTGACCTGAAAAACCTTAGCCATCAAATAAGAGGAAGACCTCCAAGCTTTCATAGTAACAACTTTGGAATGATTCTGTACAAACATCCAGGAACATGTTTGTGTACATCCTCCCCAAGATCCCTGTGATCTTAGCCGATGTCCAGCAGTTAATTTTCATTTTTTAATGTTGTTCTGGCAATTTAGATTACAATGCTATGCACAGTTGTCTGGTAGTAAGACTTAATTTTCAGTAAATATGCTTGAGGATGTCTGTTCTAAGGCAGCAAAAGGATATTACAGATGGATCTGAATCCTGCCCTTGTAGCTACACTTATTTGGAAATGAGTGGAATTGACTTCTGCATGTACAAATACGATAAGCCTATAAATCAGTATCCAAGGTGGGAAGCAAAAGGTTATAATGAGTCTTTCAAATCAAAGTTGGAGGGATACATTAGTTTTTTGGCTGTAGAGATTTGCTTTGGTATCTTGATTTTGGTGACAGTTTTGATGGTGGTGGTGGTGGTGGTGATGATATTCATTTGTATCCCGCTTTTTTCATCTCCTCCTGCCCTCTCCCTTGGTCCACAAGGGTTTAGAGAGGGAGGTTTGCATAACTCACTTCAGTCTTGCACTGTGACATGAAACTTACAGTGTTGCTCCCTGTTGCAAGAAATATACTCTGTACATGCTGAGACACACACTCTCCCTCTCCATGTCCAAACTTGGTTGCTGACAATGAAAACAGATTCTAAGGCTTAACAGATTCCAGCTCAGAATTGAGTCAGAAAACTCCTTATTTACATTTCAAGCTTCTCAGCTGAATCGGATAAGTTTTTCTGAGCATCCTGCCAGTCGATGGGGGGTGGAGGAGCTCAGGGAAACCCAAGGACTTGAACACAGCACAGTCTTAAGTGTGCTTAGCAGGCAGCATCTCCTACTAAATTCCATAGAAGTGAGCTGGTGTGTGATCAGATGCAAAGCAGAGGTTGGGGGTGGGTTCCAGTTCCTTCCATTCAGCAATGAGGATTGTGTGCCACTGCCACCACCCCCATGTGTTTGTCCTGCAACTTGTGGCAGATCTGGTCAGCATGACCAGTGGTGAGGAATGCTGGGTGCTGCAGTTCTACACCATCTGATAAGCTGCACAGTTCCCATATTACTTGTAAATTCCAGTGGTTTGCAATAGCAAAAGCAACACAGAGATGCTCGAATGTTATTGTAGCATATGTGGACCATTGCCCACATAACTGGCTGCATGTACTAAGAACACAACATCATGCATCTCCCCATGGAACTCTAGTTCATAAAAGCTGATGCCATATTAAGTCTGCTTTAAGGTGCATGAGATTTTTCATTGTTTTAACAGTTGTGTACCATAGAGAATGTCAGCAGGCAGCCTACGTATCGTTCGTGAATAACAAGCTGTTTTGCACAGTTTATATGTTAAAGGAACAGAAGCCTACCAATCCTTAACTGGTGGAGACTCCCAGCTAAAGTATACTCACTGAGAAATATTAATCCTTGCAAGAAGTAACTATCTTTTGAGCTTAATTTAAAAAAAAATGAGAATAAACAGTTGTGCGTGCTTTGTGAAAAAAGGCATCCTTTCATTTTTAACACTGTCTCTGTCTCTACTTTACCTCTTAAATATTTCATTTGTTTTATTTTCTCCTCAGGTCTCAGAATGGGGATGAAAATGGAACTTGGCCAAACAACCAGTTTGATACAGAGATGCTTCAAGCCATGATTCTGGCATCAGCAAATGGTCAGTTTCCACCAATCCATGATGACAATTGTATTTCTTTCAGCTATTACCCACTCCAAAGTATCATATGCCTTTAAAAATTTATCCAAGACAACTGTATTATAAAAGATTCAAGGTTAATGCAGGGGAGTGGCTTACCTTTCTTATGCTTTTTAAATGGATATTGTTTAAATATCTGTGTCATTCTTTATCAATATATAAAAATACATGACAATAGGAAGCTTAGCTGTTTTGCAACATTTTGTAAATGGTTTTTATTCTCAGATTGAAAAAAGAAACCTGATTTCTTAGTGAGTTAATTCATTGTGCAAGATTATTTTTTCCCAGCATCAGTACACAAATAGCTGGGAATGGAGGTTCAGATCCTTTTCACATTGTTATCTTTACCTTAAAAAGCCTTATTAAGCCACCAAGCCAGACAGGTCATTCATCCTGCCTTAGGACAGTGAGAGAGGTCTTTGGAATTAATAGTATGTAGATTTTAAAAGAGAAAGGAGAGGAAAATAGAAGTTAAGTGCTGCTTTGAACTAAATCTTTGAAAAAAATAGCCTTAGGAGATCCATATGTTTGCCATAATCTCTCAGCAACTTCAGATCCAGTTAATGCAAACACTGTCTAGCTTTTCTTCACTTCTGTTTTCCACCAATCAAATATAGGCGTATTTCATCTAAGGATGGTGACAGATACAAGTAAGAGCTGGATTTCATATTTTCAAAAATGGAGGATCAAACATTGTATGCTTCTTTATCTCATCAGTCCTAGAGCAGCACAATATGCAATATGAAACGTAGTTTGAACGTTTCTCTTAATACGAGGTGGATGGTAACTTCGTGTCCCTAAAGACTCCATGTATCCACCCATCTTTTTGTTTATACCCTGCCTTTTTTTTCCAAAGCAGGAGCTCAGGACAGCTTCCATGATTCCATGGCTTTGACCCTGGTTGCCTTTCTCCTCACTCCCCACCTTTTATTTATTTTATATTTATTTATTTATTCCCCTGTTCCAGAGTTCTGGAGAGGTCAAAGGCATACATAGTTTTGTGACATTTTGGTTGAGCTAATGAAAATGTTACCTAATATGCATCTGGAGCTTTTAAAAATTGAGGAGAGGAATATACAGAATGAGTGTTGTTCTTCTCTCCCATTCTGAGTTTTAAATCTCATCCCTGTGCTACTTTATATGGATTGGATCTGCCAGTCTGCAGCAAGTTACATCTTGTTTGACTCTGAACATGCCTACTAGAATTATTTCCTATTACATTGAGTGAGATGTCTAGGAAATGTGTTTAGGATTGTGCTACGTGCACATCAATGGAAACAAATCAGCTTCTATCCAGCCACTCCAGTTTAACTGGTTTATGACTCAGGAAGTCATTTACTGATCAATGTATGCAGCCTGTCTTTTTATTCACTGAAACACTCCTGTCACAAGCAAACTATGATGAGTTTGTATTGGTGAAGAGCAACTGAAGTGTTCTCTCCCTTCTGACCTTATTAGAGCAGACTGTGTTCCATGGGAACAGTTGCCCTATTTTATTTATTTATTCATTTAAATATTTATATCACACCCTTTATCACCAGTACGCTTGGCAGTGTTTGATTTGCATTAAACAGAGACTCAAGGGCCAACAGCATGTGCTCTCTCTTCTACAGCTGCTTGCTAACTCACTCACTCACTACATGCTTGCTAACTCACTCCTTCCCATTGTGAACTCTGTTTCCACACTAGACTGTTACAGCACTATGATTCCAGCTGGGCCCTCCCAAAACTGCAACCCCAGGATTCCATAGGATGTTGCAAGTGGAATCATAGCGCTATAACAGTCTATAGCGGAAATGCTCGAAGAGGTGATCGTGGCACCTGCTCACTGTGGGCAAGTCTAGGCGCAGGCAGGCCACAGGAAGCAGCTGAGGTGGCTAAAGAGGGAACCCTGCTAGCACCTTTTGGTGAAAGGATTCTTTGCCCATTTATTCACTTAGACAGGAAAAAGCACATGAGCTACATATTGAGAAGGAAAAAGGTATTAAGATCTGTCTTATGTTGTGGGCCAAATGCAATGCTGGGCTGAGCACAGTCTGCCTCTTTCTTTTGTGGAAAGTCATGGTTGATTGACTAAATGCAGTTGACTTCAGGAAAACCAAGAAGTTATATATTTGTTTTGTTTTGTTTGCTGAGGGTGTTGGGGAAGAGACCTAACTTGCACCTGTTTAAAGGATTCAGTGCCTGCTATTTGTGGAAACTCTGTCACAAGCCACATAATGGGCTTCATTCAGAAAAGCACACAAGCAAGCGTTCAGATGTTCATTACTTATGCATGCCAGTTTAAGCAGGCTTTTTTTATTCTTTTGCTAATGCAAAATGCAAGCATGGGAGTATTTTTTCTGCATTCACATGATTTAGCATTAGCTATTTTCTCTGGTAACTCAGGACTGATCTTGACTGATACATATTCCAATTATCCCCAGTTACCAGGACCCTGTCCCTGACAAATCACTGTCCTGGTTTTGTCTTGGTTGTATGGAGTAGGGAAGACTTTTTAAAATAATATATTAGGTTGCATGTACGTTCACTGGAATTGCCATTCCTGAGCTTTTAGATTCCTCTACAAATAATCTGGAGATGAGTTCTTTGTCAGGGGACGTGTGACTATCAAAATAATAAATGCTGTTGACTATGATGGAATTACATCTATTCTGCAGTAACTATAGCCAGATACATTATGAAATAAACAGTATATATCCACATTGTTTTGTTTTTGTTTTAAAGACAGGTGTTATGGTTGGTTCACTTGAACCACCAGTGAGGTGTCATAATGTATGAATACGTTGGATGTTTGGAGTGGGAGACATTCAGAGAGTGGTTCTTGGTGTGAAAATAATGGCTGATCAAGCTTACAAGATATATGTTTGCTTTCAAAGAAAGTGACAACGAATATTGACACTGCCAATTAAAATTTAACTAACCATATGCAATCAATTATAGAAACAAGTCTTTTCAAAATAAGAGTTATTTTCAGATTATTCTTCAAAAAAATGCAAAGATTATTTTTTTTTGGCTCATTTTCCTGGCAAAAAGAGGAAAGCCTTCCATATCACCACCCTTTGTTTCTCCAAGCCACTTGACTTTGGAGCTAGGCCCTTTCCGCACCTTACCTTTTCACGACGCTGGGGCACAGGGATCGTGTGAGCAGCCTCTTGTGAGACGCTCTCACGTCCCTGCTGCTTTGCCTCCGCAGCCGCTGCCTGCTGGCGAGCAGGCACTGCGAGGGCTCCTCCTCTTCCTTCCATAGCACAGCCTGGGATTTTCCTAGGCTGCACTGGGGCAGAAAGCACGAGTGCTGTGGCTCGGGAGGCTCTGCACACACAGTAAGTGCGCGTGGCGCCCTGGAGCGATGCGCGATCGTGCACCATTTTCAGCTACAAGCCAAAAATGAAATAGTGCGCGATCAGTGCCTACCGGCCCCAGCAGCATCACACAATTGTGAGGACATCGTGTGGACCGCTCCTCGCAATTGCGCACTGCTTCAGAGGCCCTTTCGCATGGTGAATACCGTAGTTTCCCTTATATAGGGAAGTTTCAACAGGGGAACATTCAAACATGAAGAAACAATAATGGGTGTTCCCACATATAAAAATATGATCCACTTAACTGTTTGATGATTTTGTATTTTTGAAATATTGCAGGGAGCATTTTTTTTTAAGTGCTAACACCTTTTAGTATGACCTGAAAACTGTTTTGCACCTAGCAGAGACTAATCTAATTGAATCTGCCTAACACCTCCAGCACTCCATCTGGAGAACTAAAGAGCTTGTTTGCTATTTCCGTCACATTTTAGAGAGCCCTGATAAAGGCATTACCCTACTGTGACTTTGGAATTACTTCCGCTGTATATGCATGGTTTCTAGTTGGTTCCCCTCCACTGACAGAAGGCATTCACCGGCTTAAATGGGGGAAGGGAATCATTTTGTGAGTTCCACCTCCTATCTCCTTCTCCCCATCCCATTCTGCTCTCAAGAATCTGGGAGATGCTTTGGAGCAATATCTGAGGTGATACAGAGACATGCAGTGTGAGGAGAAGTCAGGAAAAAACTGTCCCACATTCCATTCTTTTGAGAGGTGCCTTTGTACCTGTGGAGAATTAACAGTTAGATACCATCCTGTGTTACATGACACACTTTCAGTATGTCTGTATCAGTGTTGTTGCTGCTTCCTGTTCATTTTAATGCTACTGGCTGCTACCCTGGAAGAGCTGGGGTTTTTTTTCATTTGAATGAAGAGATAGAAGGCCATCTGAGGAAGCTTGACCATTTTTGGGATCTTTTAACTTCCCTTACAACCACTGCATGGGATCCCAGAATCTACTAAATCACTGGTTGCTGCTTGGAAGGATACTTACTGCCTGATTATGAAAACTGTGTGTGTGCAGGCACACACACATATGCATGTATGTGTGTCTGTAAGCAACTAAGATATTTGGCCCCTCTTTAAACTGCAAACCCCAGGATTTCATAGGATATTGAAAGTGGAATAATAGCAGTATAACAGTCTAGTGTGGAAATGGTCTAAGTCTTTATCTGAAGCTATTAGCATTGTTGTGACATATCCTTATGGTCAAAGAGCTTTCTGAGAAATGGCAGTGATGGTGATCTTATTATGCACTGGCTTTGAAAAAGCCTAGGAACCTCTTCACTGACTTACAAAAACCCAGTGCTTTTGAAACATCAAAGAGAAATCCTCCAGCACTGTCTCCTGTGGCAGACATAGATAGGGAAATACTGAACAGATCAGAATTAAAACACCTATGGAAAATTAGAAATCCTAAGGGGCTTAATGCTACAACCGTGAATAAATATTTCAGAGATCTCTTTTCTGTTAAGGAAAAGGGATTTTAAAAGGATCTAACGTGATGAGGCAAGATTGCCTGGGTGGGGGTGGGAAGGAAATGTAGCTTCCATGACTATAGGAGACATGCATTCTTTGATAAAACAGAACCAGTGGAATGGCGTTGTGTAGATTTTTAGACACCACCTGTCTGCAGGCCCCAGCAGGTCTCCCTCATCTCTACTGTGCACTGTTAAATAAAGGGCTATGCATCTGCAGTGGTCAAAGCGTATGCAACAGGCTCAACAGGCGCTGGCTCCAGAGTGGCTTGGATAAGTCCATAAATATTCAAGACTTATGGATGTGCTCTCTTTAGGAGAGAAGCAGAGTTTGTTTATATTTGCCTGTTCCAAGATCTGCTTTCCTATTTTCCTACTAGCCATAGGAGGCAAGATACAAACATTCATTTCAACTGATGAAGGGCAGGTATTGCAAAAGATTCACAGTTACTTGGAGAGGAGAGAGAGGACTGCTTAGCCCTCCCTGCCAGGCTTATTATTAGCAGTATGTCATTTATGTCCCATCTTTTCCTCAAAACTAGAATTGGCAGCTTACAAAAATTAAAACAAATACAGGTAAAAGCACATAAAATGACATAAGTAAAAAATAGAGAAGTTATTAATTCTTTTGTTCCATAGAATTAAAAACCTTTTCAATTCGTTCAAGAGACAAATGCAAGCAGAACAGCACATTATTAACTGGCCTTGTAATTAATGCCTAAGACCCTGTTGAAATAGAAAAGTTTTCACTCACAAGGAAAAGAGCCCACTTCACAATTTATTTCACTCATATCCAAAAATATAAAAATAGTAGCAAACCAAGGACATATTTCAGCCAAAATTAAGCACTTGAACCACACAATGCTCCACATGTCTACTTTATTTAATAAATATAAATACATACCATTACAAACTGTGTTTGACCCTCTTACCATCACATTATGGGAAAAGAAAGTAGTCCTTCCACCTGTGTCTCCCCGCATCTTACTCCCCTGGGAAAGAAAAATTGTTTAGGAAGGATCCAATTGGACACACACTACTGCCCCCCTCACAGTTGGTCCTCTCATTCTTCTTCCCACAAGCCATTTTTCTTTTTAAGAAGTGCAGGGGAAAATGTAGAACTATATGTAATGCACAGATTGATTATTAGTGTTAAGGAATCTGGATGCAAGAACATAATGGATAAGATCGTTGAGAAGTGATCCCACTATGAAGCAGAGTGAGGTGAAGGGGACAACACCTCATGCACTGAACTTAGAGTGGCACATTAAGAAATAGCTGTCAGGATTTGATTTGATTTGATTTGATTTGATTTGATGCAAATAAAATGACTAAGTGGTCCTTGGTCCCATCCAGCTAAATAATTTTCATATTCTTAAGCAACACATGTATTTGGAATCACTTAACATGGAGCAGTTATTTTTTAACATTTAAAAGAATAACGAGTAGATGCTGCTTCTTTGTAAATGTGAACATCTCTCTAGATAGCAAAGAGTAGGTAGGTATAATTGTTGTTGTCATTCAGATTGATTAAAAACCAAGAAAGATTACTCAGGCATCCAGTATTATTTTGGGACTAGGGCCATTTCCTCACTAGACTGTTAATAGCGCTATGATTCCACTTTCAACATCCTATGGAATCCTGGGGTTTGCAGTTTTGGGAGGGACCGTCTGGCTCCTCCCGAAACTGCAAACCCCAGGATTCCATAGGATGTTGAAAGTGGAATCATAGCGCTATTAACAATCTAGTGTGGAAATGGCCTAGGTGTTGTTTTTCATTGCTGAACCTTCTCCGGAAAATAATCAAAGTCCATCATCTCCCGACCTGCCATGCCACAAGGCCAGCAATGCTTTACTCAGGGAGCCCAGCTGGCTACATTCACTCATTCACATCGCAGCCCAGAAGTGGGTTGGTAGGTCACTAAGCAGAGATGACGCAGTAGAGAAGACAGATTGTCCTATCCCAGTTAAATCTCTGTTTAAATGGTGTTATGATAATATCCATGCTTAGCTGCTACAGCCTCCACAGAATGTCTCTGTTCAAGCTGAAATCAAAATACTTAAGTACAGCACACAAACCAAATTCCTTATCCTCTTCCTCTTGCTGGAGTGTTGCCAGTCGTTTCATTATATTTATGGATTCTGAATGTTTGGGGAAGGTCCAGAAACTAGCTCAACACAAAGAAGTCCATGGAGGGACTTCCATGGATAAACTCATTCAACAACAAAAAGATGCTTCAGGCCACAGATGGCCCTTCTATAATTAGCAGAAGCAACTGATGTCTCTTTTTATAAAATGCATTATATATAGTTTCTTATGAAGGAAGGATTGCTCTAAAATGAACAGTTTAAAGATGAAGAAGTTCTGCCTACGGTGATGTTTGTACTCATTTAGAAAAATCGTAACACTGTATAGGCACAAATTATCCAACATTAAGAATGGCTGAGCTAAACACATGCTTAAACCTTTCCCATTGAAACCCATGGTTTTGTGGGGGGACTGCTTCATACTCTCTGCTTGGAACCACTTTTAAGTGGGTTGCAGTTTCACACAACTGTCATTCTCCTGATTGAATCTATGAATGGCTCCTTAAGGAGAGGTGTGCTCATCTAAGATGCATTGTCATATGGCCGTGTAGATCAGACTTGTAAGACTAAACATATAAGCAGTGTAAATTACCTTATAAAAAAAGAAAAGGCATAAGGCAGTTCATGTTTCCCAGCTCAGTGAGCCACAGCAGGTGTGGGATTCTCTCCTCCTTTGGTTCAACAGTGATTAGTAATTGCTAGAATTTACTATGCTGCACTATTTGTAGCTGAAAGAGTACAAAGTAATGGTTTTTACTCAACAAACAAAAACACTTCTGTCTTCCATCTTCCATTTTTTGCGTTTTGGAGGCTTTCCCAGTAACCCTGAGAAGGTTGGCACAGGTACAAGTTTCTGTGAGTTCATTGTTCAAATGGTAATCAAGCCTTGAAACATTTTTAGCCACCAAAATTGTTCTTTTTGTTTTGTTTTGTTTTGTTTTAAAGCCTCATCATAGTTTTAATTTGTGCCTGGTTGCATCGCATGCTTAATTATGCTCTTCTATGGCACAGTACAAATGTTACACTCTGTTGCCACGAGCTCTTGGTTGCTCATGGCATTTCTCCTTACACAGAACACTGAATTTTCACAGCACTCTGCTCAGGTGAAGGGCAAGATTTGTAGATAAAGTTAAAATACATTTGGGAAAGGAATGGGGAAAGTGCTTCCTTCTAAAATCTGAGATATGTACTTGATTGGTTTTACATATTTGGGGAAGAATGTTGTATTTTTCAAATTGCTAATGTACACAGCTCAGCATAAACCCCAGGCATAAACAAAAACAGCAAAAGTAAAAATCCAAGGAGTTCTGTTTTGTTCTGTTAATCTAAAGCACTTGGCTATCTTGCAGTTACTCAGTCCGATGAGCGTTCTTCTACAGGCTGTCCCTAAGAGGGAAGAGTCAGATCTGATGTGTATGAATGCTGAATCAAGGATGTATCATGCAGCTAATTGTTATATTAAATTATGTCAGTTGGAATTGGAAAGGAGTAGATACTGTCCTGCTTTTAAATGCTGGGAACTGCATTGTACAGAGTTGTCTCCATTGCATCTAATGTCTCAGAGATAACTGACTAACGAGTTCTTCCTCAGTTTGCTTAGTACAAGGGGCATAACAACAAACCTTACTAAGGGAAAAAGTCTTTATTATTAAAGCTGTCCAAATCTTACTGGTCTTTGACTACGCACACACAAAAAAATGACAAATGGCTTTGCCTGTTTCTTTATCCAGCCCAAGATACTGAGTTAGATGATGTGACCCACTTCATGTCCCATTAAAATAAACATGATAAACCCAAAAGGCCTATTCAACTATAGAGCGGGAAGCTCACTCTGTCTGTGGGTCAACAGCTGGGGATTTGAACATTATCTTTAAACTCCTTCTTGGCTACTTGGTGTGTGTGTGTGTGAGAGAGAGAGAGAGAGAGAGAGAGCAAGCACACATATACCTTCAGGTCACCCATTGACTTATGGTGACTCTATTTCACGGGGTTTACTTAGGTTGTTTTGCCAGTTCTTACCTTGAAATATAGCCTACAGCACTTGGTATTCATTGATGGTCTCTCATCCAAGTACTAACCAGGGCTGACCCTGCTTAGCCTCCAAGATCAGACAAGATCTGGTGCCTTTAGGGTATTTGAACAGCTTTTATGGTAGTGACTGTTTAAAAGGTTTGTGCCTCATCTGCCATGTGCTCCAAAATAACAACAACAACAACAACAGTGTTGGGGAAAATAAGGCCTCTGCTAATACACTCAGTGATGGAGTAGAAGGGGAAGGAAGGGTGGCCATTGGTAGACCTTTCTTGTTCTGACGGGTGAATATGTTGATTATGCACCTTTAATGGTTTGCTGTTTGTGAAAGATTTGCTTTAGATTTCCTATTGTTTGTGAATGAGAAAACTGGAGAAAGGGGGGAATGATCAACTATGGGTTAATACATCTTTCTTCTTTGTCGACTGTGTTTCTATTTCACATGCCAGTTTAAATGGGAACACTCCTTTTTAAGATTGTTTGCATTTCTAATTAAAAACTAAAGATTGCATTTCTGCTGGCTAAAAATATTTTGTAAGCAGCCAGCATCCATTGGTGTCATTCTTCTAGCACAAATAACCTTGTACTCATTGACAGCTAATTCTGGACTCTTTGCATGGGGGGAGGGAAACCAGTGTAGTCCTCAGCTGCACATCTAGTTATATGCAATAATTTGGCATCTGCAGATGGCTCTGCAAAGAAGCAGCCATTTCTCTTGCCTTTTCTGTTGCAATACAGATTATTTTACATTTTTCAGACTGAAAGACAAATGAAAGAAGACACATGTCAGAGAACTCATGCTACATGGTAGTGTGAAAAACTGCTTCCTTTTTGTCCAGACTGTCTCAAACTGCTGGAGTCCTTCATACCAGGGAACCAAGGGGACCTTCCCTAGCAAATGCGAAAACTGGACTCAGAGAATTCTGCTTGGCTTTACTCAAGGCACATCTGGAATTTTATTGTAAACTCTTTTATATCTCATGAGAGAGTTTGCAATAAAATACAACTACTAATAACATTGGGGCAGTTCTGCTTCCATAGTAGGAGGCAAACAGGGTGCATTTATATATTCTGAAGTTGAATAAATAGACTGATACATATAAAGAAATTACTTGAATGTGTTTTCAGAACCCCAATGCTAGTTCGTTACATCTGTCTGCTGCCCCATAAGCCAGCCATGCCTCTGTACCATGCCCTCTTCTTCTCCAATTTGGCAAAATATTCCTGATTAATCTTCTGCTGTCCCACTTTTTCAGCAGCTTTTAAAATGTCCCAGTTTCTCTTGTCTTTTTCCACTTTCCCCCATTATCCTCAGCTTACTTCAGTTGCTGCAAACTGATGTCAAAGTACAGAAGGAGTTTGCACTCAGTTAATTCAGCAGCGGGGAGGCGAGAGGGCAAACATTTGTCCTTTCCTATATGCTCGGGCAAAAACAAATTGCTGCAGCTTCTCCTAGTTTGTCTGTTCTTCCTCATTAATAACTTATGCCATCTTGAGCACACTCTGATGCTGCTTGGCCACATAAGTACCAGGTTTCATCTCTGAAATGCTGGAGGGTATGCTGTACATGATAGGGGTAAGATCTGAACTACATCAGAAAAGAAAGCAACACAGAAAACATCTTGTACCTTCTAGAGCTGGAAATGGCTGGTGCTTTAGGTGGGTGGGTGGGTTGGTTGGCTGGCTGGCTGGTTGGTTGGTTGGTTTCTGTAGCAGGCTCAACCAATCCATGTCATATCTGAAGCAGGGATCAGAAATTCAAATTGATGCTTTTTTATACTTTTATAAATTAATATATGTAGGATTTAGCAGACACGGTGGTAAAACTTGACTCATCTAATTTATTTATCTCTTTCAACATTTATAGCTTTAAACCCTAAATATCACCAGCATTTAGCAAATATTATGTAAAGGCTTTACTCATCTAACTTATTTGTCTCTTTTATGATTTATCACTTTAGACCTTAAATGTAACTAGCATTTTTAAAACTGTGTTTAATACTTTACTCATCTAACTTATTTATCTCTGCTCCCCACCACCCACCACCCTTTATGCTGTTGCAGAAGCTGCTGCCGCCGCCGCCGCCAATCCTGATGGAAATTCAACACTAGGAGGAGGAGCAGTGGCAGGTACCATGGGCCTCAGTACCAGGTATGGCCCACAATTCACCTTGCAGCATGTCCCTGACTACAGACAGAATGTGTACATCCCTGGCAGCACAGCTACCCTCTCAAATTCCTCAGGCAAACGTGATGGGAAGCCTGCAGCCTCTGGAGGTGGAAACAAGAAGAAGTCAGGAAAGAAAGAAAAGAAGTAGGATCCACAGGACAACACCACTGCCATCTTAGATCTTAAACAGCAGACTCTTCCAGCACTCCCCCAATTCATAGCCTAGGATCAAGGATGAATGTCAATTTGTGGTTCAACAAACAAAACAAAATAAAGTGAGTGTGGAACATAGAGAATGTACAGTGTTGTCATCAGAGCTATGAGTAATTTTCCTACTGTTACTCTTTGTGATGTAAAAGTATCTGAAAACAAAGAAAAAGCCCTGTGGATAATGATGACTCTTGCTTGTACTCTCTAATATGCAAGGTGGTCAGATCTCCAAAACATTTTATTGGCAGTTGTTTTGCTCAATGGTGATTGCACAAGCAACAACGCTTAGAGTGGGCACTTGTCCATTGTAAAGAATTCTTCTAAATTGGGGAGGGGGAGATGATTATTCTTATTTTTCATTTTAAGAACATTCTCACTTTCCCAATTTTGGTGAAAGCTCTTGTGGAGAAAGAAATCAAATTAAACTGGAATCCTTGTTATGAAATTGATAGGGAGTGCTTTTCTTCCTTCTTTATTTCAAAAGAACTAGGGGTTTATCCTGCATTATTACAAGTGAACGAGATTCAGCTGCATTGCAAAAATTTTATTTTTTAGGTTTAACCAATGACAGCCAGAAAGAAAAAAAACAAATTTTGATGCCTGAGAGGCAGGGCGCACAAACACCTTACAATAGGAACCTTTCCGAGGGCAGATATTAGCAAAGTGGAGAACGTTACTCTTATTGATTTGCAGTGGCCTCTGAAGAGACAAGACATCTCATCTACACTTTGGTCAATAAATATTTATGTGTACAATAAATGTTTTCTGAAATAAGTTAAAGAAAGTTGAAGTCACTTGCTTGTGAGCATAGTGAGCTGCTGCTCGTCTAAGCACTGAAATCTCTCTCTTAGTTCTACAGGCAGATCTCTTTGTTAGGTGAATGGGCTCTGGTGGCCTTGTAGGTAGAGAAATTTTGAAAATGGAATGCTTCACATTTTTCTGCACATCAAGCTGCATGCAAAACACTCACTTCATGCCTACAGTAGGACCGCCATCTCCACCAAAGCTAGAGTAGAGAAGTCATTGCATGCCATAAACAGCATGATGTAAATATGCTGTCAAGTGCCCACATCCTGGTGGAACATGAGCATTGTCTGTCTGTAAGTAGAGTTCAGTAGCAAGATGCATTGGGGAAGAGCGGTAGGAAGGTTGGATATTCTTTATGTCTGTGCAGCATAGCCAAGCAATATCATCAGCTTGCTGGCCTTCACAAATTGATATTAACTCAAGAACCATTGAGTTAAGGAAGCTAAGGGACCAGACTCAGATAAGGAATTAAAACTGGATATGGACCTTTGACTGCCAAGCCAGTGACTCTGTCCCTGAGGTAAAGTTCTGAACAAAATAGAAATGACTAAGCATTGGTGTACGGAAGGTCATTTGGGACCCCACCACTACCCCTACCTGGATATGAATCCACTGGTTTATTTTTTAAAAAATCCTTTGCTGTGTTTTGAAATTACTTGTTTTAGGGTTTTTAACTACATTATTTAGTAGCCTAGTGTTGACAGGATGTAAAGCTTTCTTACCTTGTGCCATTCTGCAGCTTATGCTCCTGTCCCCTGCATTATTTAAACACAGCACAGACAGGAAGGGAGTGGCATTGTGCTCTGGGCACTCCTGGTTGCCTTTCTGTGGGTTACCTTTATTTTCAGCTGGCTTCCTATCTCACAGTAGCTGAACCACGAAGGCAGTATATTTGCAACATAGAGGGTTAACCACTAGCCCAAGAACTTTAAATTTTCTTAGACCTCTAATAAGCAGCTCACCTGATATGGTCAAGCCTTCTTTGGCCAGCTCAGGTTAGTTGTCTGACAGGTTTCCAAATGTTGCAGTCACTGGCTGTGTAATAATTACTTGCTAGAGCATTTTGCTGACGATGCCATGTCTAGAAAGCAGGACCTGTCTGCAGGGAAAAACATCTGTCTGCATATGATTTTGTACTGATCCCAGTCACCCACTCACCCACCCTTTGTGTTTGGTGACAGCACTAGAAACAGTTTACATAGCTATTTGAAACAGCATATGATCTGCTGGGAAGTTCTCCTGCACCAGTCCTGTTGAAATTGGACAGAGCAACGCAAGAGCGTGATCATCCCCATTTATTTCAGTGGGACTTCCACAGGCGAACTTCTCACTGGATTGTGCCTAAGGCTTAATATGTACTGAAGTAGTTATTATGTGACTGTAGATGCATTTAATCATTCCCTTTTTCCTTTTAATCAGCAAGCTGAAAGTAGTGTAGTGGTGCCGCAAAGCTAGTGACGTGTAGGTTTCTTTCTCTTTTTAAAAATCTTAGTAATTGAGTTGTGGACATCAGTATTTTTTTATTCCTTTGTATCTTCTTTATGTGTGCTCTTTGTGCTTTTAAATGTATGTGAATGGAAACACTTACTTGTCCTTTCAATGTGTCTAATATTGAACTATACTTATATATTATATATATGCTTATATCCTTCTTATATCCATATAGACTGACGTTGATGTGTTACACGCAAGTTTTATACTCTAATATTTATATTGCTCTTTTTTTCTTTGGGAAAAATAATAAAATCTTTTCTTCTGATACATTCCATATATTTGTTACTGGAGGAATTAGGCAGAAGTTTGGCGTGTTGAGATGAAGATTTATATATTCAAGGCTAGAAACATATTCCTCCCCTTCCTCAGAGAATTAAAGGTATTGAACTGTAGGTGCTATATATATCTTTAAAGGTGATACATCATTGACAACTTATTGTACACTCATCCCATTAGTCCGTCTGTTAAACAGGTTTCATAGGTGTTTGTAGTGTTTCATAATCCTGAAAACCTATTTGGCCAGAGGTTAGAATATGAGAAGTGATGGTGGGGGGAAAAGAGTCAGTTTCCAGGTGGTATCTCTCTGTTCTTTAACACACTGGGAGAGGATTGATCATTCATCCATGATACCTACTGACGATATGCAGGGAAGGAGAGACTGTGGCTGTGTTCTATTTCCAGTTGAGATTTTCTACCTTTTGGACTGGGTCTCTTTCACATTTATATAGGACGTGACTACAGCACTGCCGCCTCCCTGCTCCACAGATACTACAGTCTTCAGTCGCCCTCAAACAAGAAAGCCAAGCTTGAGTCACAGCTTTGAATAAGTTATAAGTTTTGTTTCATTTGGTAGCTATAAAGGACAGGAAATTGAACTCAGAGTCATTAGTACTTCTCCCATTTCTTTCCTCACTTATTTCTTAAAACAGAAGTGCCCAGGGGCTGAAACCCTCTACATCTAATGCTTTCCTCCTTAAAGTACATCTCCCAATCCAAGGCTATGAGAGTTTCCTAAGGAGTAAAGTACTTTGCACATGTACATGCACACTTCCTACAGATATTCCAGAGTTCAGCCTTAGTGAGCTCACTTCTCTAACATGTTACCATTTTTCATATTGCTGTAGTGCTATTTCTGCCAAACAGGTTCTTCCCTCACCAATACCATGCATCCATATGACTCATGCTGTCCAAAACACTTCCCCAAAGAAATTTTGGGGAAATCCATGTTTTACCCTGCCCTGCCCTGCCCTGCAACCATTGCAGACTCAAGTGCTTGGCTTTTTTTTTTTTAAGGCCAAAGTTGTGTTTGCCAGGGTTTTTTTCTAGCTAACACCAGGATGGATTACTTTCCATATTCCTTGTTACAACTTTGATACAGTGTCATACTTTTCCAAAGAACATGGAAAATGCAACACCTCACTCAGTTATAAATATGAACCCCCAAGGGGAAAGGGGGGACTCCCTCCTTATGGAAAAGCTATTTCCCACCCTCACTGCTGATTTTTCAAGGCCTTCATATCCCTATGACCAATGAAAAGATTTGTTTAGATCCTCCTTTTGAAACCTAAGCCAAACTCCTCCTTTCATCTCATGAAGCAAAGGATGGAAAGGGCACATTTCTCCAAACAAAAGGCTGAAAAGAGAAGGAATACTGGAGTAACAGGCTGTGATGGCCTTAGGCCCAGATCTCACTCAGGTAGCAAACCTATGCCTCAGCCCCAACCCTTTAGCTGCAGCTAGAGAGTCACCTGCCTGAATAATCTTCATAAAAGTCTGCCTTAGAATGTTTTTAAATCCAAGAACAACAACACGACATTCAGATGAAGTAAAACCCAAAGAATACATTCCTGTCTTTTTTTACTACCTTTTGTTGTGCATTAGCATGATAGTGCCCAATCCCAGCTGATGTAAAATCCTTGAATTCTCTATGGACAAATTCCACTCCTCCCACTCTTGGAAGTTTTTAAATGGCCTTCATCTAAGCTCAGAAGTTGCCTGTCTTAACATTAAGATGAGTTCCTCTGGTTTCTGTCATCTCTGCCAGAAACATCTGGATCCTGCAGCCTGTTTTAGGCCGTTTCTGCACTATTCTGTTAAAGTGCTGTTATTCCACTTTCAACATCCTATGGAACCCAGGGGTTCGCTGTTTAGGGAAGGGCCTCATTCCATAGGATACTGAAAGTGGAATAATAGCGCTATAACAATCAAGTGCATTCACTGTTTATGGGGGAGCGTGGAGAAGAGAAAGGAGCACTTGCCTCCCGCTAAACAAATCATGTGCTGCGCTCCTTCAATACCACCCCCCCCCGCCGCCAAGTGATTCAGCCATAGCAGAGGATTCTCTCAGACGGTGCCAAACAATTGTCTGGGCTGTACCACTTCGGCCTCCAGGTGGGGGAGGCTCCTCTGACGGAACAATGCCACGGTCTTTCAGCTGCCCGGGGAGCTAGTATGTCCCTGCAGAAGACTACGCTCAGAGGCATCGTTTCTGGCGTGCGAGGAGGAGGGCTGGTCACAGGAAGTCAGAGTCAAGTCCAAGTGCCAAGATGAAGGTTTATCAACTCGGTGGCAGCCAGGGCTCTATGGGGCTCCTACTGGCGTTTCTAACAAGGGGGAAGGCTTCCGCTGTTTCCTTTCTCGGTCCTTTCTGCCTTTTTTTTTATAACGTTTACACGGGAAAGCTTGGCACGCTGAACTTCTGCCTTTTCAGGAGGAGGGAAGCACCCGACTTGGGGTGCGTCCCTCTCGTCTCCCGCCCCCTCCCTCGCGAGCTGAGGAGGCTGACCCACACCCCTGGGGCCTCCCGTCCGCGTCCGCCCCCCCCCGCCTGGAGGAGGCAGCCGGTGAACACCGTCGCTTCCTTGCCGCCCGACCCGCGCACGCGTTGCTTCCCGCTGGCCCCGCGCCTCCCCTCAAGCCTCCCACTGAGAGTCCCTTCCTCCGCGGCTCCACGCGGCCCCGGCTCCGTTGGCCTGCTTTAAGGCGCCCGCCCGCCCGCCTAGTCCGCCGCCCGCGCCGCCCGCGCCCGACGGACCCGCGCGGCGGCTGCTGACAGCTGAAAGGGCGGGCGAAGCAGGGACGGCGCGGCCTCTCGCTACGAGGGCAGCGGCGGGGGAACTCCCGCCCTCTCGTTCAGTGTCTTTGTTCCCAGAGGAAAAGCCTTGCTGTGCCTGCCCGCAGGACGCCGGCCGGCCCCTCCCGAAGCTGCAAACCCCAGGGTTCCATAGGAGGCTGAAGGCGGAATCATAGCGCTATAGCAGCCCCATGCGGAAATGGCCAGGCTGAGGGTACCTCGTGCTGTTGAAAAGGGGTTGCGGGCCCGGAGGGAAGGAAGCCCCTCAGGCTAAGGGAGGAGGCCACAGTCCAGGAGAAAGGTGTTTCTCTGCGGGGGCTTTTTTTGTGGGGAGAAGGAGTAACATTGGTTTTACAGTTGCAAAACAAGAAACTGCCATGGGTAAGACGTCAACCAGCCAGTTAACAGCATACCTGCCGAGGGCATCCCAGAGTCCCGAGTGGCTACCAGAAGGCACACAGCACGGAGGCCAGATGGGCTACCTTCCTCGGGCGTGGCACGTCGGGGTCTTGTGGCCCCTGGCGAAAGGATTGTCCCCGATGGCTCCCTGGCCAGGCCCTTCACTGGCTTTGCGGGGTGTCTCTGATCCCAAGACGGAGAGGATTCCCTGCCCCTGAATTCTTAACGGGCCTTTCCACACTGTACTATTACAGTGCTATTATTCCAGTTTCAATATCCTGTGGAATCCTGGGGTTCCATAGTATGTTCGAATCCTGGAGTTCCAAAGGAAACTGCAAACCCCAGGATTCCATAGAATGTTGAAACTGGAACAATAGCGCGATAACAGTGTAGTGTGGAAATGGCCAACGTCTTTAAATGCCGATGAATGGACATGCCCAGTTCATTCTTTGGGGGACCTTTGGCCAATCTACATAAAGGCAGAAGTTCTGTATTTTTTTTTTCTTCCAAAAAAAGCAATCACACAGCAAGATGGAGGGGGAGCAGAGAAGGGTAGAGGAATCCGCTTTCAAAACAAGAACCATTCATGGGTAAAGGGAGCTAAACAACATTTTTCCCGAGTCACGTGCTTGCTTGCTTGCTTATTTAAATACACTGCTTTCTTGCGCTGTATTGCAATCCGCACTCCTCCCCTCCTGCTCTTTTTGGTGCCCAGCCCGTCTTTCCTGCGTGTTTGGGCGATCGCACCTTGAAACACACTTAAATGCTGCTGTCGCTTCTAATTTGGCGTTCACCGTGCTAATCTCAAAGTCGTGGCGGGGGGGAGTATTATATATTAGCATCATTGTAATTTACAGAATGTCTAATATGCATTAGGTACTATTTAGTAATTAAAATTAATGAATAGCAAAATCTTGCCTGCAGGCTTATCCTCTCCTGGTTGCCATTTCTTTAAACTATTTTTTCCACTTGGCAAGCCAAGCCTACAGGCGATTGCTCCCTATTGATCCTTCCTAATGTCTTTAGCAGTCCCTTGCTTAGGACATGGCCCAGAAAGGGATGGGAAGACGCAGCGGAGAAATGTTTTGTGTCGTCCCCCCTCCGCCAAGAATGCAATTTGCAGGCGATTCATAACAACCCGCATAAAAGGAATCAGATAGAAAACAGACAAAGAAATGGGTCAGAGGAATCGAGGACGCGGCGCCAGGGAAGTGGAAGCTTCAGGTATTCGTAAATAAAATAATACCCTGATTTTTTTTGATTTTTTTTTTAATAAAAGGGGGAAATACCCCGAAGCGGCCGAGATCGCTGGCTCGGAACCAGATTCTGCAGGCAAGCTTGCCTGGAACAAAGGACCGTGTGTGGAGAATTCCTGAACCAAGTCGGTGGGTGCAGAGAGCAATTCAGAAAAGATTGGGGGGGGGGTATGTGTGTGTGCGTGTGTGCGAGAGAGAGAGAGAGACGGAGAAGAAAAGCCAGGAATCTGGCGTCGCCATGGAGACACGGGGGAGGCTGACCTCAATTGGGCATGAAGTAGGCGGGCTCAGGCGCCCGCGCTGTGGAGGGGGGCGGAGAGGAGCGTGGGCGAGAAGGCGCTTTTGGCACCATCGCCCAAACATGCGCGAGGAGCTGGGCTGCGGCGGCCGGTTTCTATTTGCAAGAGCAGCAGGGGGTGTCCTCTCACTCGCTCCCTGCCCCAGAGCAGCCGAGCTCTGTTTGAGAGGAAGGGGGGAGCAGCCCACTCGCCAGAGCCCTGTAAGAGCCGGGGGCGGCTGCTGCTCTTTTCATGCTCCTTTCAGAGGGGAAATAGGCGACTCCCCCATAAAGCGCCGAGTTAACCAGCGCGCAGCTTTCTTTAGGCGCCAACCGCGCGCTCCCCCTTGTCGGCGGGGAAGGGGAGGATTTTTGCTTCTCTCTTGGAAGCCTACGTTGCCATGGTAATAAGGAGATCTTCCTTTGGCATTGTCAGGGATTCTTGCCAGAGAAACACTAAAGCCTCGATCGTGGCAGGGCGGCCGCTTTGGCGCCTTCAGACATCTGTAGCGGTGTACAGAAGTGTTGTTGCGAGTGAACGGGTAGCGACTTTGGACGGAGGTGACGAAGAAGACCAACCAGCCTAACCGGATTCCTCCGTAAAGTGTTTAAAACACGTCCCATCGACATCGTGTTTGTTTCCCTCTCCGCCGCCTTTTCCCCTTAAGGATTGTGAAGCCCAGTGCTTGCTCGCGGCGTTACGGTTTGGGCAGAGCCTAGCAAAGGAGGTGCTGTCCTCCTTATATATCATGTCTGTCCTTACATTTCCGCACTAGACTGTTATAGCGCTATGGTTCCACTTTCAACATCCTATGGAATCCTGGGGTTTGCAGTTTAGGGGGGAGTCTCGGGCACTGCAAACCCCAGGATTCTATAGGATGTTGAAAGTGGAACCATAGCCCTATAACAGTCTAGTGCTGAAACTGCCTTTGTGCTTTTCCTCTGCTCAGGAAAACGTCAGGAGTCCTGGCACCGAAGCAAGGCAAATGGAGCCGGAGGAGGTTGTGGCTCGGATCTGTTTTTTTCTACCGTGACACCTTTCTTGTTGGTCAGGAAGAAATTTGGCACTTGCCGGAATTCGGCAGGAAACCCTTTTCGCGCCGAAAAAGTTCTTCCTACCATATTGCCGCCTTTCAGGCTGCTATTCAAACAGGGGACCGGCTAGCTAGTCAGGCGCCGAAAGCCCACCCCGAGAAACAGGGGCGGGGAGAGGGAGCCGAAAGGCTCTCAGCCGGGAAGGTCTCCCTAAGCCCCTCCCAGAGACACCCCCCCAGCAATAGACTGGGGAAGGAGTGGCAGGCGGGCGCTTTCCTCCCCAGGCAACGAAGGCATCTGTCTCCGTGCAGGAGGCGGGAGGCGGGAAAGCGCATCCTCGCTCCCAGCAGCGGAGCGCCCGCCTTGTGGCTCGGCCGTCTGGGATAACGCGAAAAGCGGCGCGGGGAGGGGAGGAGAGGAGAGGGGGCAGAAGCGGTGCCGCCGCCGCCGCCCCCAGCGGCGGACTGAGCCCCACGCATCCTGCTGGGAGCCCCTCCTGCCTTGGCCGGATCCTTCCGCAATTTGCCACTCGTGACAGCCAACGGAAGAGGCGCCTCTCCGTCCTTCGGGCTGCTAGACCCATTTGGACCGTTTCCGGAACTGGGCCTCCAGCTCCAAGCTGCTTTCTGTTCCCGCTCCGGCCCTCGAGGATTCTCTCCCTTATCCCCCCCCCCGCTTAACCAGGCGAGAAATTATCCCTCTGCGGCGGAGCTGGCTCAGCCCGGTTGACAATGAGTCATCTCCCCGGCCCAACGCCACCCTCACCTCGCGCCCAAAATTAGTGTCAGCCTGACCACTCAAGCTCACCCCCACTTCCCAGCCACCCCCGTGACCTTTAAGCGGAAACCCACACACACACACACACACACACACACACACACACACACACACACACACACACGAGAGGAGCACCTCCCACCCTCCTTCCTGCTCCTTTTAGGCCAGCAGGAGCAGCGGCAGAGATTCAGCATGTGCAGCTTTCCGCCATTTCTGGCAGAAAGGAGGGTTACCTTAGAGCAAGGTTTAAAGGCCTCAAGAGGAGTCAGCGGAAAGAAGAGGGAGCGGCGTTTTCATTAAAGACTGCATGTGGTGGCTGTTTTTATGACGCTCAGAAATCTTGTTCCTGATGAGCTAACAAAGAGAGGAGAAGACAGTCGGCCATCCCTTCCTAAATGCAAAACCCTTCAAAAAGAAGCTTCACCTATTGAACTACTATCTGCCAGACACTTGTCTGAAAACCTTTTGAGGGCAGAGATGAGGGTGAAGCAAAAACAAAGCCAACTGCCCTGGCCTGGGCAGTCTTCTTTGTTCAGATAAACACACACCTATAGTATGAGCTGGTTGCACTATGCAGTCTGCCCTCCACATTTGTGGGTTTCACTCTTGCAGATTTGATTATTCACAGATTATTTGCTGTCACCCCTGCTGCCTGCCTCTGCCATTTTTAATAGAGACTGGGAGCCTTGTGAGACTGAGAAACTACAAACGAGGCTTGTAAGTCCCTATTAAAAATGGTGTGGGGCAGCAGTGGAAGTGGCCGTAAGTCCCACCAGCCCCGCACTCCTGCCTTGTGAAGGAACCCTGACACCTCAAAGGAATCCATGGTGCATTGAACAGGGTGATCATACTTTTTGTGTGTGTTAAATATGGTTTGGGAGGGCCTAGAATTATTCACATTTTTTCCACTTTCATGGGGGTCCTGTTCCCCTAACCCAAGTGAATGTGGAGGGATGACTGTACAGACTGTACTTGGATGGGAGACCACCAAGGAATATCAGGTGCTGTAGGCTGTATTTCAGAGGGAGCAACTGGTCAAACCACCTCTAAGTATTCGTTGCATTTAAAAAAGTCACCTGTGAAATTCACAGGTGACTTGAAGGCACATAGACACATTGCTATGATCCCTTGTGTCTGTGATATTCATGATGCATCCTCTGTGAGTTGTAATAAGAATTTTCTCATGACTGCCCCTTAAAATCAAAATGCCCCGAGCCACCAGCACGTGCTTTGAGGCTTTAAAATCCAACTTGTTACATACAATAGCATGCTTTGTGTTGATAAGTTTGAGTTACAGTCAAAGGGTGGGTTCTTCTGCCCCGCCTGTAAACATGATAAGGGTTCAGTGGGCTTTGTATCTCAGTCGTTGTTCACGCTCATCCTTAAGACATTGGTTTCAGTACTGGTGTACTTCTGTTCACTCCAGTATACAAGCACTGAAAGGCTATTGATCCCAAGACTGGCCCTGTGTGTGCTATGTAAAGATCATGAGCATCCATGTCTCAGATCTTATTTTTTCTCACCATTATTGAGCACCATTATTGAGCACTGATTTGGCTGTACATTTGGAGGAACTCCATGTGAAAAACTGAGCTGTCATGGTCTACCATGAAGAAATGGATCCTTCATGTTTACAGCAGAGTTCATAAAAAGGGATGGGAGGTATCATTTGTGTGGATTTGGAGGAAGATGAAATTATAACAGTCTATGAGAAAACTATAAGGATCTGGGCCTTAGAATCTGAAGCATGGATCCAATGGTGTTTTGCCACACTATTAATAGCACACATCCTTGCATCTACAAATGCTAGAGAATGGCCATTCAGTGGTTCCTTCTGGCAATACAAATACTATGAATTTCTGAATGACCTAGGAATGTGCTACACTTAGGGTACTTTTTAAGTGCTCTGCAACTGAAACAGCAATACAGAGACTGACTGTTAAGTACACATCCTTCTGTCACCATCATAGACACTGTGAAACTGTATGGGGAAGAGCACAACTCACATAGTGACTTGCTGAGTGCTTATTTACAGTCTTAGACAAGAGTAGCTACTGCTTAGGATAAAGTGGCATGGTTAGCAGTGACAGTTAGTGGCTTCCATGTTCTGGATTTAAGTCTGAACTTTAAAGAAGCTATCCCAGGTGCTGAACCTGTGGTGGTGAATTCAGCACCCAGGATAGCTCCCTTGACGCTCAGGTCTGGATTGGATTCACCAGCTAATATGGAAGCCATCGGACAGTGCTGCTGGTGAGGGTGCTGGACTAGGATTTAGGAGACTGAAGTTCAAACCCCCAGTCAGTCACAAGGCTCACAAGGTGACCTTGGCCTAGTTGGGCTAACCTATCTCAGAGGATTGTCACAATGACATAATGAAGTCGGAATTACCAGGCGATGACTATGAGCTCCTTGGAGGAATGGAGGAAAAGTAATACACTTTAAAAACCATCTGCAAGTTTCTTACAACCATATTGTGAGAATGGTCAATATCTTTTCAAGCCAGAGTCCAGTCCCTGCCCCCCACCCCTTTCTGATAATTCTGTTCATACATTCGTCACTTGAACATGGGGAGTGACAATGAATAGGCGGGACACATGTGCCCCTGTGTCCCCATGACTCTATGCCATCGGGCTCCTGTTCAGACCTTTCCCTGGAAATATTCAGAAGCCTCCCTATGATCAGGAACCTCTGAAAGCAGATTTCTGAATAGGGCTCTTCCCAGGTATCCCAACATGTTGTTTCATCTCTTTCATTTGTTCATCTATTCAGATCTACTTTAAGGTCACTCTTAAAGGTGGAACCCTCTCCCTAGTTTCTCTCCTTTATGTCCTTAATTCTTAAAATAATCTTGTGAAGTAGAGCATCAGATTTGAGTTTAAATACCTCCTCTACTTCCCAGTTCATCTGATAAGATATCCAAACACTCAGGAAGAACACAGTGTGAACTCTCTGAATAGTACCCAAATGTGATATAAGGTGTGAGTAGGGCTAGCATCCCAAGTCCAGGACCAGCAGGCTTTCTGTGTGCCCCTGTGGATGGCAGCTGGGACTTCTGGCATTTGCCAGAAGTGCATGGGTAGCACTCTGACCTTTTCCAAAGCAGTTATATAGGCATTTATCTTGACTTATGTGGAAACTGTGGTACTGGTCCACCTCATAGGGTTGTTGTAAGGGCTGCATAGATAATAACATAACCAGCACAAAATAATAAAATACAAAATAATAAAATAAATACAAAATGATAAATAAATAATAAAACAAATACAAAATAATAATAACTAGTACAAAACTGATGTCTAAGGGAAGTAGAAATAGGGCTGTATTCTCTTGGATCTTTTTTTCCTGTTCAGTCTTACCAGATATCTCAGCACATTCATTCTGCAGATTTTTATGCATATGGAACGTGGTGGAGAAGAGGAATGAGTATCTAACCCAGGGGTAGGATGTGTGTGACTTTCAGACATTGTTGGACTACAATTCCCATCACCCCCAACCAGCATGCCCAATAAATTATCATGGCAGCTGCAATCCAAAAACATCTAGAATGCGTCTCTGATTTGAACTATGAAAATACTTTCCCAATACACAAAGCAAAGTCCACAGGTCACTTTGCAAGAATAACACTATTTTAATACATTCTGGTTGGCTGTCGCTGTGTGGCTTCAGGATCACTCCTACTTATAACAATCCTCTCATAGGGTTTTCTTAACAAGATTTATTAAGGGGATGTTTGCCATTGCCTTCCTCCAAGGCTGTGAGAGTGTGACTTGCCCAACATTGCAATGGCTGAGCAAAGATTCGAACCCTGGTCTCCCAGAGTCCCAGTCTGACACTTAAACAATTATACCACACTGGTTTTGGCATTCCAATGTGTGTGTATGTGCCTTAAAAGTCACCTGTTGATCAATCTATGGTGACCCCATTAATTTCTTAGGCAAGGGTTCCTCTGAAATACAGTCTTCAGTACCTGGTCTTCATTGGAGGTCTCCCATCCAAGTACTAACTAGGGCTTACCCTGCGTAGCTTCCAAGGTCAGATGGGATCTGGTACCTTTAGCGTATTTAGGGCCTTTGCGTTCCAATAGTCATTCTAAAAGAACACTCCATTCTTATACTGTTACAAGTATAGTAGTAAAAGTATACTTATCTGAAAGTAGCATAAGTAGGTGGATCACAAAAGCATGCTGGAAAAAATTCCCCTTTATTGAGATGGCTCCATGCAAATAGCTGGCTGTATATGCAGGACAGAGCAGCACATTGTTGGGTATTTGTTCCTATAGAAAAATGCTGTTCTATTAGGTAATTTGGCCAGCTTTAGGTTATATACACCTCAACTTAGAGAGGGAAGTTCCTTTTGTGTCCTCTTGGGAAATGTAGTTACTTACAAGACATTGGAAGAGGGATGGGTGTTAATCAGAAGAAAAGGAGAATCAGTAGTCCCAGATCAATGAGCCCAGCTAGGGGGTGAGGGAAGAGGGTGTCAGCAGGCGAGATGACAGCAGCAGCTGGGCCATTTGCTTCTGTAGCTTAGAAGAAAAGGAGTGGAGCAGACTGCTGTTTTTGAAGGGGAGAGAGAGAGCTAAATGGAGAGTTCTATGTGGCTCAAGGGCCAAAGGATGTTAACTGGCTCCAGTTGTGGGTACAGTAGTGAAGGGAGAAGGCAGTGCTGTGAAGCACAGGCTGGAAGCAGGAGAGGTGCTTCCTCACATGTGTGTGCCTTAAAGTCACTTGTCAATTGCCAGGCAAAGAATACTTAGATGGTTTTGCCAGTTCCTTCCTCTGAAATATAACCTAGAGCACCTGGTATTCCTTGGTGGTCTCCCATCCAAGTACTAACTAAGGGCTGACTCCATTTAGCATCCAAGATTAGACAGGATCTGGTTTCTTTAGGGTATTTAGACCCTGGATTTGACAAAAATTTGTCTTCCAGCCCCTGGTGAATTGCCCTCTGCCCCAGCTCTGGAAGGACAGAGCCATCTGTTCTTACTTAGGACAGAAGAGGGTGTGTGTTTCATATGGCCATTAATAAGTTCCACTGCTGGTTGCTATTAAGAAAGAGATTGAGGGCTGTGACACCTGACCCCAACAACGGCAAGAAAAAAATTAAGTTTGGCACCAGTCAGGCTGCAAAAGGTTTGTCTGCTGGAGAGCCTCTTGGAGAAAAAAAGATACATACTGGAAATCAGGCTCTGATTCACATCCCTTGGCAGGCAGGTTCTCGAATAGCTAAGCTCCTCCTGTCCTGAGGGATCTGCCTGGAAGCCTTGCAAATGGACCCTGTGTGCAAATGGACCCTGAAAGGAAAGCACCACTTGGAGATCACTGGGTCTGAGTCCCAAATAAAAGGGGGAAGCAGTGCATGAAACCCCCTCCTCATAAATTCAAACAAGGAGTGAAGTGGTTGCAGGGTAGTGTAAGGTTAATCTCATTTCTGACATGACTAGTTGCCAATGACCCCCCACCTTCATGCTGATGTTAATGTATGGAGCTCCTCCACAAGAGAGGTCCCTGACTGGTCCAGAACTTGCCTTTGCATAGAAGAATTCAGCCCATGCTGATCTTAGAGCCCTCTCTTTTCATGTGTGCTGGAGGAGGGGAGGCTCATGGCCAGAAGTGTGTCAGTGGGTCGGAGGTTCTGAAACTTTAGGCCACTTTCCAAACAGGGTTGTTTATTTACAATGTTTTCACCCATTGTAAAAGAAGGTGGTCACAGACTGGTAAAACAAAACAAGACAGTCTTTAGGTTTTCAATCTAAAACCAACACAAGAAAGAAAAGTGGAAGTAAAGCACAGTCAGGCTCTAGTTCCTACAGTGGGACAGGAGAACTTCTGGCCCATAAGCCTCGTATGGCCGACTGAGGGTCTGTCCCTCCCTGAAGCTCCACCTCTTGTCATGGGAGGGCCTTCATGAACCACACACCTCTAAACAGATCAGAGGTAGCAGCAAGATTTGCCCTCTCCCGGGCCAGTGCGGCTCCAACTCCTCAAAAAGTTCTTACAATGACTAACTGGGATAGAAACTACTGGTAGGACGAGGACAGGGCCTGTCTCCCCTGCTGAGAAGTAGGATTGGGGAGGGAGGGAGGGTCATTTTTTTCTTGTGCACACACTCCCTAAGCTACTGAATTATTTATGGGTCTTCAAGCTGAGACTAAAAATGAGAACAAATTAAACCAGTGGAACTTTACAAGACTGTTAAACTCGTGCTTGCTTAATTGGCAAGTAATGTTACTAAAAATATAAGAGTTATTAACAACAGAGCAGGGACTGTTATGTAGGTTAAAGAAGAGCACCACTATAAGGACAAATGGAGCTGACCCTTAATAAATTTAGGGAACAAATGAAAAGAATCTTCTTAACATTCTGATTTTTTTTTCAACTCACCTAGAACATTTATGGTACAAAAGGACATTTTGTTAGTTTCCAAAATCCAATTCTACCCTACCTCATCTTGGCTATGATTCCTTTGCTGTCTGTTTCTCTCTCTCTTAGTTTTACCACTTCCATTAAGCAGCAGCATTTCAGAGGTCTAGTATCTGCACTCCATTTAATAGCCCCTTAGTAATCCAGTCTGAAAATAACCAGTATATGAACAACTGTAATAAAGAAAAGCAGCAGCGGGCAAACACCTTTCACCTCTAGCCTTTGGTGTCACCTGTGTATCCATGGAGGTGAAGGCTTCTGCCATCAGGCTATGTCTCTGCTGCCTTGGAGGGAGCAGGTTGAGTGTCACCATCCAGACAACCAGAACAGTAACCCCATTATATCTAGGTTGAAGATTGTTCATTCACATCTACTCCTGAATTAATTTTAGGTACAGTCCTATTATTTCCTCTCCACTCCCTCTCTGGGATCAGGATAGAAATACGAGGTAGAGCCATGTGTCATCAGTGGTCTCAACATCCTGTCTCAAGGGGTAGGAATATAAGTAATTTTGGCACACACCATGGCCCAGCGTAATCTGTTCAAGGCCAGGTTGTTATCCCTCTAACCAACCTAAAGTGTACTCCCTTACCTGTCATAGAATCATAGAGTTGGAAGAGACCACAAGGGCCATCAAATCCAATCGATCCCCTGCCATGCAGGAATACACCATCAAAGCATTCCTGACAGATGGCCATCTGTCTGGAATGCTGTTAAAACCCTCCAAAGAAGGAGACTCCACCACACTCTGAGGCAGTGCATTCCATTGTCGAACTGCTCTTACCTTCAGAAAGTTCTTCCCAATGTTTAGATTGAATCTCTGTTCCTGAAATTTGAAGCCATTCCATGTCCTAGTCTCTGGAGCAGCAGAAAACAGGATTGCTCCATCCTCCATATGACATCCCTTCAAATATTTAAACATAGCTATCATGTCAACTCTTAACTTTCTCTTCTCCAGGCTAAACATACCCAGTTCCCTAAGCTGCTTCTCATAGGGCATGGTTTCCAGGCCTCTTACAATTTTGGTGGCACATTCAAGCTTGTGAATATCCTTCCTGAACTGTGGTGACCAGAACTGGAAACAGTATTCCAGATGGGGTCTGACCAAAGCAGAATAAAGTGGTACCATCACTTCACTTGACCTAGACACCATACTCCTATTGATGCAGCCCAGAATCACATTGACTTTTTTAGCTGCTGCATTACACTACTGACTCATGTTCAGCTTGTGGTCTACTAAGACTCCTTTTCACATGTACTGAGTATTTGTGTACCTGTATTCAACTGGATTCATTTCTCGTCTCCCGCTTCTGTGCTCCAGCCATTTTGCATTCAGTTTCACTGTCCCCAGAAGGTTAGAAGATGAAGGAAATTGTCACAATCTGTGATTTAGAAAAAAGCACATCGCCTCTCTAAAGACTGACAAATCATTAGGACTGCCTGATAGGTCAGCAGGAAATTCTCCCAGAATCAGAGAATCAGAGAACTGGAAGGGGTCTCACAGGCCATCGAGTCCAACAGTGCAGGATCTCCAGCTAAAACACCCCCAGCAGGTAGCTGTCCAGCCTCTTTTTGAAGACATCCAGAGGAGGAGATTCCACCACTTCTTTAGGCAATTGATTGCATGGCCAAACTGCTCTTAATGTCAAGAAATTGTTTCTAATGTTCAGTCACAATCTACAATCTACCCTCCAGTAACTTAAAACCATTAGGCCTGGACCTTCTCTGTGGGGCTGCAGAGAACAAATCTACCCCTCTTCTCTGTGACAGCCCTTGAAGTATTTAAAGAGTACAATCAAGTCATCCCTCAGTCTTCTCTTCACCAAGCTGAACAAGCCCAGACCCTTTGACCTTTCCTTATAGATTTTGTTCTCCATATCTTTCATCCTTGTTGCCTTTCTCTGAACCTGCTCCAACTTGTCTATATCCTTTTTCCGGATGAGTCCTGAACAGTGTAGAATATAGTGGGACTATTACTTCTCTCAACTTGGAAACCATGCTTGTACTAATGTAGGCTAAAATAGCATCACACTGCTACCTTATATTCAATTTATGATGAACAATAAACCCAAGGTTCTTTCTGCATGTAGTACCCCTGAGGCATGGATCCCCTATTCTGTAAGTCTGCATTTGGTTTTTGTGGCTTTAATATAAAATTTTGCATATCTGTCTATTGAATTGCATTTTATTCATTTTTGCTCAATTTTCTTCTCTCAAGGTCCCTTCAAATTCTGTTCCTATCTTCTGACGCATTAGCCACCCCTCCCAGTTTCGTGTCATCTGCAAACTTGGTAAGGATTCCCTCCACCCTGTTGTTTAAGTCACTGATAAAAATGTTGAAGCGTAATGACCCTAGGAGAGAACCGTAAGGCACTCCACTTGAGATCTCATTCCATTTTGCCATTAATGATGACTCTTGGCACAGTTTTCCAACCAATTTTGGATCCATTTGATGGTGTTTCTGTCTATACCATATTTAATCAATTTGGTAATCAAAATATAATGGGGGACTTTACCAAATGCTTTGCTGAATTCTAGATAAATGACATCAACAGCATTTCCACCATCTACTAAACTAGTGACATGATCAAAAAAAGATATAAGATTAATTTGGCAGGATTTCTTCTTGACAAACCCATGCTGCTTTCTACTGATCTCTGCATCATTATAAAGATACATGCAGACAGACCCCTGTATAATCCATTCTAATGTTTCCCGATATTAAAGTCAAGCTGACCAGCCTGTAGTTTCCTGGATCTTCTCATTTCCCTTTTTTTGAAGAGAGGGACAATGTTTGCGTCTCTCCAGTCCTCTGGCACTTCACTTGTTCTCCAAGATTTCTTGGAGATGACAAGGTTCTGCAAGTATGTCAGCAACTATGGGATGCAGTTCATCTGTTCCTGCATATTGGAACTCATTTAGGTTAACTGGGTGATTCCTGCACCCAGAATCTGAAAAGCCTCCGAGACAAGACCCTCCAAATAGTCAGGTGGAGCAACCCTATGAATACTTCATCCTCTTCATCTCAATCAGAAGTGACAGCCCAAAACTAACTAGGTAGTGATGTGTCCTTGGCAAGCAAACCATATCAGGCTCTCTCACTCACTGATTACCTTACTTGTGTCTAGTACAAAACACAAGATCAAGCACCTGCACAATGGGTCAGACAACTTATACAATGTGAGGCAGGCCCACAGATATCATAGACAAGATGATCAGACAAGATGATCTCAGCATGAAGTAACTTGTCAGAGACATCTAGTTATTTGTAATTAATCCCATATGGAATAGAAAAGTACATGTAAATTACAGCTGTAAATTTATGGGGCGTAACGCCACTCTTTTTGATGTAACTGTAACTTTATTTTTTGTAGTTAGAGGAGTGTGGCCTCACTGTGTCACAGAGGAGGAATATCACATGGTCCCAGTGCTGGCTCATTCTGTGCATTTTTGAAAAGTAACAATGAGAGGAGCATTGCTTTTAAACTAACAATGAGACTACTGTTGCTGTGTTTTTGTTGTTGTTGTTGTTTTTTAACAAAATGAATAGGTCTGAAGAAGACAGAACTGTATTAAGTAGATCACATATTGATCTTTCTGGAGGTGTCAAGATGCACCATGCAACAGTGCTGATGTAGTTCTTTCCCTCTTGAAACACGAGATTACTTTACAAAAGAGACATAGGGAGCAGGGGATGGATTTTGTTTAAAATAAACCCAGATCCCAGCATCTTTGGCAGATACTAATTCCCTGTCTTTCCATGAGGTTCCAAACTGATCTAATTACTTTCAACTGAAGACATTGTTCCTAAACTCTATACTGTTGGTGAGTAAAGCACTTTCAGTACATGGAAGGTAGCAGGCAGGGGCTCTACACAAAATGTGTACTGACAGCATTAACCCAATGGACTAGATAGATTACTTTTTTAGGGCACTGTGATTACTTTTTCTATTGGGAACCTGAATAATTATAGACTCTAATTATGGCTAAATTGCAAGTGAATGGAGCATCCTTTTTAAAAAAATCCCTCTGGTATTTGCATTATTATGGCAAGGCTGCAATGTATAAATTCTGCTGCAATTTATCAATCAGTATTTGCTATTATTGACCCAGTGCTTAGAACTAAGTTTGCGCGCAGAGAGGAAGCTGAAGTGTAACACCTTGACACAGGAACTTTTGGAGGATTATCCCCCCCACATACACACCTTTGGTCTAAAAGGGACTATGCGTTGCATTATTCTTAAATTAATAGACAATTTACAGCTCTATCTGCACAACTGGTGTATTATTTTTGAACAAACTGCAGTGGATCTAACTAAATAAATTGTGCTCAGTTCACACTTTTGCAAGTTTATTTCAAACTATGACGCATATGATTCACACAGGAAGAAGTTAAACAAGTATATCCTTTTGCCAGAGCTACCACACTCATTGCATATCCCTCTTGCCTCTGGACTGGCAACAGAGACATCTTTTACTTAGTAGTGCAGATTATGCTCTTGGCCTTCCAGGTGCCAATCTTATCATACTGGTCAAATTCCAGATAAAACTTTTATCCTTGCCTTTTCCGCTCTACTCTTCTTTATATTTTTTCCTTTGTTGGTTACACTTTTCTTTTTTCCCATTTCTTTTCTTTTCCTGTTTTTCTTTTTCCAATCATGATTTCCTCTTTTAATGTTGTTGGCCCGGTTGCTGCTTTTACAGTTGGTCTCAGCACAGACTAATCTTCATGTATTGGATCCAGGGGTGGAGGTGGGGATACTGGTATTTATGAATAGCTCTGAAACGTAGCCTTGCCTCATACGTAGATCTGCAGGCAGCAAGGGCTTTGCTGCAAGTGTGCTGCATTTTCTTTTAAGGCTATTCAGGGAAGCAGGAAGGTTGTTTCTTGGAAAAACAAGAAAGCTTTTTGCTGAGTCAGGGACATACACTGCCTGGCTTTGCGTAACACTATGCTACTTCCACTTCTGCCAGGCTTTCAAATGGACTGAAGCAGAGGAAAAAAGTAAATCAAAAGGGATGGCCAGGAGAATGTCAGGATGCTGTACAGGCTTTGTGAATAGTTTTCTATGTGAACAAGATTGCCAAATGGCCTCCTGGATGGTTCCCAGAATGGGGTCAATGGAAGCCCCCTCCCCTTGAGCTCTGGTGGAGGAGTCATTTACAGGAGAAGGAAATGGCATGAGGGGGCCAAAGCCTCTTTCCTCCTCTCACCCTAATGGCACCAGATTTTAGAAGCAAAGCAGGGTCAGCCTTGTTTAGTACTTGGACTACCAAGGAATACTGGAGCCATTTCCGCATGGAATCCTGGGGTTTGCAGTTTCCAGCCCCTCCCAAAACTGCAAACCCCAGGATTCCATAGGATGTTGAAAGTGGAATCATAGCGCTATAACAGTCTACTGCGGAAATGGCCTGGGTGCTGTACGCTATATTTCAGAGGAAGAAGATAGCCCTATGAATTTCATGGAATCACCATAAGTGACAGGCAACTTGAAGGCAGGCACACTTGCACTTTTGCACGTGCGCGCACGCACACACACACACACACACACAAGTTCCAATCTAGAGCGGTCCTGCACGTGCTTACTTTGAGGTAAAAAGGATATGGAGGCTTAGCTGCACAGTACTTATTTAATGGATTGTGAAACTTTGCCAAGTTGGAAAACCTGAATTCAACCACCTTTTTTTAACCTCCACAGTTTCTGTGCAATAAGAGAAACTTGTTTTAGCACAGCCAGAATGAAACACAGACCTCTGCTGCTCAGTTTCTGCTTAATGAGAGGGGGGGAAACAGGCTAAAAAATTATTTCACACACATTTAAACTAATACAAGGATTAAACAGTCCTCCCTTCTCATGACTTAGGGTCAGTTCTGTGACTTTGTTTGAATCCTTATAATTCAGAGTACTGTAGTAGAACCAATAAAAACAAACCAGCCCTGAAGTATTTAAAGATAGGCTTACATAAACTAGCATGCAATTCATATGTATCTATGACAGTCTGAATCTGTAAAAATTCATCTTGCTTCTCCACAAAGAGTTATGATCTCAGAGAAAGATTAGCTTCGGTTGGTAGGAAAAAATGTTTCAGCTTTGTACTTGCTAAACAAAACCAAACACTTGGAAGTTGATGCATGCTACAGGAATGGAAATGCTTTCCATAAATTAAATTAACAGAGAGGCCTGAGACCCCATGGATATCCTAGTACTGTTCATTATAAAGTGCTTGGGATTCTCAGGTTTCTGTAAGTTTAACCAATGAGGGAACAGCCAGTGTGCTTGGCACATACATACTGACTCCTCTCTCATTCCCCAGGAATTGCTTTCATTTTCAAAAAAATGTTGGAAGGAGTTTTACAGATGATTACTTCCTCTGATTACATTCCCCTCATATATTCTCCTCGTAAATGTAAACCATTCCCAAGGTTTACATGACCAGGTCAGCAGTATCACAAAGCTTCAGACTCACAAGGTAGGAACTAATGATGCCAGAGGGTTGGCAACTATTGAATCTCAAAAAAACAAAAACAAAAAAACTCATAGTGGGGCAAAGCCCAGGGGAAAAAAAGTGGAACCCAGTCATAAGAAAACTGGTGGGTATGTGGTAGGGAGAAAGAAATGCAGGAGAAGGCAAAAAGGAGAGAGGAGCTGAAAAATCTGTTAACACAATATTTTTTTCAGATGATGGATGAAATACTTTTAAAAAGTGTTGTACTGATATGATATTGTTGCAGCTAACTACACTGCTAAAAATCCCTACAACCCAAGATTCAGAGTTAGCAATATTAGTGCTGGTAGTAAGGGCAGTGGCACTCAAAAACTAAACCCTGCCATCCAGCTTTTCAAACAGACCTTGGAAATGTTAGTGGAAAACCTAAAACATTGGTGTCACTTTACAGTAAAACTGTGGCTGTTAACAAGCACTACTATTCATGACTTAATATGTGAAAAGGCTTTTTTTAAAAGATAAACATCATTTTTTTTAAAAAAAAACTGCCAGTGCCCCCAGTAACAAGTAGATGTTATTGGTTGTGGGTGATGTTATTGTTCTCATTATAATACTTAAAATCAATGACATAGAATCTAGGATTTTTTTAAGAGAAAAGGAGTATCAAAGTTCCTGTTAATGGTCATTTCCTCACTATCCTGTTATAGTGCTATTATTCTACTTTTAACATCCTATGGAATCCAGGGCCTTTGAGGCCCCTCCCTAAACTGCAAACCCCAGGATTCCATAGGATGTTGAAAGTGGAATAATAGCGCTATAACAGGCTAGTGCGGAAATGGCCTATATGTTACCAGTAAGCTGTGCTTTTAAGGTAAGTTGTGACATACTTGTCACAATCTTTGTTCCAGTCTCAAGGAAACTCCAGCCATCAACTAACCCTCCTTCCCCACTCCCATGAAACAATTCTAAAGGCCATCATGCACCTGATGTGGTATTATTTATTTATATCTACTTTTCTTCTGCCAATGGGACTGAAGTATAAATATAAAATTTAAAATAAACATAAAAGTTATAGATTTAAAAACATTACATGTTAAAAATATTAAACAGATTACAATACATTAAAAACTGTACCAACCTTAAAAACAGAGCCCACAGCATTAAAAGCCCAAACCTGTCAATTGATAAAATCCTGATGGCATAAAAATATTTTAACTTGCTGTTGGAAGGGGAGAAAGGAAGGGGCCATCCTGGCCTCTCCAGGAAAGAAGTTTCAAAGTCTGGGAGCAACCACTGAGAAGGTCTTCTCCCTTCTTCCCACCAAATGCACCTGAAAGAGTGATAGGATAGAAAGAAGGGCCTCTCCAGATGATCTTAAGGCTCTAATGGGTTCATAAAGGGAGATACAGTCCTCCAAATTATCTTGGCCCAAGCTGTATAGGTTAAATTGTTGAATTGTGCCCAGAAATGGACTGGCAGCCAGCAGAGCTGTTGCAGCAAGGAAATTGTGTGCTCCCTATAGCCAGGTCCAGTTAACAAGCTGGCTACAGCTCTTTGGGGCAACTGTAATTTCTTAGTTTCTGAGCACTTTTCAAAGGCAGCTCCATGTAGAGTACATTATAGTAATCCAAACAGGATGTGACCAAGTCACATCCAACTCCTCCAGGAATGAGCACAGTTGGCACACTACCTTTAATTGTGCAAAAGCATTCCTGATCACTGCTGAAACCTGGTCCTCCAGGCTCAGAGCTGAATCTACAAGTACCCCCAAAGTATGAGCATGTATTTTCAGTGGGACTGCAACACCTTCTAACACAGGTTGAATCCCTCTATTCCTAAAACAGAGGTGCTTCTGGTTTTTCATGTGACCGGAAGCACCTCTGTCTTGTCTGGATTAAGTTTTAGTTTGTTTGCCCTCATCCATGCCAGATACCAGTTTAGCACAAGAATGGCTTCCTTGGAATTAGGCTGAAAGGAGTAATAGAGCTGGGTATCATCAGCATACTGGTGCTAGCTAACCTCAAAACTTTGGAGAAACTCTTCCAACAGTTTCAAGTAGATGTTAAATAGCATGGGGGACAAGATTGAGCAGTGAGAGATTCCATAGGCCAATGGCCAAGGAGTTTAGCAGGAATCCCCCAGCACCACCCTCTGAGAGCGCCCCTCCAAGAAAGAACAGGAGCCACTGTAAAACAGTATCTCTTGTTAGATTTGCTAGCTGTTGTTAGATTGACTGGTGAGGACATCGCTTATATAGCTGGTTTATTCAGACTGAGCAGCTCAATAGCTGAATGAGCAAACACTTCAGCAGGATGCAGAGGACTTTTTTAGTTAAGAATATTTTTAATATAGATTATAGATTTTTAATGGGAAAATGATAGATGTGTGGTGCCCCCAGGTTTGAGGGTCATGTATGGCCCCTTGAACTGGAGAAGTTGCTCACCCCTAATTTATATATTAAAAACTGCTGCTGCTGTTCTTTTTTTTTTCCTGTTGCCATTCCAGCTGCAAATTCAGCAATGATGTATGTACTGTATGCATATGGCCCATGGACTACATGTTGATCCACCATTTAGGCAGTGTTAAAACACTTGCTGTACCTTTTTTCTTAAAAAAAAATTCTAAATGGAAGCGTTATAGCAGTGTGCCCCTACTGCACATAGTACATTTATCATGCTATGCACCTTCATTAATGGTTAATAGTAGTGACTAAAAATCTTTTTAAAAATTAAAATTAGCATTAAACTCTTTCCTGTGCTCTAAACCTACAATGCTACTTTAAAGAAAAAGTATCGTAGCATTATAGGTATAGTGTAGTGTAGTGTAGTGTAGTGTAGTGTAGTGTAGTGTAGTGTAGTATAGTATAGTATAGTATAGTATATATTATGATTCTAATTTTAAAAAATAATTCCAGTCATAGCTATTAACAACTTGCCATGATCAGAAAGGGGTGATAAAGGGTATCTTGAAAGATGCTGAGCTCTGAGGGATTCTACTACCTCTCTCCACTCACATCAAAACCACACTCCTTGAAAAGACAGGAAAAAAGCACGAAGGGCATGCTAGTACAGGTGAAGCAATGCACGCACAGGAAAGGCACAGCAACTTCCAGAATCTCTGGTTCTTCCCACTTCTTCCCATCTTCCCCTATCCTTCAGGGAATGTGGCCCTCAGCAGAAAGAAGGTTTCCCAACCCTGCAATGTCCAATAGTTAATGGCACAGAAAACCAGTCCTCATGCCCTCCTAGTTTGGCAGAGGTATGTGTCTGTGTCTTCAGGTCACCTGTTAATTTATGGCAACCTCATAAATTTCATAGGGTTTTCTAAGCAAGGAATGCTCAGAGGTGGCTTTGCCAGTTCCTTCCTCTGAAATATAGTCTACAGCAGCTGGTATTCAATTTTAGTCTTCTATCCAAGTACTAACCAGAGCTGACTTTGCTTAGCTTCCAACATCAGATGTGTTCCAGTGTGGTGATTCTGGGTCCACAGAGCTCTCACAGGGTGTCGCATAGGGTTGCCATTCATCTCAGAAAACAGGGAAAATTCTGGATTTAAGGGACTAAAAAATGTCCCGGCCAGTTATGGCCAGTTGATGCAGCATGTCCTAGATTCCTCAAAGGAAGTAGTGATGATGGTGGTGGCAGCACAATGACATACTGGGAAACATCTTATCCTGTGCTGGAAGCTCTGGATGCTACTATGTAGCTTCACTTCAAAGCAGCTTCGCTTTGAAGCTGTGGCTGCTTTGTTACCCCAAAATGTGGGTGACTCAGGGGTCCACCTACAATGTCAGTACCTCCATGTGACAAAGGGGAATTAATTCACTCAAATTAGGAGGCCTGCAAAAGGAGCATAAACTAACGAGATCTTTCCTCCAATGTTTATGGGGTCTTGCAGGAAAGAACCAGCCAGAGATTCTAAAATAAGCTAAAATGTGTAAGATTCACACATGCTGCAAAGACCTAAATGCTCATACTCTCGCACAAGAGCTAACCGAGCGATAAAGGGAGGAAAGTTGTGGACAGAGGAATTTTAGGGTTTGGGTGATAATTATTGATCCAGAGAACAGCGAAGAAAGCACTGATGTAGCTTAGATTAACACCTAAGGACAGTACTCATTCGGGAATCAAAGTGACAGTGTGGTGACCAACAAACTAGGTAGTGCGTCTTGCTCAAAACAGAGGGCTTATATACCCAAAATCTACTTTGGGGATATGAGTGTGAATGGCTCTCCCAGCCAAGTGGAGAATGGGGGTTGTGGACAATGGGGTCTGGAGTTAACAGTCTTAATGTTACCTAAAGAAGTAATGGCTGTTGTAATAGCTCTGTACTGTGGAGAGGTTTGAGGGGGACAATACAGGGAGACATCCAGGTGTGAGGGAACAGGGTTGAAACAATCATTGTTTTGGTGGGAACTTCCCTTTGACCACTGTATGTACAGAAATGTTCCAGCTTCAGCTTAAGCCTATTATCTCTGGAGTTGCTTGGTAATCCACCTGACAATGACTTCAGCTACAGCTAGAGGGGATGTTGGCTGACCTGGCTTGCAGTCACATGTTTTCAGTCAGTAATTTTCCTCTGCTCAGCTTGACTTTCCAGTTACTTCAGGTTCCACTTTATATCGATGCCAATTGATGTATTTGCCAATTAAGTAACATTTTGCCAATTAAACCGTATCAATCTTGGGGGGGGGTGGGACTATAACAGCTTGGAAACAAAGCAGCAAAGGCCTCAGTGCTCCTTTGGGGTGAAGTGCAAAAGAAATGCCATTTCCCTCTGAAGGAACCCCAAGAGAGTAGAGAGGGTGGTGCTTTCAGAAGAAGCACTTACCCTCTCTACTTTCTCAGCACTCCTTTGGAGGAAAATGGCATTTCTTTCATACTTTCCCTCAAAGTATTAGCAAGACCTTTACTTTCCAGGTGCTGGCTTGGGCAGAGAAAAGGGAAATAGAAACATAATTTCTCCAAAGGAACACTGAGAGAGTAGAAAGAGGGTACTATTCTCTTGGTGCTCCTTTGGAGAGAAACAGCATTTCTTTCATGCTTTCCTGCAAAGTAGCACCAAGACCCTTACTTTCCAGGCACTGCTTTGGGGGAAAGACAGGGCAAAAGATGTGTCAGTTACCCAAAGGAAGACCAGGGCCCTTTCTGCAATGAACCTTTTTGCAGAGCTGGGGTGCGGGGATCACGTCAGCAGCCTCTAGCGAGAGGCTCCTGCGTCCCGGTTCCTTCAGCTCTGCAGCGGGTGCTGAATCGCGCGAGAGCCCTGCCTTTGCTTCTGCAGTGCAGCCTGGGAGTTTCCCAGGCTGCACTGGGACAGGAAGCACGAGCACTGGAGCTCCGGACGCACGGCAAGTGCGCCTGGGGCCCTGGAGCAACGTGCGGTTGTGCACCATTTTCGGCTCACAGCTGCAAATGAAAAAGTGTGCGGTTGGAGCCTGCCAGCCCCTGGAGCATCACACAATTGTGAGTGCGTCATGTGGACCACTCCTCACATTCGTGCGATGCTTGAGGGCAACTGCCGTGCGAAAAGGATCCAAGAGTAGAGAGAGGGTAAGCGCTTCTTTTCTCTCTACTCTCTCAGTGCTTCTTTGGAGGGAAATGACATTTCTTTTGCATTTTCCCTCAAAGCAGTACTGAGACCCTTATTTTCCAGGTGCCACTTTAGGGGGGCAAATGGCAAAAGAAATGTCATTTTGCCAGAGAAGCACCAAGGGATTACAAAGAGAGTAGGTTTTTCTTTTAGAAGTACTTACCTACCCTCTCTAGTCTCTCAATGCTCCTTCAGAGGGAAACGACATTTCCTTTGTGCCTTCCCGCAGAGTAGCATGGAGATCCTTACTTTCCAGGTGCTGCTTTTGGGGTAAAGGACAAAATAAACTATTCTTTTGATCTGCCTCCTATTCATAACCTTCCTTTAGGGGCACATCACAACAAGATTTCAATTTAATGTTAGTAAAATTGAATCCACTAGCATTGACCTTCAAAGCCCTAAATGGCTTAAAACAGGAGTGGGGAACCTATAGCCTCCTACTTCTTGTGGTACTCTATTAGCTCTCCATATCATGATTATAAGGAATGATGGAGGTTATAATCTAACATTGTGAAGCTCAGTTTCCTTACCCTTGGCTTATGATAAGGTTGCCGTAGAAAGTGTCTGCTCACCTATGAAGAGTGTTCAATCCATATTAGTGATTTGTACAATTAACAAGGACTCTTATCACACGATGCTCCAATTGCACAATGTCTGAATCTCATCCCAGCAGTGCCATTGTCGGAATAGGATTAGGACCTGAATGCTCCCCACCACACCTGGTCAGCTGCTGGGTAGCATTCAGGACATGCTTCCTTCCTTCTGCAGTACAGCCGGCCTCTTCCTGCACTGTACTGTGAAAGGAGTGCTTGACACTGCTTCCGCTACTGGATTTTCTTCTGGTAATGGTATACTGCACAATCATGACAGCTGGGGACATGACAAGAGTGGGACTGCAACAATGTTATGCAATGGCATGCACCCCAGACTGACAGCAATATATTGCCATGCTGGGATGGCAACATCGTGGGGTAAGGGCCACAGATTTGTTAATCATGCAAATGAGTCTGCACACACTTGGAGAACTTAAATATAAAAACTGACAGGCCAGAGATTACAGGCTGGAATCCTTTTATTTTTGTTATTTGATCTTTAAGTTTGTTGGACAACATAGTATGGTTTCATGAAGTTTTAAAGAGACAAAAGCCATACAATTATTTCAACTACCTTAAAAGGGCAGGAAATAAATTGGGCTGGGGTGGTCCTCCCTAATTTATGGAGAAAAGTTGTTAACCTAGACATGGCTGCTTCCAAACAGCAATTCAGTAATTTTAAGACATTTAACTTCACAGTAGTTGGATATTGGTTTTCAGGGTCCCAATAAAAGTATTTTACACCACAGAATCCATTTTTGACAATGTAAAACTTCCTTTGAGGTAAACACTTAAAACTGCTTTTTTTTCCTACAGTGCAAAAATATATTGAACATTTTGAATACATTTTGAACTTGGGAAACAGGATTAACACAGATGTTTTCATTGACAGTCATTTATTAAAACTTCCTGGAATACAGGGCAACATAGGGCACTGATGAATAATGAAAAAGGGAGGGCAAGGTTTGCACGTACTATTTTAAAATAATATAAGCATACATCAATTAACAAAGCCTCTGACAAAGAAGTTTTTAGTCTTTTTATGGAAGCCCAGCCCAGCCCCACCTTTTCATGTCTTCTGTTTAGCTGCAAGTTTTTTGCAGCATTGGCATTTAGAGGATTGTGAAGGAGAGTGGAGAAAGACAGACTGGAGTTCAGCAACATATCTGTAGTACATGATGAAATAAAGCTTGACTTGGGGAAAAATGGGATTCTACTTACTGTCACTGTGTGTGCTTATGTACAACAGGCAAGGTAAACAGCTGCCTCCAGAATCACTTAAAGAGCATGTGTGAAGAGCAAACAGAAAGAAACGGGGAACACAAATTAGCCTACCTCACCAGCTGCCCTGGCTTGTTGAAAAAAAGCATAGATCTGTAAGTTTTGCCACCAAAATCATAACAAAAGTAGTGGCCATTGAAAGAAAAAAATCATGCTGGGATGCATTATGGAAGCTTTCGAGTGGTTTCTAGAAGACTCAAATTGTTTTTGCTTACTTATACCTGACTTGGTTATTTCATATCTGCATAATGTTAGTTTTGAATAAAAGGTTTGCAGAAACATGTTGAATTGCTCTTGTTTTTTGTAGTGTAGAAACTTTAAATCTTTATTCTTTCCATGTTATTCATGCTTTGGGTACTAAGGTCTCTGTTAAAGAAGTTAAGCCTAGGAACACAACTACTTCGTAAAACAAGGTATACCTGTATATACAAATATAATTAATTACATTTAATTCAAAATAGAGCACAACACACAGTAGCACAGAGGCAGCATACCTACTCTGTCTCAGTCTGCCCAAAGTCTGGAAAAATCACCAGGTGGCAAAAATTCATGACTGCTTCTCCACTACTTTCAAAATGTGCACATCCTGAGTTGAAAAGCAAGAGGTTATTGTGACAATGGGGACCACAGTGTATAGAACTGATATTCTCATAGCAAGGGATTACCTCTTTGGAGGAAAATAATAACCTATGTGTTTGCGCTGCTACGTGTGCACAGTGCTGCTAGAATGACCTGTGCCTCCCAGCATGCAAGAAGGAAGTTTTGCTCTTAGCGAGGACTGTCAAGTGCCAAGCGACTGCAAAGAAGTGAGATTTGCTCGGCAGCAATTGGAGGCTGAGCTGCAGCATTCAGCAAAGAGAAACATATCACTGGCTCCCAAAACCACAACAGATACAATGCCCAGCTGGAATTCAACAGAGGCCCATCAGTGCCAACCACTGAGGATAATTCCAGCGGCAGACAGGGGAGAATATATTACTGAACTGAATTAGTGGTCTGTCAATAGCACCGTTGGAAGCAACTAAAGATGATTATTTTCTAAAAATGATGGGAATTACACCTATCTGGAAACTGCATCTTCTCTACCAGAAGCCTTGACTTAAAATCCCCCAGGTGCAGTGCTTGTTGGTGTTGGTCAGATATCATAGAAATTCACTCTGTGATCTGAGGAACTCTCTTCTTTACATTCTCCAGAGCTAAGGACTTTCTGGGTCCAGGACTAACATTTTCTGAAGCAGGAAATGACCAAGCCTTTGCACTGCAGGCTGTTAAAACTGAGTAAGAAGGCTCAGTATGAGCTGTAAAGTTCTCCCCTCTGAAAGCTAAAATCAAAGCAGCTTGTGCAGCTTGCATTTAACACAAACACTGTTATGACTTGTCTCTTCTCTTTAATCAAGAACTTGGAGCCATTTCAGGCTTGCGACAGAGAAAGGAAACCATAACGCAACACAGCTGGAGAGGGAGAAGTTGGGAACGCTGAGCGAATAGGAAAAAATAAAAATGAAATGTAATAAAGGCATTTCCTGCTGGACCTAAGAACCATTCACCAGGGAATAGTGGGGACTTCCCGCCAAGCGCTTCACCTGCGTGACATGCAGCCGAGAGCCAAAGTCCGGCAGCCACACAGCAAGAGAGTAAGGGCTCCTTCCCTCATGGATTCATGGCTTTGTGGTCGTGGTGAGGCTTCACAGCAAAGAAGGGACCTTAATTGTCCCCATGCTGGTCTCTTTCCCCATAAATACTCCCCTTCTGCTGCCCCCTGACATTTCCAGATCCATGCCTATGAAAGCTGTGGAACAGCCTTTTTCCTAATCAGGGCCAAAGTGCTCACTTAGAGAATTTAATATCAAGTGAAGGCACTCTTCACATGCTCAGGTGAACTATCTTTTAAAGCATCACCCTGACTTTCTGTGGCAGCAAAGGACAGAGAGAGAGGTTCTCTGCAGCCACAGTGCTTCTCCTTTTTAGGACTGGCCAGGATCCTATCCTTCAGCTGGCGCAGGAAAGACACAAAGAAAGAAAGATGCCTCCCGATTGCCCCCCCCCGCTTAAAATCCGTCCAGCCATGCAAGGCTGGCACTTCCCGTAACTGGAACTGTGCCATTTCCGCACTAGACTGTTATAGCGCTATTATTCCACTTTCAACACCATATGGAATCCTGGGGTTTGCAGTTTAGGGAGGGCGCTTTGAGCAAGGGCCCTCCCTAAACTGCAAACTCCAGGACTCCATACGGTGTTGAAAGTGGAGTAGCAGCGCTGTAACAGTCTGGTGCGGAAAATGTGCTTGGCTGAATCCCGGGGCGATTAAAGAGCCTCAGCACAGGGGCCAGCCGGCTGTCCCAGAATACAGCTGAGGAAATACCGGGAACTCCTGGCACCACAGTGTCTCTCTTTTGGCGGGAGAGTGTTTACAGCTGCCAGCCAAAGCAACCAGTTGCTGTTGTTGTGGAGTTTTTCTCCTTGCGACGGAGGGGCGTCGATTGAGAAATCCCTCCGCCATCACAGGAAGGCGCCGCCACAGTAACCGCGCCGCCTCCCGGCTCAGTTTTTCGCCAGACCTGTTGTGAGGCTGGAGCCCCCTGCTGGCGGACGGTGGGAAAGCAGGCGGCCGAAAACACGTGGTTCGGTTTCCGGAGCAACCGCGAGCAGCGGTCCTCTCCCTTGGAAACAAAGGCAGCCAGAATGGAGACACGTGTTCGGGGGGGGAGAGGGGCAGGAGTAGGAGTAGCTCTGTATATCGGGGGGTCTCCTTCTGCAAAAAAAGGCACTTAGATCCTGCCCTTAAAGGGAGTGTTCTCTAGAATACCCTCCCTAAACTGCAAAGCCCAGGATTGCAGAGGATGTTACAAGCAGAATAACAGCACTATAACAGTCTAGTGTGGAAATGGCCTCCGGCTCCACTTCAGCTGGCGTGGCTGGATCCTTTGGAGTCCTGGGGTTTGTAGTTTGGTCAGAGGCAGCAGAGGAGCACCCTGGCCAAAAATGCTGCAATCTCCGGATTCCATAGGACACTGCCATGGAGTCACAGAGTTGGAAGGGGTCTCATGGGCCATGTAGTCCAACCCCCTGCTCAGTGCAGGATCTCCAGCTAAATTGTCCCCAGCCCACAGCTGTCCAGACTCTTTCTGAAGACCCCCAGAGAAGGAGACCCCACCACTGCTCTGTGCAATTGGTTCCAATGTTGTACAGCTCCTACTGTCAAGAAATTCCTTCTAATGTCCCACTGAAAGTGGGATCATGTGACAGTGCTATAACTGTGGCCGTTTCCGCACTAGAGTGTTATAGCGCTATGATTCCACTTTCAACGTTCTCTGGAATCCTGGAAAGGGACTGTGTGAAGTGAAAGTGGCACTGGGGGAAAGGTTTCAAATTCTCTTTAGAAACAAAAAACAAGGAACGCTAGTGAAGAAAGGGCTGCTGCCTTTCTCCATCTTGTCCTACAGGGGCTTGGAGAATGAAGGAAGAAGGGTTCCATCTTCTGTGGCTTTCAGCTGCTAAAGTGAAACAGTTCTCCAGGCAGAATACTTAGACAAATGGAGGGAAATTTTACTAATAACTGTGGGAAAGCAACACTCCGCACCCTGGAGAGAAAATATGCATCATAGTGTCGTGTTCCCTTCTGCCTCTCACTGGTCAGAACGGGAGGTGGCCAAGGTGGCTCTTCGCTGGCCTTTCTACTTGTGAATTTTAAAGATTTCCTCCCTCCGCTGAAGCCAAAGAAATTGCTTTCGATTCAGCATAACTAAAGTGGCTTGTAGCAAGCCCTCCAGAATGGCCTGTCTGGGTCCTTACCTTTGCCAAGAACCCCAGTGGCTCTATTCCTGCACCTGAGGATCTTTCTGTGGGTTCGTGGCCACGAGACACCATGGTGGACGTGCTGCCGAGGCGATGAAACTTCTCACCAGGAGTGCAGCAGCGCTTCTAGCTCTCCCTAAGCCCCCATCCTTTTGGAGGGTGGGAAGTAGGATTCTCTATAAGCTGAACTTGGCTTTTCCTAGGTTTTATTAATAATGTTATTGTTATGACTGTTAAAACGATTTTTAAAAAGCCATCAGAGTGAAAATTCTTTGAATAGGTACAGGCTAGTTTAAAAAAAAGGGGGGAGGATAAAATACTTCTTTTGCATTTTACAACCCACCTGAGAGAAATTCCAGACCAGCTAATTGACTAAAACTTACTTCTCCACTCATATTCTGGCTCAAAAAACTCACTGTCACAATCGTGTCCTTACACGTATAGCCCAGGGAACTGAGCTGTAGTAGAGAGCAGAAACTCTCTAGAGGGCATATCAGACCCCCCGACACACACCCGCAGCTCACCTTCTGGAGCAACTGTGAGCTTAAAGCATTACTCAAACTTCATGGAAGATTTTAGAAAGCATCCTCAGGACTCTCTATAGTAGGGATGGGCCAACCGAATCCTTGAATCCTTGGCAAGGATTTGAGATTCATGATTCCTAATCCCTGTGCTAAAACAGGCAAACCAGATCTTTCGAATCCACCAACCAAATAGTTTGTTGGGAGACCTGGATGCCTGAAAACCTGGGAGAGCAGACACACAAGGGGAGATGGCAAGTAGGTGAGTTTTTGCCTTGGAGTAATAATGGCCTTTGCTAACCATTTCAGAAATTACATCTGGGGTTGTATTCTAAGATATTTAAATTGAACATTTAATATTTTAAGTTCAGCACTTGACTGGAAGGTATAGGCTTCTTGAGATTTCAAGGACAGCTGAAAGATTCCTTTACCTAGCTCCCTTGCAAAGCTCTTTCATACACAAGTCTGGGGTTTGTAGTTTTACAAGGGGTCGCAGCCTTCTCTGCCAAAGTGTGCTGGTGCATCACCAAATTACAAACCCCACAATGCCATAAGGAGCTATGCAAAGAAAATCCACTTTTGACCTGGATTATCTCTGTACTGTAGTATATAGTACATAGGCAGGAAAATGTGGAATTAATCCACATTTTCCTGCCTGTATAGAAAGGGCCTTCATGTCATTTTCAATCTGGGGAGATCCTGAGGCAAAACTATGACAACTGTCCTGGCCAGATTTCTTCAAAGGGAGGTTTGCCTTTGCCTAGGCTTTTGCTAAGGCTGAGAGAGTGTGTCTTGGCCAAGATTATCCTTCTTTCCTTTGTTTTCTAAACCCTTTTTAAAAAAGGATTCAAAAGATTCAAGATTCATGGATTCTCAGAACCTTCCAGGGATTCAGAAAAGTCAGGATTCATCCCATTCCTACTCTATAGCATGGGTTCCCTGTGCCTCAGCAAACAATTGGGTGTGGGAAGAAGCACTTCCAGCAAGCTAAGATGGCTGCAGAGATATAGATGATAGATATAGATATAGACATAGACAGAGTTACAGATATAACCCTTCAAAGACTCTGACTGAAGTGCATGTCTCAGGACTAAAGGGATAGAAGCTACATACTTCCCCATTACAGGACTGAACCCTAGTTGTGGGTGGAAGTGGAAGAGATGCCAAGAGGCCAGTGGTAAAACCATCAGAGACTGAGGAGGAGCAAGAGAAGCTGCTGAGTCCTTTTCCAACAAGAGACTATGACACCCCAAGAATCCGTTTTGACAGGCCTGCTTAGTAATCTTGAGGCAATGATGGTAGCAGTCTGCCTTGTGTTTCTGACACAGGCCCAAAAAAGAGGAGGGTGGGAGAATGAGAGCTCTAGAGCAAATAAAAATGAGGAAATGGTCCCTGCAGAGAAAAATTAATGAAGAGCACAGAAAAGAAAGAAAAGGAAGAGGCAGAGAAGGAGGTGGCGGTGAAGGAGAAAACTTGAATAATGCATCAATGGGGAGCAAAAACTTTCCCAGAACAAAAGAGTTCTCTGAAGCTGACACAAACACAGCTCTTTTAGTTAGAAAAGGCACTTGTGTCAGTCACGTTCTGCAGGACATGCACACTAAAGGGAACCCCTTCTCTTGGGAAGTGGGAGGAGGAAAGCAAGCACCTTTTCCCTGGCTGATGCTCTCTGAAACTGGATCTCTGCAGGAGCAGAATCCCTTAAAGATGACTGGATGGAGACCAAGAAAAAGAACCACGGGCAATTTCCTCTGGCAGGTCTGCTGGAGTGGAAAAGGTTTTAAAACAGGGAGCAAAGCCATGCCAGACCCCTTTAAGCCAGATTTGGTGTGCGGGAGAATAGTGGATGTGCTTGGGGTGCTCCTGCTGGCTGAAGCAAAATGTAGAAGTCTGTAAAAACCGCAGCGGCTGTGCCCTTTCCAGCCCCTTCCCTAGCTTGAAGTGACACATGGTGGTGGTGTAGGAGAACAAAAAGAGAGTATAAGAGGCAACAAAAGAGTGGTGTGCGCTGGCACACACGTCAGACAAGCAGACTGAGCAAGAGTTAGTCACCACTAATTTTGTACACCCAGGACTTCGTCATGACTGGGTGAAGCTGGAGTACATGGAAAGAATGAGGAGGGATGGCTGGAAGGATCAGGACGCAAACGCCCTGCAGCGAGTGGATGAAACAGCTCCACACTGTGTCCCTCCTCACAGGAGCTCCCAGAAAGCCATCAGGATGCAAACAGAGATAAAGAAAACCAGGGTCGCTTTTTTTGCTACAGGAGAGGAGGTGGCAAGTAGGCATATGGTTGTGGGAGCAATAAACGTAATGCCCATGGGGGGGCTTGTTTGAAAATTCCTCCTCCTCCTCCTCCTGCACCAACAGAGAGCATGGCCTGGCCCTGCCCTGCATCTGCCTGCTGCTCCTCTTCTGCCAAAAGGAACAGAACAGTCTGCCCTCTGGTGGTTCCTTGCCACTCATTAATGGCTTCTCTTGTCTGCTGTTCCCCCCAAGAAGTTAACATTCTTTATCAGGACAAATCCATTCTCCATGGGACCAGCTGCTGTTTGAGCCGGTCAGATCTCTCACTTTTGGGACCCGGGCCACTTTGTGCCAGTCACTCTTTGGCGCCCTCTGCTGGTGTCTTGTTTGCATAAAGGCACAGTTCCCACATGTGTTCTTGGTGAAAAGGGGATGTGCTTTAGTCTAGCCTCCTCGCTTCTCCTCCTCCATCTTTTATAATCCTGTGGAAGACAGAAGCACGAGCTGTCAGAGGATAATTCTTGCACTCACAGTAGGTAACAACATATCAATAATTCAGAGAAGCTTCTACAGCACTAGCCAGGAAGGATGACTGATCATTCCCGGCAAGATTTCACAATCCCTCTCAGCCTGTTGTCTGAAATACAGCCCATGTCACAGCCAGGCCCGGCTTGTGTAAAGGAACCAAAAATATCCCACCGGAAAATGAAGGTGGTTCTTGGCTCTGGGCCTCTGTGTTGTTTGCTACAAATGTTCCTCAGAGGCTGAGCTGTTTCCTCTGGATGCACCTGGGTTTGCTCTTGCTGACAGGAAACAAGATCTATTTCAGAATCTGTAGGAAATCATGCTGGGAAGGAAGAAGAGGTCTGCAATTTTTGGAAGTTTTTTTTTTTTTTTGGTTATTCTTATTGTGTCAGAATGAAGAAAGACTTAATCCTGGCTGTGAGCTGGACACCCAGTGCCCTGGTCCCGAGGGTTTCCTCAGTGCACTCCTGGGAGCCCATATCTTGTCAGGAGAACCAGTTATCAGATGCATATTCCCCTGGACCAGAGAGGAGAGAGACAGCTGGACTGCCCCAATTGATCCACTGGGGAGGGAGCTGCTGTGATGGAGCTCCATATATGTATTCATGATGTGGCAAGACTGCTTTACATGAGCAAGGAGAGTAAAACTAGGGCAGATAGTCATTAAATATGGAAACAAAAAAAAACAAATTACTTTCACTTGCCTTATTATTCTTCCTATTGGGAATAGTTACAGAGAACACTGGTCTACTGTTTGTTTTTTAAAAAAAGACCACTGTAAACCAGTCAGACTGAGCACATCAGTTCAGCTCCCTAGTAACCCCCCCCCCAGCACTATACCAATACCCAGCCCCCATGATCTGAAAGGCCTTGGCACATCCAGAGATCCCTTATTCAGACCAAGCACAAAGTTCTCTTACTTCAGCTCTATGAGCTGTTTCTTCAGATTCCTTACAGCATGTCTGCACTGAGTCATGTGGGACTCTTCCATACAAAAGTGTTTATTGTGGAACTTCCATCCTTTGTTCACACCCTATTCAACAGGACATCTTCATGACATCACTATCCAGTCCTTTCCTCCCGTGTTTTCCTGCTGCTCTTCTGTCTTTCATAAGCAGCAGAAAGGCCAGCTTTTTAAATATGAATTGTGCAATCTCCAGATGTGTGGACAGACTTAGTGTCCCTCTTTTAGGAAGTGTGTTTGTGATGAGTGCAGTGACCTATAAGACAGGGAACTCTTTGTCTGCTTGTTCAACTGATACCCCATCTTTCTCTGATGAGAGGCACTCAAGCAGAGCCAAAGCGAGTAAAACATAAAGTGAATCAAAGCACAAACATTTTACAACACAAATTGATATGGGGCACTAAAGGAAAAGTACAGTATCTCATATCCTGTCAAAAGCCCCTTCTGCAGCAAGTGACATCAGTTGTCGAAATGAAAAAAAGTATCTGCTTGCGAGCAGAAAGACAACTGGGGTGGAGGGGTAGCATAGCCACTCTTGCCCTGTTCAGCAAACCCTCACAATTACTTTCCCAGTTGTTATTTTTCTACCCAGTCTTTTAGCGCTTATAAATTGCAGCAAAACTGCAATGACTAGGCAATGTCTGACAGCTACCCCACCCTACCCCATGCTTCTCCCCTTGAAATATGTCCTTGTCTGGACAGCTAGACTGGGCCAGTCTTGTTTGTAAATGAGCTTTGCGTCCCTCTGCTGCATTATTTTTCCACCATTATTGCTATAACATAAATGAAACTGGAGGAAGCTGTGAATTTGATTGTAAGACTGTGTGCCTACATGTGTGATTCACACTGGCCAAAATTGTCTCCCCTAAGCTGTGTTTCTTTCTGATAGACCCCCATTTTTTACTCAACAGGTAAGAAAACAGCTGAGGATTTTGATCCCAAAATCAGCCTGTAGGGTAGGGCATCATGTTTAGTTTCAGTTCTAGTAAGCAAGTCTATATTTGCTATGTTTCTATTATCCTACCAAGCCAGCATTTTACATTGACATCAGTTCAATACTTTCTTCTGCTGTAAATGGGATTTCTGACCATAACACAATATTTTGCCTTCCCCAGTGGTTCTAATATTTGATAGCTTTAGTGTACTCAGGAATTGAACTTTTGTCTCTTTTGTAGGAAGTGTATACTTTTTGTGCATTCTCTAATGTCAATAATATTTTGTGTTCTGCATTCTAAGCATTCATAAGCTTAGCTTATGAATTAGCATTCATAAATCACTATATCATAGTTTCAGGTGCTTTAGACACCCCAGCTTTGTGGTATATTCAGGTTGCTTTATGCACAGTGCTAATTTCTCAATTGCTCTGCTCAGTGCCATCAACTACTACAGACTTCTAACAGAGCCCTCTAGAGGACACAGTCTGCAATGCTGAGGACTATTGCAAATGAGAAGGTAAGCACTTCTGAAAATGAATATTCTATAGGACTTTTAATAAGGTGCTGTACTGCTTTTAATTGCACTCTTTAAGTGACTTTTTATTACGCTTAGTGTTATTAACAGTTTAATTACATTTTATTGTTTTACCTACACAGTATTTGTTTTAATTTGTAAGTCACCTTAAATTCCTGTTTTAGGGGCAGGAAGCAGGAGTAATAATCCCTTCCTGTTCTTCCTCCTCCTCACCATCAGGAAGGCCTATGGCATAAGCTGTCCAGTTTTCATCAATTTAAGATCATCTCTTCCTTTTTGACCTCTCTGTATACATAACTCCAAATAAATTGGTTTAATTATTGTGGCACTCTTCCACCATGTTGGAAAACCATTTTCAGGAGGAAATCAAGATTCCTGTGCTCAAAACCATCTACATAGTTTTCAGAAATCTGTGTCTAATTCTTGCTTTTGTAAAACAGCATACATCAAAGGAAGATATAGAAAGCTACATGGATCCATGACAAATTTGAGGCTCTCTCTCTGCTTCTTCTCAGGCACCCTGAGGTTATTCTTTTTGTCCGCAGTGCACTTTTTGCAGTAGTTTTGAGGAAATGTGGCAGGAGTTCTGGTCACACATCTAAAAGGCCAGTCTACATTATGCCCTTCAGTATTTCCAGGACACAGAAACTGTTCAGAGAACTGTACTGGACAGGACTCTGGATTGTTGTGGATGGGCCAACATGGTTGTGCACTTTGGCCAATCTGCAAGCAACGACAGACCTCCTATCTGTAGTTTATCATGTATCATATTGTCTGAACCTATCAGGTCATGGCATGTTGGCTTGTCTCTGCATCAGCAACCCACAGGCATAACCTATGGTTTCTTCTACATTTATTATTATAGCTTTTCAGGAAAGAAAAAAAAAGGCCAGACTGCCAGGTTCAAACCTCACAACCACCAACCCACAGGTACAGGGATGTGGTTAGCCATTCCCACTGCAAGTGGGAGCAATCAGTCGATATCCACAAGCATACTGCCAGGCCACAACAGGCCATCATTTTGCAGAATGCTAGACTGTCATTCCATGGGAACATTGTCATTGTCACTGACGTTCCAAAGCAAATGACCACGGATTACCTGTGTAGAGATTACTTGTAGTATGTGTGAATAATTCTGATGTTCTTGTTGTGGTTGTGTGCCTTCTAGTCATTTCTGATTTATGGTGACTCTAAGGCAGGGTTTTCTGGGGTTGAGTGTGTGTGATGCACCCAAGGTCACCCAGTGGGTTTCCATGGCTGAGTGGGGGATTGAACCCTAGCCCCCAGGGTGGTAGCCCAGTGCTCTACACTATGCTGGATCTAATTGTGCCAATAACATGCACCAAATGTACAAACAGTAGGGCTATGATGGCTAGATGTGTTGGTGGCAGGGTAACCCAACAGTATCTCCCCTGAATTCTTTGAATTACATGAACACAGGGCTCCCACAGCACTATTAGATAAAATTTTTAAAAAGACATGAGAAGCAATTTTTTTTATTAACAGTTTGGAACAAAATTAGATATAACACCCCAAACACCCAATATACTATCAATTATAATTTTTTTTTCTTATGAAATATAACTTAACAGAATTTCATTAAAAATAAATGTTACAAAGATCCCAGTGTCACAACTTGCTTTGAGGGAAGGGCATCATATGCTATGAATTGTAATGTGTACCTCTTATGAAAGATAATAAAAGGTATTTTACAATAAAAAAATAAAAGTTGAAAAATCCCAGTGGGCACACCATTGGCAGGGGAGGGGGAGGGGGAGGGGGAGGGAGGGAGGGAGGGAGAGCGAGAGAGAGAGAGAGAGAGAGAGAGGAGAATTACAAAAAATGCCTGTCCACTGTCAGTGTCCTGGAAGGACCTGGACGCAATTTCTAACCTGCTGTACAGAAACCACCAACCAGTCCCCACCAAGAAATGATAGGTAATCCATAGCAGACAATTTCACCTCTCTCTGTTGAGAAGGAGTTTCTTTAGAAACACAGCCTTTAAGTTTCAACCTTTTGAAAAGAGATGGGGAGTCTTATGGGGGAATGCAAAACTTTGAGACCATGGTTAGGCTGATATAGAACAGATGCCTGTCCAAGTCGCTAGACTTGACTAGAGAGGAGAGGTCTAATCACGCAGCTTTTTGTGCATTAAGAGTCTCCAGAAGCAGAACAGCTGCAATGGAGGCATAAATCTGTCCATATTTCCCCACAGGCAGATGAAACTCTCAGTGGCACCAGATCAATGTAATCTACTGGTCTGTGTCTACACAAATAAAAGCATCTTGCTCACAGTCCTACCTACTCGTTATCATACTGCCGATGAAAGAAGCAGGACAATGCTTTTCACTGCAGAACAGAAAGGCAGAAATCAGTCTACAGTTTATCTATCTTGCTACTACACTCTCCTAGGTCTGCCTCAACCATCTGACATTACTCCCCTTCTGGTCTGATTCTGCTGTCTTCACATCCAGAGCAAGGAAGGCGGAGACCAGCTTATTTCTACTGCTGTTGTAGAAATGGTGATTCAAAACTGAATGGGAAGGAGGTGACTATTTGGCAGTTCAGCCTTTGTACAATTCATTCCAGTCCACATGAAGGAACAGTTCCCCAGAACGAGACAAGATGGGACCTACTTCCTGTGCGGGTGACCAGGAAGAGCATAAGAAAGGTAGCTGTGGAGTTTCCTGGCACCCCTTCCACCCCATGGAAAAATTTCTACCCCAAACTCAGCTGTGCTGAGTGACATTATCAAGTCAATTGAAAATCAAGCCAAAGGAAAAAGGGGGAGTTAGGGAGAAAGATGCTGAACATTTTTCTCAATAGAAGCAATGAACTGTCTAAGCAAACAGAAGCAAACTGAGGCTACATGGAAGGAAATGAAACCTGCCCCAGATATTGTTGAACATTAACATCTGGGTCATGGAACAAATTTTGCTTCTCAAAAGTGCTGCTGCATATTTTTTCCAGAGAAGGGATGCATCCAGGCACTGTTTTTATGGGTGCAGATCCATTTCTGTGTTACCAATGGCAGTGGTATCTCAGTGTCAGAGGCAGAGAGAGAGATGATTTATAGGTGCAAATTCCCTAAACAGATCCATCTATTTTCTTCTGTATGATGGTTGTGTCTTTACCTAGGGAAGAAAATTAATGGCTGAATATGGAGGCAATAATGGGAAGCAAGACCTGACCATTCCCGTGACCATCAGTGTCTAGGGACAGGGCCAAGGTTAATGCCTTCTCAAACACAGCTACCTTTTTGGCAGGACTGAATGCAGCTGGTCACTGTAAGGGAACCTCAAGGAAGGCTGCTTTTGCCAAGGCTGAATCTGCCCGCAGCACCTGATTCTACTGAGCCCGGTGTATCGCTGTATCAGTGGTGCAACTGCTTGTTCTTCTTTCCATTACTGTGGAGGAAAGCATAGACTATAAGAACAGCTACTACTGAGTGTGAGCAATTCTCTCCCCTGGTGAAACTGGCAACCCCATTACCGGGGGAAACCAAGGTCTGCACAACAAAGGCAGTAACTTATATAGCAGTCCAATTTTGCTGACTGAGGGGTCCCTAAATACAGCCTGATATAGTCTTCCATAAAAATGAACGTGCCAGGCCATTCACCAAGAGGAAAAATTAAGACTCACTTGGGGACTGCAGAGGTGGAGGTGGGGGTGAAACTGTGCTTCAGCCAACTCAAGAAGGAAAGGGAAAGAGAGCAAGAGAGAGAAAGGCAGGGAGATAAGGATGAGAGTGGTGGTATGCTTTGTGCGTATTTATGTGCGGTTGGAGAGAGACAGTAACATGTGGCTGTTTTACCTGTAGTTACAGAGGATGGAAAATGGGAGATGGGCAGAGAAAGTGAAAGACAAGATGTAACAAGGAGACAAAAAAAAGGGGACAAAAATGGGAGACAGAGAAACACAAACACAGGACAGATATTGAATGCAGACCATGCCCTTGAGCGGCAGATAAACATTCCCCAGCCCTCATCACATGTGAATGACATGTATGATTACATACAGTGAGAACTGTGACCATGTTGACACAGGATATCAGCAGTCCCAGAGAAGGCAGCACAGTCCTATCCCTCCCCTACTTGTTTGTGCAGGCCTCCCCAAAATGAAGGGGGCAAGACCCCTTTTCCTTGGTGTTGTTGCAACCATGATGGGTAAAGTTCTTCTTTCTTACTTCTTTTTGCCCCTATCTTGACAGTGCTAGTAGCTCTGGCCAAGATCCAGAGATTTACTTTAGACCCAACCAAAATCTTGGATTACTCATGGGAATAATCTTCTTTGACCATGTGCTATTATTCCTTTTGAAATAGCTCAGTTTCAGAACTCATGTTTCAGCTGGCAAATGGGGGAGGGAGCAAGTGAGGTTGCAGAAATGAGTCCAGACTTTCCCAGAGCATGCCAAACTAGTTCTGCAAGTGCATCCCTGGCTCTTGGGGCCTGTCACTCTACAAAAACAAGAGGGGAAAGAATGGATGCAGCTCTGAAGCCCAGTGGAGGCGGGCCTGAAAAATCTAAACACTTCAATTTCCTACTTTGCACCATTTTGTGCTCTGTAATGTGACCATCTGAGGCTTTTATATATGTGTATTTTTATGCATCAATGCCCAAAGCATTGTGAATGACAACACATGAATGCTGACAATCTGTAATGCGTTTTGCAAGTGTCCAACAGATAGAAATCTCCCCATATTGGGATAGATGATCACATCAAATGATCATCAGTACTTAGCAGTGTACTTCACAAGTTTTCTGTCACTTCTCACATTCACCTGCAGTTGTTAGCACTTCCACATGAAGACAGATAATCAATCCCAACAGATTACATGATGGACATTCATACATTAAAATGCCCAGGAAATCTGAAAAGACTGCAGACAGGAGTGCATGCACAGGTAACGTTTCAGAACTATGCTGCTCTAGAACCATTTTGCATTGCAAAATATGCTTCAGCAAATAGGTGGCTACTGCTGGGAACTCCAGTTAGTACCCGACCCAAGGAATGAAGGAAACTGACTTATATCCAGCCTAAACTGCTGGGGAAGATGGCACTTGCCAGACTTCTGAAGAGTGATATTTCTAGCCTGTCCTACCAAGACGGAACAGGCAGGACTTAGAAACTGTCACACCCATAATGGTAATGGAAGAGGAATTCTGTTGGCAAAGTTACAGGACTTCTGAGACTTGAGGAGTTTCTCTGGCCCTGGAAATCTAAACAAAGGAGGTCCAACTGTAAAAGTCTATTGGGGGTTGGATAATCTGGCTCCTGTAGGTGAATGGTGTTAGAAGGTACAACAGTGCAAGGAAGGAATTCCAGGAAAATGCATGTATTTGAGATATTTTCATTTTACCTTCACTGAGTTTCCTTTTAAAAACAAAATCTGATAGGAAAATAGATACATTTGCAAAAGTGATGTCTCACTTTTGGAGACTTCACTGTTCTTCCACCACCACATGGAGGTTAGATATGTTGGTATGCATGGCACGGCACCTGCAGAAGCAAACAGGCCTTAGAGGCCAAGGTGGCAGCTTCCAGACATTGCGCTTCAGTTACACAAGGGAGTTTGCCACAAATCAATGAATGAAGACATTCTTCCAGTACCAAGTCCAGCATAAGTAGTACACAACAGAGAATCACAACCCAGGATCCATTCCTTTGGGCTGCAGTAAACACTTGTGCTCAGGCATGAAGAGAAGAGATGCCCCATCCCTGAGGCTGTGCCCTGCAGAACCACAAACTTTATTCCTCTTGGCTCAAAAGCTTGCAGAGGTAGATGCAACATGCTGCCCTTCCAGCTAATTAGCAGAGAACAAGCCACAACCTTCTGTTAACGGGTTGCCATTATCATCACATCAGTGGCAAGAAGAGTTCATGTAAAAAGACAGAAATAGCAGCACAGCAGAGCAGCAAAAATCATTTCAGCGCAAAGAAAAAAGGAGAACATACCCCATCATGCTCAGGCAGAGTCCTGACACTACAGTGATACTGTGAACCAAGAGACATTTTCTTTTCCAGCACTGGCTAGCAAGTCAGAAAAGCAGATGCTGCATAACCCAGCAGCTGGGGATGCAAAGTGGGTGGGTGGGTGGGTGGGTGGGTGGGAGGGAGGGAGGCCTGATGGAGTTTCCTTGTATGGATTATGCAAAGGGAACCAATGCTGACCACAAGGATTCTGGAGGGGAGCTTTTTGAAAAAAGAGAGGCCTATGAGATATGCCAATAGGCCAGGCTGCCCACATGTAAGGGCAGCTTAAAAAAAAAAGTCCTGGATAAGGCAGTTTGTTGCATTCCTGTTTGGCAACATCATTGCAGGGAGACGTGTGTGGAAAGGTCCAGGACTGCCTTCGGACTCTTCCACCTGGCTTCCTTCCTCCTACCCCTGCTTGCAGGGAACAGAGCCAAAACAGGACCACTGGTCACCTTTGCTCCAAGCATGGCGCGTGCTCAGCAAAAAGCTTTGCAGTTCTGATTCTGAGAAAGGCAGATGGCAAATTCAAGGTGGGATGTATATGGTAACAACAAGCCCAAGAGATGCTGCAAAACAGCCCTAGCAGGGGCAAGGCAACACTGATTGCATCATTTGATTCTTTGCGCCCATGAAAAATAAAATAAAAATTTTAAAAGATTACAAAGTGACTCAGTGTTGTTTCAATTCCTCTGTAAAATGTCTCTTGTGCCAAAGGCTTCAGTCCCACCCTGGCATTCAGCTCTAGTTCTGACGGCTGCTTGCCCCTTGGGTGGCTTCATCAGGAACTTCTCCAGCAAGGCCTTCTCCATCCTCATCCTTTCTGACAATTTTGTTTGGCACGCCTCCACCGAGGGCATCTTCCTTGGTCAGCTCTGAAGCTAACAACGAGGTGACAGCACAGCCAACTTTTCTGTTTGCTGTGGTGGGGAGAGAAAGAACAGAAGTGGTGAGATATCAAAGGAAGTCCAGAGGAAGCCTATATTGCAGGGCCTACTGGTACCATCTGGTATGTTTTCCTAAGTGGGGATGGAGAGAAGATAGAACTGAGTAATCAACACACCAGCTAACCTCTCTCAAACAACCATTTCAATTTCAATTTCAATTTATTTATTTATTTATTAATTACTAGACACAACAACATGCAACAGTCTGTCAGAGGACATGGACAACCTTTAGGTGACCATAAATGGACAGGGGTAAAGCAAAAGCCGTGATTTTGGGATGCATGGAGCTTTTGGAAGTAAAATTTCACAAGAGCACAGCAGACTAGAAATTAGATTTTTTTAAAAGAACAAAGAAATTTTTTGTAGGCTTTAAAATCATTTTCATTTCCCTGATTTGACCCTGGAGTTACATGTAGCATCGTGAACAACAGAAGCCAGAATTCATTTGCTACAGATATGGTGTATTTTTGCAGCAAAATGAAGCAGATGAAGGGAAGTGTTACAGGAGAGCCTCAATGGGAAGAAGGGAAAGATTTTATTTGTGAGGAAAAAATATTGTTTTTGATCATTTCATTTCTTCTCTGCTTCCAGATGACTATCCATTTAATATATGTGAGAAGGATTTTCTGTATGCAGCCCCTCCCCATAGATACCATGTAGATGAGTAATCATCTCTGAGCAACTCCTGTGATTCAAGGAGGAGACAAAGTAATCACTTTAAAGCAGTGGCTCAAACCCTTTGATCTTGTAGGTGTTTTGGCCTTCAACTCCCAGAAGCCCAACCCCACATAGCTAAACAGGAAGGGATTCTGGGAGGTGAAGTCCAAAGCATCTACAGGACGAAAGGTGGACAACCATTGCTTTAAAGAAAGGCATCAATTCCATGGTGCACATGCTTTTATCTTGCTGTCACCTCTGTTTAATTAAACTTTGCAGGCCTTTGAAACAAATCAGTTTAGCAGAGGTGAAAGAAGAAATGGTGCAGAGACCTCTCTTTCAAACCATCTTGTATTTTGTGAATTTGTTTTCATGTTTTTAGTCTCACTGAAGAAGTGTAAATAGGTGCTACCTTTTCATCTCAATCAAATTCAACCTGGTGCCTTTTAGCAGCTGATATGAAGGAGAGACTGAGTCTCAGGATGTTAAAAAAAGGATTTGTTCCAGAAATTAGAATAAAAACACCTTTAAAAGAAAACATTCTGAGACTTTGCTTCTCCCCCAGTTTTATTGTTTCCTATCTGCTTTGCTTTTGCTTTTTAACAGTACCAGGCTTACAATGAGACATGTACTAGGTATCAAGTTGGAAAGTAAACTATTTGGCTGAGAATTTTTGGGTCAGATACATAATAGAGTGATCTAGGAGATCTCAAGCACAAAAGTTCTTTAATCCAAGTCTAATGAGTTTTTAATTTGTACAAATTAGCTGTTGGAAATCATGATTCTATTAATCTCAAAATCAGCTGAGACCAAGCATACCAAACATCAATAAACATGAACTTCTGAGGTGTTGCATCCTCATTCATGGGTCTACTTTGAGAAAAATGTAGGGTTCACAAATGCTGTTAGAGGAAAGAAAATGGATAGACAAGACAACAAAGAAGAGTGAAAAAAATGTCCCACTCAGTGCTCTCTTTGCCTTCTTTTTCCCAAGGCAAACAATTCACAGAGGAATAATAGGAAAGGGTGGCATTCTTCCTCATCTCTCTATCCCCAGGATGACCTGCAATAATATTTAATTCAGCTTAGGTTAACTTCAAACTCTGGTTTGTAAAATATAGTTATAACTGTAGTGAAGATTAACCGCTGTCTGGAGTTCAGACACAGTTTTCAACTGGTTCCTCCAAATCATGTTTCACATTTCTTTCTAGGGCCATGCTAGAGGAAAGGAGGGTAGCATAAGGCTGATTTCAGCAACCTCCTTTGGAACAGGGATGTGCAATCATACTGCCAGTGGGAGGCAATTATAACTCTAAGGTCCCATAGAGATGTCAGGGCAAAGCTGCATTTTTTGGGGGGAGGTGTTTAATGGTTTTTGCAGGCTGGGCAACTTGGGGACAATTCCACTCTTAATACTCAAGGGTGGGACTGGTCCTACAGGGGCTGAGGATTGCCCGTGGTCTGCACTCTTCTCATATCTGCTGTACAGATATACCACGATACATATCATTATATCTGAAACCAGCCAGTAATGATGCTTCCACAAAGTGTTGCCTTATAAAACTGTGTGCATCTCTGCACTCAAACATTTCATGTGGTGACATTACTAGCATGGAAGAAAAGTGATAACAGACCCAACCCCCATAAAACAAAAACACAAAACAAAAAAACCTACATTTGGTTTTATAGACTGGACTGGAGAAAGAGCTATATGATATAGGCCACAATGTAATCTAATTTTGCTATATCAAGGGATGCATAACTAAAGATGCATAATATAATCAGGAGTGACATCAAACTGATTCTGCAAACTATCAAAAATAAATGGCCCTCTGTTTTCAGACATAAAGCTGTTCTGCTAATGCTTGTGTCACATGGATACAAAAATACTTCAATTAAGCATGATTTTTGACACACTACTTACAAAAAGAAGCACAGTTATCTTTTTAAGCAAAACACCCCCGAGACACATGCAAAGACACATGTTTTGGCACGGACTGTAAAGAGCAGCGGATGTCTGCCAGAGTATAAATATGGTTAGTTTCAAACTGTAATTTCCTATCTCAGTATACTGAGAATGTCAACCACCACTCTGGTCCTTTTGAATGCCATATACTTATACTTGCAGGCTATTCCTTTTGTTTGCCTGCAACTCTCTGTTGCCACAAAGACTGAATCTCAAATGCCTTGGATCAGTGGTCTCTTTCCCTTTACAAAGCCCCTCCACACAGCCTAAACTATGATAAGAACACTTTGCTCCAGAGAATACTTCAGCAAATGATTCCATACCTGAACCCATTAGGCATAGTCCCAAATAATGTACAGTGCTTTCCATTTGTAAGGAGACAGGAGAGGCATGATGTTGAAAAAGAACATTTGTTAACTGTGATAATGACCCTTAATGCTGGAGATTAACCAGATCATAAATTCTAACTATCATATGGGGCCTTAGCTCCATGGTCAGCCATGACACAGAGAGACAAAAAATTGTTATGGTTAGTTTTCACCTGTCAAGAGTTCCCCTGACAGTAGATGACAACACATTGGGACATGCAAAGGGTAGAACAGCTATCATGCAAAGACATCTCACCTTCTTCGTGCTCAAGATGTCTGCAAGCAAGTCTGTTCTCTTCATAACATGCACAGATATATGGCATATATCACAGTCATATTTAATACAAAGATCAATACTCATGCAATGAACACAGACTTTTCACAATGTGGCATTGCACTATATGCCTGTGTGCATAAATGTGCCTATACACAGAAGTTTAGAGAAAACATCTCTACTTAGGAATATGAGAAACACAGGAGGACAAGGAAGTAGCTGAGGCGGCTGATTTAAGATGCTGCACTTCCATCAAGAGTTCATTTCCCCAAACAAGGAAAGGACATATTTTGGGGGTGTTTGACAGAAAAGTGTGTTTTCAGCATCAAAAACAGACATGTGTAAAGTGGTACAAGAATGCAACTCCAAAGATGAGATGCCACTTGTCGCTGGCCATGACCTCTCCTACTAGGAAGACATGTGCAGCAAGGCACTTCTTCTCTACACACAGCAGAATGCTGCAATCGAGGGCTGTTTCTAACTTTCTTGCTACTGGAATCACCTGTGGTTCTCCTCCCGTTCTGTATAACTTCTCAGCATTTTCCACATCCCTCCCACAATATCTTCCTCTTTCATTTGTAATGATCCATTGGAGGACAAGTTTACTCATCAATCCACTGCAACTGCATCTGCCCAAGAGACTGCAGAACCACTTACTACTATTGTGACTACTGTTGTTGCTGCTGCTGCTGCTGTGTGCCTTCAAGTCACTTCCAACTTATGGCAACCCTAAGGAGAAACTATCACAGTGTTTTCAAGGGCTAAGTATGTGTGATGTGTCCAAGGTCATCCAGTGGGTTTCCATGGCCAAGCGGGGAACTGAATCCTGGTCTCCAGGGTCACAGCCCAATGCTCAAACCACTATATCATGCTGGATCTCAACTACTATTGTACCTTGCTATTACTTCAACTTCTGCCATATGCTTTGCTCCAGGCTAGGGTGAACTACAAATATCCCACGGAACTGCATGTATCTTTTCCCACTGCTCACTTCTTAAATAAAATTTATGATTCCACCCCCCAACATAATAAAAACATGCAGCTTCTGGCAGCAGCTTTTTATTATGACAAAGGAAAGCTGAATAGATTTCCATGGTATGTCCAGATTGGTTGTCATACACACAAATGCTTTATCATTCAGTAGTCTGTGCTTTCACTTTGCTGGAGAAAAAGACTGAAGTGGAGAAAACTACACTGTAAGTCCTTTCTCCAGAATTCTGTTGCTAATTAACCATTCCTCCTAATTAGCTTCATTCCCTTATGCTCTCTGTGTTCTCAGCTTACTGATCTGTACCTTCTCTTAACATCCTTGGTTGATCACAACCCCAGTCCTACCCCTGAAAGGTAATTTTGGAGAGCTATGCCCTGAAATGGGGCCTGCAGGACTCAGGATGGAGCAGTATGGGATTGTAAATACTTGAAGCAATAAAAGAAGAGAATATAGGGGAAGTGTCAGCTGGCTGCATTGCCTGGAAGATGGATCACTGCAGTAACAAGCCTTTGAATGCTACATATGCCAGCACAGAGGGAATCAAAGGATAATACAGACATCAATGGGAAAATGACCTCAGAAGGGCAAAGAGAACACAAGAGGCTGGCCTGCTGGCCCTCCAAACAATACATGTCACCATGAAACAGGAAATGTGGATGGACCACACTTTAGAGGAAAATCTCATGAGAAACATTCAGGGAGAGTGTTGAACCCACATCTGAGTCTGCCTGAATGCCAGTCGCCTCTTCTCATCTTCCCTTCCTACAGTCTATGAATAGGTAACACACAAATGGAGGAACAGGGAGAAAGGAACATGAACATGCCCAAGGGTTACCCGCTCAGGTGTGTCCTCCTCCACCTCACAAAGGGACAGGAGAGAGTGTGCTGTGAGGAAATAAAAAAGCACCTATCAGATTACTTGGAAAGAAGGCTCAGAAGCTGTCTATCTCCCTTGTCTCCTCCTCAAGCAAGAGTTCTGAGACATCAGGAGACATTTTTGCATAATATTAGAGCCCCATGGCTTCACATTTTCACATTTTCACATTGTTCAAATGGTGGTTCTGCTGCTCTGTGGTCTGCATTTTTTTCCATAAGTGTGAGTGAAGGAAAATCAATCCTGCAGTTCACTAGCGTGTGCTGGTCAGGAAAGACTGTGGCTACCCAAGCCAGGACATAAATCAGGTGACTTAAGTCACTCTCTAGTTCCACAACAAATGGAACCCAAATAATTTGCTCATGTGTATCCAACTATGGCAAGTATTCTAAGACTAAATTTTCACAGAGTTAAACCTCTGTCTGGAAAGTACCATTGCAGGCTACAAGCTGCAGGAGTTAAATGAATGAATGCTCTTCTCCCTGACATGCTGGTTTCCTTGCAGGGGTGATAATGTGGGTGGTTATTTTGGTATGGAAGAGAATTCCATCATGGGAAACTCCACCTGCAACTCCAAGTGGTATATGGCCAGAACAGCTGCAGAATCTGAGTGAGGCTCATCCCAACATTTCATTGGCAGGTTACGGGAGAAGGCAATCGAAAGAAGGCAAACCAATTGACAGAAGGAAGAGGATGGTTCTTCTTCCTGCTACTACTCTTATTGAGAGAGGAAGCCAATTCCCCTCCCTTTTTTTTTTTTACAGCAATAGCTCAAACACTGGATTTTTTTTTCTCTGATGGGGAAGACCCAATGAAGGCCTCTGATTCTGCACACTACTCCCCTCTGCTGGTGGGAGTTGCCTCCTAAAGCTGGAGGCTATATAAATGGAACCAGGCCAGACGAAATGCATTAATGGGTTCACTCCTTCATTGTTTCAACTTCATTACCACAGGAGCAGATGGTTAGCATGATGTCAAGGCTGCGGAAGAGATGGTGAGATGAGTAATCAAAATCAGAAGGCCATTTGAATCATCAGGCTGAAATCATGACTGTAGGACAATTGTAGAGACAAGCTCCAGGGGGACAAACACAGGACTATTGTCCTCTCCCCTTCCTGCAGGCAGCAGTGGCTGGCATGCCTTTTTTAATGAAGCAGTGGGAACAATCTTCCTGCTGACTTCTCCAACAATGACTGTTTAGGCTATTCAGTGGCAGCCATAGAAGCCCGTCTGCTTTTTCATTCCAATACATCCTCTTAAGAAGCTGCCAGCATCACTGAATAGAAACAGCTGCTGGTCAGCAAAAAGGGAGTCAAAGATCAGGGCCAATTAGATTTATCTGCAGTTATTTGGCTGCAGTAATAGGATGATACAATCTCTGCGCTGAGACTTTTATAAGAAAGCACCATCTCTTATGATGATGGTACATTAATTTTAACAACAGCATATTTTGGAACAAGAGACATACCTTGTACAGCGAGATGATTGGTAAACTACTTATATATATATTCATTAAGGCAGTTCTTTCATAGCTCTTTCATAGCTTTTGAGTATAAACAAACCTGGAAATTTGTGTGCATTCAAAAGCTATTGTTGGCTAAAGCAGAAAACAAAACTGAACTTGCAGTATGGATTTGGGAAAAAGCAAAACCCTAGGAAAGTTCTCCTATGAATACATAAAACTAACTTAACTCACTGTTCCATTTCATCCAGTATTGGCTATTCTGACCGGCAGCCACTCCTCCAGTTATGAAGCAGCCATCCTGCTACTTAATGTCTTTTTGTTTTAAACTGAAAATGCAAAGACCAGAGATGTTCTGCATGCCAAGTAGTGATGTTCATACCCACCACATATAGGTCACATCTCCAGAACACAGTTAGACAGAAAGTTCCTTGAAATTCAGTGACTATTTAATAGTGAATGAACAGCTCGTGAGGCCACATAGGCTTAATCCTTATAGAATTCCCTCACAGAGCTACCTCAAGTGGTAAGGCCTACTTGCTTGAACAGCAGGAAACCTCTGTAGTAACAAAAGGAAAATTTAATACAGTTGATAGGATCTACTGGTCTGGGATTGGGTTGTAATCATCTTGGCTGGCTTTGACATCAGCCAAAAGGTGTATTAACCAACTGTTTTGCACCTCGCACAAGAGAAGAGTGCCCAACCATCCAGTATAAACTTGCAACATGACCCAATTGCCCTCATGTTCTCTTTTCCTTTGCACTGGAAGATTCTTTGGGCTCCTTTAGGCGTTATTGTTTTTGATGAAGCACCATAAATAAAAACAAATATATATTATAACCAGATGTGGCAGTATGACATTGGTATATATGTATATAAACTACTCTTCAGATATGATTTCCTTTCACTAGAATCTAGTGTGAGTTTTCTAAACACTTTCAAGATCAGAGGCCTGATTCATTTGCTCATGTAAGGTCCGGATCCCACAAATTCTGCTCACACACCTAATATTTAGACTCCTATAGGCTGATGACTTCCAGGATTCTTTAGGCTGAAGTTTGACTTAAGTAGAATGGCTTGTGCTGAAACCCGGGGCTGTTTTGCATTATGGATCTTTGCTTTAAAAGCCAAACCAGGCTTAGCCCACTTCAACCTTGTAATATTAACCAGGGTATTGGGGAGGAAGGGCACATTTGTACTCCACTCCCTCTCAATAACAGGCCCTGATCAGTAGTGTGATGGTACTTCTATTGAGGGAGCATTTTTTAAATTCACTTTTGCCACAGATGAAATTGTATTTCCAATCAACTTCTGTTTTTTTGGTGGGCATACTGCTGTCCTTTCTTCACAGCTATGTTAAAATTCTGGATTTCTCCTTGGCCTTCTATGGGCAGCTCTCACATCTGCTGATTGGACAGGGAACAAGGAGAAGATCACAAGAGCACAAGTCCAGGAACCATTTTATGCCTTCTTGGGTCTGCATGAGCCCACACAAAGTGAGCGGTCCACTTCTGGCTCTCAAAAATGGCTAGCTATGATTTTTAAAAATACATTGCTTAAAAGGTAGGTTGCTGCACCTGGAGCATCCCCAGTTTTCATCAGAAAAAAGGTCAGTCGGGATTCTGGATGTGCATCCATCTTGGGAAGGCATGCTGCATTCAGGCCCATGACTGTACTTTACCCACTAGGGTTTAAGAGAGCAGTGGGAATCATCTGGGGCTTCCAAATGTTGTTGAACTGCAGCAAACAGTGGATATAGCCAAGGTAGCCAATGTTGAAGAATGCTGGGAGGTGCAGTTCAACAACATCTAGAGGGCCACACAATCCCTGGCCATATTCTAAAGGAACCCAGAACTTCCATCTCAATGGAGTAAGTTATTTGGGAGCAACTCTAGGTTTTTTTTTTAATCCTCATCTCTATTATCTTACTGCCACCACTAAGCCTCCCTATTCCTTAGATTGTTAAGCCTGAGGGCAAGGAACTGTTTTGTTGTTCTTCTACTTGTAAAGCACTGTGTACAGTGATGGTGCTATATAAATAAATACATTACGATAATATTCCTGATTATTATGCTGCTTGTCCCTTGCCATACTCTATTGTGTGCCTCTACCTGTACATAGTACATGCTCTCAGGAAACTCTGGGACATCATTCTACCTCTCTATCAACACCTGCTAGACTCTTCTGGACAGCCTAAGCAATACTCTTGTGTGCTCCTTCATATGCACATAAGCACTATGTTCCCAGAAGGTGTTCCCAGGAGCTTCCCATTTGGGGCAGTCTAGCCTCCAAGTCCAAGAAATGATGCCATATTACACACCTTGCTTTCTCCAAAGCACTCCAGGCACATGGGAATGAGTAGGAAGGGTGCATAATGTGTGAAACCCTTGGTCAAAGTCCCTGCATGGGAGGAATGCTTCCGTCTTGGTTTATTTAAGTGCAAACATCCCATCCAAACAAGTCAATTTTCCTCAACCATACTGTGGTGGGATGTGTGCATTAAACCAACAGCCTCTGGCCTTTCAGCACTTATTTAGTCCAGAACTTGAGCTGCAATTAAAAGTCAGCGGTGGGTGAGAAATCAGGTCATGGCTGCTAACTTTCCCCCAAAAAGCTGCTGAAAAATGCCACAGCCACTTCACTCCAGTCTTTATCTAAAAACACTCCCTAAGAAAGCCCTTTGATAGGCAAAATGCAAATTCTACAATTTCAGTGGGCATTCCAAAGTCATATCACATTAAATTCCCAGCATCCAGACAAAGATGGTTAAATGGGAACTCTCTCTAGCTATGCAGCTCAGCATTTAGCATTCATACTTCTTTTGGTAGCAAAAGCCAGAAATCCTAGGAAATATTTTCTACTGCAAAAGTTAGTTTCTACTCAGCTGATATTGTAATAGGGTCCTTAGAAGATGGGGGGGAAAGGAGATTAGCGACGAGTGGAGGATACTATCTCCTCTATGGGAAAAATATTGGGGTAAAGATGCCATTAGTTTTCTTTCTTAAAATTGAAGAATCATATAAATTAATGAGAGTCCAGGAGGTGGGTGGCTTTTTTTTCTTTTTTTTCTTTAAGTTACCAGGTTAATAGGGAATATAAAGATGGGAAAGAAAGGTGTATTAGATTAAGCTAAATCGACCGTTAGTGATATCAATTATTTATTTAAATGACATTTAAGTTTACAAATAATATTAAGTGTGTTTATTATATGCTGGTATATTGACAGCATGTTATAAATATTATAAATAGGTCAGATATTTGTTAGGTATTATAAGGATATCCGTTGAAGGGTATTTGTGATTTAGAAGGAAATTACAGATAAGAAAGCTTGTGCATACAGAGTTTTGCTGGGGGGGTACTAAGGGGGGAGGGAGAGATGGTGATATGCTTTACGTTACTTTTTTCTCTTGATTAATGTTATAATACTTATTAATAAGAACTGGCTATTTATTTAGTTATATATCTAAGTAGCATAAAAATAAGTATATGTATATATTAGTTTACAGATACTTATGAGAAAAATGGTGGATTAAGACTTATTTTTTAAGATATCATCACCTCATATATTGGGGGTATTATATGTTATTTGTTGGGTGTTAGGTGCGGGGTATATGAGTTAATGTTGGTGGTTGGTTGGGGATCTGGTTTTTTGTTTTTTGAATTGTGTAGTGGAGATGTTGTAATGTGTTGTATTGTATTGCACTATTATGTATTGTTTTTGTATGATTGTATTGTCTATTAAATTAAAAAGAAAAATAAAAAAGTTAGTTTCTACTCATTTTTGGTGAAAAAATTTGGTGTGAATTGTTTTTATATTGAGCCCTTAGTTTCCGCTGGGGTTTGGTTCCAGGATTTCCCATGGATATCAAAATCCATGGTTGCTCAAGTCCTGTTACATACGTTAGTGTAGTAAAATGGTGTCTCTTTTATAAAATGGTAACAACTCATAGGTTTGCTTTTTGATTTTTCCAAAAATATTTTTAAGTTTTGGATTTTGAAACCACGGATACAGAACCTCTGGACAAGGAGGGCCAACTGTATGTATACTTTGCACACTATGAAGAATCCTCAGTTATTCTCACCAACTTGCCATTCAGTTATAAACAACATATCCTGATTGCCACATTTATTATAAGCAGAGTATGTTGTTTTGTTCTGTTGCAGGCAACAGTTGGACAAGAACAGATCCTGGAACAAGGGATAGAAATATCAGGTGCAACAAGGTGAGGCTAAAGGCTGGGCAGAATATGCAAACACCCTCCTGGGGAACCTGCCTCATCTTGTTCGTGGTTTGTAATCCTTTGTTTGAACTTTTAGTACTTTCCCCATTATTTTCTCTGCTCCACTGAGTTAAGAAGCCTGCTTTCTGGAAGTAATATGTAAGATTCTAACATATTTGTATTTTGTACCAATGCAAACACATTCCAGGATACATTTAGAATGCCCAGAAGAGGAAATTCATGCACTCTCTGTCCTATCCGTTCAAAATGCTGATTTATTCATGACCTTCTTGACTTAGGAACACTTTCCCTTTCATCCTACCATAACTCAAAAACTGTTCACAGATCAGTCTTAGCAACAGGAAGACTCTGCCCCTGTCAAAACTGCTTTACAACTCAGTTAAGTCAAGTAGTTTAGACTTAAAGTCATCTTGATCCCATTGACCCCAAAGGGGACTATAACAGCTTAAATCCAAGTATTTTAGCTTAATTGGATTGTAGAGCAGGCTGTCACAATATAACAAGTCATTTTTGTTGAGCTGTCTGATCAGGTTGTTGTGGGTTTTCCAGGCTTTGAGGCTGTATTCTATTAGTATTTGCTCCTGACATTTCGCCTGCATCTGTGGGTGGCATCTTCAGAGGATCTGATCATCCTTTAAAGATGCCAGCCACAGATGCAGGTGAAACATCAGGAGAAAACACTAATAGAACACGGCCTCAAAGCCTGGAAAGCCCACAACAACGTATCTGACTATTCTTTGAGTGAGCTCGGCTCCATTAAAGTGAAATGTATTATTCAAACAGATAACCATTTCTTTCCTTAAAGTAGGATACTTATAATCCAAACTGAGATATTTTAACATATACTCACAATACTTGGCATTTAAATAATATGCAAGATCTTCTCTAAAGCTCTGCACATTACCAAATTAAATGACATTCCAATATTTCAGAAAGATCTAAATTTATATCCCTTAGAAATTACATATCAACATATAAGTAGGCATATTTCATTATATAGATCAATTAGACTTACTATATTATCTCCTATAAATAAATGAGCTCCAAAACATAAACGCACACAAAACCACAAGAATATAGCATGTATAGAAAAGATCTTCTATTCTGCAGAAAACAATATTTAAGAAATCTTGTTTGTTTATCATATCCATATCCTGCCTTTCTTTCAGAGTGGGTCCCAAGATCATTTCCAAAAAAGTTTAAAAACATTACAAACCATGTGAAAAAGATCAGATGGTCTGAAAATGATCTCTCCAAGAGGCTTCTCATGATGATAAGAAAGTAAGATACAGTAAGGTTACATTTATTTTTTAAATAACCTGCAGCCTGGATGTCTATTTGCATCATAAGAACTAGAGATTATGTAATAGTTTAGCACTTCTGTTTTCCTTTTGTCATTATTGCATACTTTGGTCAATATGGTTTATTTAAATATACAGGTTTATATACTATGATGTTGAAAGACCCACATACTGCTTTGTTCTTTGTTGCGTGTGCTTTGCTTTCTAAGAACAGCTGCCTAGAAGAGTTTCACAAGGAAACAAGATTTTTACTAGGCTTTACAGAATCTAGCAAATTACAGTGTATATCCTTGGCTTGCAGACCATCTGTCTATTAATGAAGAATGGGAATAGGAAGACCTGCTGGGGAAATATGTGGATTGAAGACATATCCGCTGCCTTAAAACAGTAAGGCAGCAGGCTTCTGTTCATCAATTCTCCTCCTGCTATTTTGTTTACAGAAATTTTTTAACGCTTAAAATAAGCATAATGGTATCTACAAAATGAGGAATTATTGAAGAAGTGCTCCAGCTCTGCATCCAAAAGTGGTGAAAGTCATCACATTTGATAGATGAAATGGCTCGATCTAGTCTTTTCCCTAGTCTCAATCCACTCATCATTTCCTGTCTCATTTTACCTACTCCTGAATTGGAAAGACTGGCCTGAGTCTGTTCTATAAGAATGTTTTATAGAGCTTCTAATAAGTATTAATCACTCATCACTATGGAGGTAAAAAAGGAAGTGCTGTGTATGGGAGAGGGGGTAGTAAAGGAGTGGCAACCCCATCTATTTCCTCTCATCAGAACACTGCTTCCAAACATGATTCTTTAATGACAAAATTAATTTCACCAACGTGAAAAGAAAATGAAAGGCATATTTGGGGGCAAAATATGTAATCTGACAACCCTTCTCATTAAAAATCAAGCTTGTTCTTCAGTCTGCATGTCTCCAACCTCATTCAATTTTTTTTGTCTACACACAGATTATGTGTTTAACCTGCTCTTTCACCAAGATCTTCAAAGTAAAATAAAATGGTGAGGTTTCTCAATTTTATCCTCACCAAGAAAGAATGACCAAGGCCACTTACTAAACTCTGTGGATTTGAATACCTGGTCCCGGGCCAACACAATCTTCTACATCACATTTGCTCATCTGAAAGCAGCACATTGAAGAGGCCAGAAATAGCAACTATCACCATGGCTGAAAGTCATGTTTAATGACAGTCAGCTGGTAAGTTCTTTCCAAGCACCTTCCTCGTTTTTTCTTCTCTTCAAAAAGGTGCAGGATTGGATCACCTGTGAATCAGAATGCTGGGCCACAGAGCAAACCTCATCCTGTTTTCAGAAAAGAACATATTTTACACGAGATTTCAAGAGATGTGAGCAAGAACTTACCTTGGCGCGGTCCTCTTTTTCTACGGAATGCTGCTCCTGACTGCAAGGCTTCCAATAGACTGTCCATAACTCCTGTTTCATCACCCTCTGAAAGAACAAGTTTAAAAACATGGTAATTTCTTATTGCCTTCTACATCAAGACCCATACCTCCTCACAGATGTTAGAAACATCAACACCTATCCTGGTCTCACACACTGATTGTCAGGCCACACACACAAGGCTGTACAGAAGCATCACCTCCAGACACATTTCAAATATACAAAAGCAATAAGTAATATAGTTTTCCTGGACTGTACAGGCTCAGAATGCAAGTATATCTGAAGGCAGGGTGGTGGGGACCAGAAAATAAAATCATACGTCAGACTGCTTTCCCTTGTGAAAAGAAAACCCCTCTCATATACAAAACAGTATCTCAAGGAGCAGGCAACCGTAAAATACTTTTCTTTAACATGCTTCCTCCCAGACACGTGTATTAAAAAGACATGTGTCTTTTTAAAGAGAAATGATTCAAACAAGTTATCTGCACTGCTCTGCACTCTGAGGGGCACAATCTGACCTCTCTGCATCTTTGACTCAAGATGAAAGCAGATGCACATGTGTGATTAATATACACCTTCCTGGCCATAAAGTTTATTAAAAATAGTTTGGCTATGATGCAAGCACAACAAAAGAAATTCTGGCAGTGAAGACTGACACCTGTCCCTTTTTATTTCCTGCATATCATTGCTTTATGGAATTATTACCAATACTCAGCAAGAAAGGAAAAAACTTCTTAAAGCAAGAAAGCACAGAGAAGGGGAAGGGGCAGGTTCTGTTTTTACCTCTGCATGTTCCTTTTAGACTGTTTTTGATATATACAAACAGACATATATATGCATGCCTGCTACAAAAGAAATAGCAAGGAAATACCCTTCTGGAGCAGCAAAAGAAGCTGGGACAAATCCACCACCTGCCATATGCACTTAAATTTGGCTAACCTCCTAGGTCCAGGTGCCCATTCTTTTCCTTTGGGTATTGTGGGACTTGATACACAAGTGGTGGGGGGGGCTGTAAACCCCATTTTTCTGGTCATGTATGCGAGAGGATTTGAGCTGCTTCATCCCAATATTGAGGAATCTCTGTGCACCATACGTTTAGGAGGAATCCCTTTGTAATACAGCCTCCCCTTCCTTCCCTCCTCCCACATGTTGTAGTAAGCTTCCTGGCAGAGTCCCAGCAGTCTTTAATGGGCCCAGCTGCTGGGTTATTCTGTCGCTTTGATGTGATTAGCACCCCCGCGGGTATTAGTGCCATCCTTTTTCCATTAATCTACTTTTCGCTCTCTGCAGTACTCTGGGCACTAAGGAGATTAGCCGTCCTGCCTTGACTGATCTCCTTCCCCTAGCAACAAGCCCCTGCCTTGTCCAGAGATCATGTGCCAATGGAGACACCTGCACTCCTGCTGTGGCAGAGACTGTGCCAGATAAGCAGCAGGGACAGGGGAAGTGGGGGACAAGGAACTTAAACGCAGACACAAGAAAGGAAAGGACAGACTACACCTGTGATTGGTCTCCCTCTTCAGAGAAGAAGGGCAGCCAGCTACAGCTTGGAGGGCAAAAGGAAATATAGCAATGTAAAGGCCATTTTTTAAAAAAGATTTTCTGAATAAAATCTTAGGAAGCCACATTCAACTATTCTCTACAGATGTGTCCTGTACAATCCTTGCATTTTGGCAGCTAGTCTCTAACAGGCTTGCCAGAGTTCAAAGTCTCCAGCATCTGTATCAAAAAGAGAAGCCCTCAGACTACATTATTTGCATAAAGATGTGTAATCCCTTTCATATTCCATCTGTCTCTATTTCCAGTGAACCTGGCAACAAAAGGGTTAACCACAAATTCATGAGCAGCTCTGCAAATCTTGGTTTCCAGGGTAACAGCTCCTGACAAAACATAAACCTATAAAATCACATTAGAACATCTGTTGGGTACTTTCAAGCACTCTGAACCCATTGTCCACAGTGCCACCTGCTGGCTAAACTAACCTGTTACACCTGACCTATATTTGTGGCACTGTCAACCTTGCTAATTAGTGCTCACCACCTCTTGCCCATTCTGGAGGAAATGTCAATGGCAAAATTAAATTGCATAGGAATCCCTCTATTGGAATGCATACTGAGACATACTGGAATCTGCCAGCTAAGGGCAAAGGCAGAGCTGAAGCCTCAAAGACTGATTTTCAAAATCATAACATCATCACTCTGTGGATCAGCTAAGAAACAAAAAGATTCAACATGCCCAAAGCAAACAAACAACTTGTAGATTTCACAGAGCTGGAATTTCCAGTAAATGACTTGGTACACAGTGTTTCAAGCTTACCAACAGACACATAGACAACCCTCCTTTTGGAGCAAGCCCATGTGGGTGTGCTTGGTGATGGAACTATACAGGTGAGGATGGATTATCAGGTATGTCTGGAAAGGCCACAGTCACCTAAGGGCTGGTAAAAAGTCAAACTAAGAGTGAGCTGGCAATACATATTGTAGCAAACCCAACTGTCGTGCAGGCAGACATTGCTTGTGGAAAAATACTGCTGAGGTTGGAGGCCTTTGCTTCTCATTGAAAGGAACTGCTACAACAAAGGAACTGGGAGCCATCTGGCAATCTGAAGGAGCCACATGATTGATGGTGGAATGAACACTAAGGCAGCTGAAAAGGCCAGCCATCTGCGTGTGGAAACATGTGAAGGAAAGCCAGCTACCACAGGGAAATCTTATACTTCCTCATTTTTCCTTCTGCTCCTCCATCCCAATTTGCTTGTCTCCATTATTTAGCAACTACAGTGCAACATTCCTAGGCTTCTCCAGAGACCGCACAAAAGCAGCAGCCTGAGTGCAATAATACATAGGCAGGGGATAGAAGCAGGTTTCAAGGCTAAGAAGCATGCACACAAAAATGCTCTCCTACTATGGGAAATGCTGCCAGCAAGTTAGCCAGCTTTGGGCAGGAACAGAGGAAAACAGTCACATAAAATCAATGGATTTTGTATGGAAAATCATGAAAGGCCTGGATTAAACCAATAACTCATCCTAAGCACAGTGTTTTGTAGGTAACATGGAAAATGGACACTGTCCTATATAGAGTCAGATCACTGGTCCTTCTAGTTCACCGTTATCTACACTTCCTGTCCACAATTTTCAGACAGGGCTTTTTCCCAGTTCCATCTAAAAAGCCTTTGAGTGGCCAACCAGATGCTTCCAGAAAGTCCACAAGCAGAGTATGAATGCGAGAGCTCTCCCCATTGTATGCTTCTCAGCAACTTGTAATCAGAGACACACCATCTTAAACTTAAAGAGTCTCTATCAAGCCATCACAATGCAAAAATAAAACACGGCTACTACCTCACTGGGTCCCCCTATTTTGAAAAGGGCTCTAGGACCTCATTCCAGAAAGGTAAGTGAAAGAGGGGAGGGGGAGAAAGAAAGGGGCCCCTTGCCACAGAAATCAGCAGCTGGCATCACAAGAACTGAGAAATAATTCAGCCAGAGCAGGAGGGGTTTGTGAGAATTGTGGGGCCCTTTAAACTTCCTTAACAAGCCTCCTCTACAAGGCCAGTACTGTTTCTCTACAGAGATATTACACCCAGCTTTGTTTTGCCACAGTAATTTGAGACACAATTGTGGGAGGAAGGGGAAAGAATGCAAGGAGACCCATAAGCTGTGTCACTCAGTACAACTTCAACTTGCTCAAAGGCAAGGATAACTGGCAGGAAATTGTGGGAGACAGGAAATAAGCAGACAGGGCTGGTAATTGAGTCCATATGTTCTAACAATGGAATGTCTTTGGTAGTAAAGAGAAGACTGTGCCTGTATGTAAGAAAGCCCATATAGCAGGGCAGAATAGACGATTCAGCTTCACAAGAGGCCACTTGATTGGATCATCAGAACAAGCCCCTCAAATATCTGGTCTGTGCAAAGATGGGCTTGCATAGCCTTCATTTACACTTTCAGGCAGAAACAAGGGGATATATGATACAAAATTAAACTAAGATCTACAAATAAATCTGATTAAATAATCTAATCTTTAGCAATTTTGACATCGGCAGTAGCACTGAAAAGGGAGATTATAAGGAGAAAATCAGTACAAAACTGCCAAGACATTACTGCTTATTTGTTAGAATAACATAATCAGAAGAAACTTTACAAATAACGGAAAGAGTATTTCCATGTTAAATATAAAAGTCCAGCAAAGTGGGCCCAATCTGTTGCTTCAGGTTCTACTATGATGAACTAAATTTCCAGGAAAGTTGTTGGTTTAGTTTGTTGGAGTAATAACAAGGAGTCTTGTAATTTGCAGTCATGCAAAGTTGTTGGAGGCTAGCAAGGTTATTATGGCATAAGCTTCTGTAGACTAGATTCGACTTCATCAGACTGTGAAGTTTTATCCTTGGTTGGCAGGTACGTGTGGGCATGGGAAGAAAATAGTCGGGTAAAATGATAACATATGCAAAATGTACAACCTGTGTAACAATTCAAGCATCTATGAAAACTTACACCATGATACACCATAATATGCCATGATAAAGTTGTAGATTTTAAGATGCTACAAAATCCCTTCATATTTATAATCACCTATCATCATGGGGTGGCCCTAAGTCAACAGGTGACTTGAAGGTGCATACACACACACACATCTTTGTTAACACTATTTACTCCAAGATGTGGAGCAGGGCTAAAGCAATAGAGCTCTTACCTGATCCAATGGATTTATTTAAAAAGTAAACAGAAAAAGATAAAATGATGATCATGCAATATAAGAAGAAATAAAAAGCGCTGACAGTAATCTAAAAGCTTAACTCTCAAGGCTCAGCTGAATAAAGTTTTCACCTTTTTGTGAAAGGAGAAAGGTGAAAGAAAGTGTTCAAAGGAATTTTGAAAGATTTAAGCATTATGAAAAACTGGAAAAGGAAGGGAACATGACTGAACAGTGCATGAAAAGGCTACTGCCTTCATCTCTTTCTTGTGAGCTTTATGGAGGAATTTGGATGGCCAGTGTTAAATACAGACTGCTGGACTAAACAGGCTCTGTGTCTGATCCAGCCAGACTCTTAAGATGTCTTTAACGGGGTGAAGATATTCTCTTCCCCACCAAGGAGCCAGGCTCCTCTGCTTTGCATTTAGACACCTTCACCAAGCTATTCCTTAGTACCTGCATTCATATCAATCAGTTGCTCTCTCTTCTGTTGCTTCTCCTGTCGTTCCTTCTCTGCCTTCTCTTTGGCTAGTTTAGCTCTACGCATCTTTTCTTCTGTCTCCCGTCGCTTCTGGTTCTCCTTCACCGCTTGCTGAAAACAAGACACAGCTCATATTAGCAAAATGGACAATGGGGGAGTTAGTGGAATGGGGACCACGTGATGTTTCCTTTTCAACACCAGCCCATATTGTACAAGGACATGAGCACAGGATTAGACAGATCTACGCAGGATAGGTCTATCAAGTGCAGCTAGCCATTTGTGTTAAACAGAATCTCCACATACTAGATCCTGGAGGGCATAAAACAGCATAATAATCAACCATTTATAACCTCACTCATTACATTTCTCCACTGGTCTACGATGAGCTTGTAAATTAATAATTAAAGGTTTAATTTTTTTTTAATAAAAAGCTAAATTTCATAATAGATGGGGTTGAGTTCTTATGCAATGGCTGCAATTCAAACACATTCAACAGCATTTATCCTCTAAAAAGGAACCAACCCCTGTCAGACACTTAGTTCTTGGTGACCTTCCCCAACCAGATTCCTTGAGAATGAGGGGAGCTGTAGGTTCACATAGTTAAAGTGCTGGCTTCCTTCAGTGAGGAACTGAAAACTCACAAAGAGTAACTTTAGTGTACCCATTGAGCACAATAACACTTCCAAAAAAACATCTACCAAAATGTCTGCAACGGCACAACAAGGGCAAAATAGGATCATGCACAACAGGAGATAGCCATCACCCTGCATGCATTTGAGAATGGCTGCAAGTATTTCACTAACCATTGCCTGAGGCAGAATGATGGCCTAGATGGATTTGGATCTAATATAAGCAAAGCAAAGCTCTGTCTGATCAGAGGATCATCCTGCAATTAAAAAAGAGTTAGAAGTAATGCTCACCACAAACATGGTTCTGAAGTTGCGCAGATCCGTGAAGAACTCCTCAATGGATATTTTATTGGTGTCAAACAGGAAGTATTGTCCTAATTCCTTATAAAGGTTTTCCATGTTCGAGTGCATCATCCGTAGCTTCTCATACTGCTCTTGGGCCTCTTTAACAAAGCTGTAAGACTTGAGTCAAAGAACATACATGGCTGCCAAGTGGAAATACTGGCTAAGCTTAACTGGCTTAATTTAATGTTGCTATGAGTTTTGTATTTTCCATTTCTATTTCTATATGTTTTTGTATATTCAACCTCTACTCCATTTTTTTCCATTCAGAAAGCAACTTACACAAATGGACAACATATAAAGATTTTAGAGTTCCTTTTGCTCCCTTTGATAAGCAATAGTGCTTTGGAACAGTTGACTGGGTCATTGTGGCTATTCTTATCACTTTTCATACCCTCTAACTCTTGAGATCTATTGCCTGGCTGCATACACAGTACTCCTTTCCCTCCAGGCCTGTTGGGTCTTTTTACTGCCCAAGCGCAGAGAGGGAGGAGTAAGGAACAGCAGCTAGGCCTCAGGAGACTGCTCAGTAATACTTGTATGCTCTTAGGTTGTGATATCATTAAGCTTGAAAATTTTTGCTTGCTTTAAATATGTTATCTTGTTTTAATATATTTTATAGAAAAGCAGGATTAAAAAAATTTATCCCATCATAATCTAAATGAACCAGCAAACAAACAGGCAACCATTCAGAGCACACAAAGCTAGCCTGAGGATTTCCCTTTCCAGCTTACTGACCACCCTCTGAACAGCAAAAGACCCCTCTGCACAGGTACAGAATTCTTGTCTAACACCACTGACACAGGTTATCCAACACTGCCATAAACCATTAAGGCATTATCTTCTAAGAGTCAGAAAAAAAGAAAACTCCCTCTGCTTTGTTAAAATGCAAAGTGGGATTTCTGGAAACACTATGGAAGAACTGGTCTTCAGAATTGAAAATGCGGTCACAGCTACGTAACTGCTACCATTGTTGATACCCACATGGCAGGGATGAAGAATCTCTGACCCCATAGATATTGAAGTATGATTCCCATCATACCTCAACTTTGACTTTGCCGACTAGGGCTGATGGACAATACGTGGAGAATCAGATGGTCCTGCCTTTCTCAGAGCTGTTCTTGGCAGCTACATATCTGATTCAGGTTCTCAAAAATCAAGCATGGGATCCAGAGGGCTTGTTCACAGTACCACAAACAATGTTGCTTCTTCTACATGCTACTCTTCAGATTTCCCAGTGCAATGGTTTTTTAAGGATATAGTCATTTTCTCTACAAATTTATCTTTCTCTTCTGTCGTGCTGGGGAAACTGTCGATATCTCGCTGCACATCTGAAATCTGTTTCTTCATCTGATCCAGGTTTTTCCGTAAATTTTCAGCAGAAACTTGGGGAGGCAAGGGGATTGAAAGAATCAGAAAAAACATTATTTTTACTTTGTGTAAATTTTTGATATCAAGAAAGGAAAGAAGACATTCAAATATCCATCAGGATAGCCCCTCAATTAGATTAGGAGGCAAGACTGCTATTCCTAGGAGAGACTCCTCTAGGTTTCTACACAACTGGTAAAAGACCCCAACAACTACATAGCAATGAAAAAAAAAAGCCCTATTAACATGCTGAATGTCAAGAACAAGAAGTAGGAAACCAAGAATAATATCCTGGTAAACCCTAGGTCCCCTCCTCTCATTAATTTACCATTCAAAAGCAAAAGCTGATCCCACACAACATAAACAGAGAAAAGAACGTTCTTCTCATTCCTTAGAAACAAAAATTCATAACAAGTGAAAAACAAGCTTGTTCTCCACATGGTAGGCAAAAGAAGAACAGGTTGCTTACCTGTAACTGTGGTTCTTCGAGTGGTCATCTGTGCCCTCATACATTAGGAGCTTTCGCGCCTGCGCAGTAGCATTCGGAAGATTCTAGAGCTCGTTAGCTTGGCAGGAACTCCTCCCCTACGCCGGTACTGCGCATGCTCCTCCTGCCAAGCAACGGTCTCTCCTCAGTTCTGGTCCGCCGAACAAGATGGGACCTGAAAAAGAGGGGAAGGCAGGGCGGGGATATATGAGGGCACAGATGACCACTCGAAGAACCACAGTTACAGGTATGCAACCTGTTCTTCTTCTTCGTGGTCTCTGTGCCTCATACATTAGGAGACCGTGTAGCTTACCGGCAGGATGGTGGGTCAGGTCCCAGACCCTAGAGAACAGAAGCCAGCACAGCATCTCTCCTGGACTGGCAGTTGAGTCTGTAGTGGCGCACAAAGGTTGATAGTTGGGACCAGGTCGCCACACGGCACAGCTTCTGCAGGTCGACTCCTCGCAGGAGGGCAGCAGATGTTGCCACGGCTCTGGTGGAATGAGCCCGAAGAAGGTCTGGAGGAGGCTTCTTGGTAAGCTCGTACGCCAGGTGTATAGCCTGTACCACCCACTTGGAGAAGTGCTGGATGGACACTTTGTGGCCCCTCCGGCGCCTGCCACAGCAGACAAAGAGATGTGGTGTCTGCTTATAGGCTGCAGTCCTGTCCTTGTAAACCACCAGGGTCCGATGAACATCCAGGGAGTGGAGGTGTAGTCGGGTCAGGATAAAAGGCTGGCAGGATGATGTCCTGGCTCAGCTGGAAGCTGGACACCACCTTCGGCAAGAAAGAGATGTCAGGCCGGAGGACCACCTTGTCATGATGGAAGACCAGGTATGGCTCATCGCACCGCAGCGCCGTCAACTCTCTTGCCTGCCTGGCAGAGGTGACAGCCACTAGGAACGCAGTCTTCATTGCAAGCAGCCTGTCGTCTATCGTTGCCATCAGTTCGAAGGGCGGCCTCGTCAGCTGCAACAGCACCAAGGACAGCAACGACGGCGGTAGCGGCGGCGATACCGGTGGGTAGAGGTGCTGTAGGCCCTTCAGGAACTGCTTGACGGTACCGTCCCTGAAGGGCGCAGCTGATGGGGATCGTGGCGGTTGGTATGCCATGATCGCGGCGAGGTAGACCGTGAGCGACAGGAAAGCCAGGCCCTGTTGTCGTAGGTGAAGGAGGAAGTGTAGCACGGTACGCAGGTTGATGGGCGATACCGGTAGTCGACGTTCCTCGGTGAAGGCCATGAAGCGCTGCCACTTGTAATGGTAGTTCCTTCATGGGGACTCTTTCCTGGCCGCGGTCAAGACTTTACTGATGACCGGGTTGTCTACGGCGATATCCTCCAGGCATGGAGGGCCAATACCGGCAGGTCCGGGTGCAGCACGAGACTGTCGGAGTGGGACAGCAGGTCCGGTACCTTCGGAAACCTGAGAATCCTTCCCCCGAGCGGCCTCGATCAGGGGCCCGAACCAGTGCTGTCTCGGCCAGTACGGTGCCACGAGGATCGTGTCTGCTCGGTCCGTGATGGTCTTCGATATCACGTGGCCCAGGAGGGGGAACGGAGGGAAGGCGTAGAGAAGACCCTCATCCCATGGGAACTGGAACGCATCGCTGATGGAGTGGCGATCGTGGCTGGCTCTCGAGCAGAAATGACGGCACTTCACGTTCTGGCTGGTCGCGAAGAGGTCAATGGTCGGTTCGCCCCATCGGTCCCGAACCATCTGGAAAGCCTCAGCCAACAGGGACCACTCATGATGGGAAGTGGTGTCCCTGCTAAGGGCGTCCGCTGTGGTGTTCTCCTGCCCCGCCAGGTGAACGGCCACCGGGTGTATCCGAAGCGAGACGCACCAGTCCCAGAGGTCGAGAGCTATTCCGAGAAGTGTGGTGGAGTGAGTCCCTCCTTGCCTGTTCATGTAGCAGACCACCGTCGTGTTGTCGGTGATGATCAACACCGTGTGGCCCGTGACCAGGTGACGGAACGCTCTCAGTGCCTTGTGGATCGCCAGCAGAGCGTTGATATGGAGGAATGCCTCGTCATCCATCCACCGGCCTCGGACTTGGAGGTCGCTGGTGTGTGCTCCCCAGCCGAAGAGCGAGGTATCCGTCGTTACCGTGACCGATGGCTTGGGTTCGCGGAATAGCATGCCTGACAGGAGGTTCCTGTACGACTGCCACCACAGGAGAGATCGACGTACCTGTAGGGGCAGCCGGTAGCAGTGAGACTGGTCATCCCAGAGTGGATTGAAGGCCCTGGCGAACCAGTGCTGGAGCGGTCATGCGCGCAACCTGGAGAGGTAGGTTACGGAAGTGGTCAAGGCCATGTAGCTGAGGAGCTGTTGTATCATCCTGGCTGATACCTTCAGAGCCTGGAAAGCGGCGGACGCTGCTTGACAAAGCGTCCGCTGTCAACACCAAGGCCTGGCAAGCAGCCAAGGGAGCTGGCTACAGGTCTCTTGCAGATAAGGCAGGGAATAAATTAAAGGGCTTTACTTCAGCAGAACAGAACAGGAAAAATAGCAGTAAATACCGGCAGCAGGGAGACTCCCTGGCTGTTACGTCACAGCCAGGCGAGCACACAGTCAAAGTCTGTTCGAACAAAAAAAGTTACCAGAGCTGGTCTGGGATCAAGAGGTGGCGACGTTCCAGCAGGTCGGGCAGCGTTTCAGGAGGCCAAGCTGAGATCCACAACAAGCACTTCGCTCAGAATGGTCAGTTGTGAGCCGACAAAAGACCCAAGGCTGAGTGATTGCTTTTATAGGCAGATCACTCCTCCAGGTGTTATCGCAGCTGGGCCCTGATTGCCTGGCGTTTTCTATTTAAACGTTCTGACCTCCTGAGAGCACTCTTTTGCTCCCGATGCTGCTGGTAAGTAGGCACCTGCTCTTGAAACTCACCATCCGACTCCTCTGGCTGGGCTGGGTCTGGGGCAGTCCCTGGCTCTGCTGCTGGGACTACTGGGGCCAAGGGTTCTGTGCCTGGGGCAGCCTCGGGAGTGGGCTGTGCTGGTGCAGCAGGCTCCAGGGACTCTGGCTCAGACTCAGAGCTGGTGTCCTCGAGTTCCAGGGTCCTGACATCCGCACCCTCTTGTCCAGTAGGTAGGCCCTCGCCGATACTGCGTCGAGGGTCACCCCGATGAAGTCGAGAACCCGGGTGGGTTCAAGATGGGACTTCTTGGGGTTGACCCTGAGTCCGAGCCGAGTGAGCAATGTCAAAGCCCGGTGAATGACTTTGTACAGTTTCTGTCTGCAGGACGCCACCAATAGCCAATTGTCCACATAGGGGTAGACGGAGACGCCTTTCATCCGCAGGAAGGACACGACGGGAGCCATGCACTTCGTGAATACCCGCGGCGCAGTGGAGAGGCCGAACGGCAGTACCTGGTACTGGTAGCTGGTGCTGTCGACCGTGAACCGCAGGTACCGTCTGTGCTGCGGGCGGATCGAGATGTGGAAATAGGCATCTTTGAGGTCGATGGACGCAAACCAGTTCCCTCGCCGGAGGAAGGGGAGGATCGAGGGCAGCATGACCATTTTGAACCTCTTGGGGCGGATGTACTTGTTCACCCCTCGGAGGTCTAGGATGGGCCACAGGGATCCATCCGCCTTCGGTACTGTGAAGTATCTCGAGTAGAAGCCGGTGGTTTTGGCTGAAGGCGGGAGTCTCTCAATCGCTCCCTTTTCGAGGAGGGACTCGATCTCTTCTAGCAAAGTCGAGCTGGCTGGGGTGGAGTAGCAGACACCCCGTGGTGGAATATCCTGGAACTCGATGGTGTACCCCAGGCAGATGATGGTAAGTACCCAGGAGTCCGCAGTGATCTCCCGCCACTGGTCGAGGTGCCTGGCCAGGCTCGGATGATGGATCAGGTCTGCTGGAAGAGCGAAAGATGGCATAGGTGGTGTCCTGCGAAGACCATCAAAATCGGGTCTTCGCTCCAGAAGAAGACTTCTTTGACGACGAAGATGGGTACCGCCTAGGAAGCCTTTGTGAAGCGGAAGACGTTGATGGTCTCGACGCAGTTGATCTTGGAGACCGCGGCTGGTATGCTGATGAAGAGGAGGACCTTCTCCATGAAGACCTCGGCTGGAAGCTGCGGCGGGATTAGGCAGGCTGGTTAATGCCCATCTTCTTAGCCGTCAGCCGGGCCTTGACGAGGTGATCCATGGCCTCGTCCGTGGAGGTATGGAAGAGCCCTTCGCCGTCAAATGGAAGATCTTCAATCCATCGACGGCTGTCCTCCTGGAGCCCAGAGGACCAGAGCCACGCATGATGTCGGAGGGCTACGGCACCAACCATCACCCTCGAGGTGGCCTCCACGGCATGCCTCGAGGTGCTGATCTGTTGAGTAGCTACAGCGATGGCCTCGCTGAAGATCTGGGTGGCTGAGGCACGTGACTCCTCCGGCAATTCAGCTAGGAGCGGTGCGAGTCAGTCCAGTAGATTCCGATGGTAGGCCATGAGGCATGCCATTGTGTTGATCGTCCTGGCCACCAAGGATGACGCCGAATAGAAGTGGTGACTGAAGGTATCGAGCTTCCGGCCTTCACGGTCTGGCAGGGTGGTATGCGCCCGATTGCTTCCCTTCGTCTGGGCCGACTCGACGACGATGGAATTCGGTACAGGATGGCTGAAGAGGAACTCTGTGTTCCCCTTCTGTGTCCTGTACAGGTGCTCCAGCCTATGAGGGATAGGCTGCGCTGACGACGGTTTGACCCATGGCTGCTTCATTGCCTCAACCAGCGTTGGCAAGAAGGGCAGCGGTGCGGTCGACGGTGGGCGGGTCTCCAGGTACTGGAAGACTGGGTCCTGGGCTTGCGGAGCAGGTTCAGTCACCTTCAGACCAAGGACCGTGGCCACTCTGAGGAGGATGGCGGAGAACTGGTGTACATCCTCCGGTGCAGATTCCAGACCTGGTTCCCCGAAAGCCAGCGGAGGGGACTCGTGAGACGAGGGAGTCAACTCCGCGGAATCGGAGTCTGACTCGTAGGAGTCGCCGGATGGAGTTGGCGACCTCTCCACCGCCTTCTCTTCAGCTGGCTTACTGACCGAGGGAGCCAGGGTGACCGCTGGAGCTGCAGGCTGCGTTGATGTGGATGCGGCTGGTGTCGTGACTGGTGGCACCACCGAGGGCCGAGGGTGGTGTGCCGCCTGCGTTGTAGACGTGCTGGCCACCGTCGTTTGGGCCACGGTGGACTGTGGCGCCGGACGGGTAGCTGTGGCCGTCGTCCGCGGGGGTGATGACACAGCCCTGTAGCGGGGTGAGAGCTCCCGGGACCTTTGGTGACTCGGAGATCGACGCGGTGGTGACCGATCATAGCGGGAGTAGCAGGCTTCCCACGGTGGTGAGCGAGACCGGCGTCATGGTGACCAGTACTGTGGATCTGGATGGTACCGGTCCCTGTACGATGGTGAATAGGAATAATAGGAGCCAGCCGGCTCATGCAACACCTGCTCCTGGACATACCTCCCAAGGTAGGTTGGTGGGGAGTAGGCACTCTTGCCCGAGTGTACCCTCTCCAGGCGCATCTCCCAGTAACGCGGGGGTGGAGGCCTGGCCCGCTGCTCCGGAGAGAGGGATTCGTTGCGTCAAGAGGCTGGTCGCTGCCTGATCACAGCCTCCTCCCGGCAGTCTGCCGAGGGATGGCGACTTGGCGGGGTGGTCTCCACAATGAGCTTGGGCAGCTGGGAGGGCGAGGCCTGCACGGCCTGCTCCTCGTCCGACACCATGAGGATCTCCTGTTCCTCTGGAGGTTGCTCTTCCTCAGGGAGCTCCATTGGTTCAGGTTCCTCCGCAGGTTGGGTGGGTGGCGGAGTTGGTGGTCGAGCCACCTCTGGTAGAGCGCGCTGTTTCTCCTTCTCCTTCTCCTTCCCAGTGTCTTCGGTGGCAGGACACTTTTTCTGGGCCAGGGTAAGGAGGTGGAGGCCTGAGAGCCCGCAGGATCCTCATGTGCCCGAGTTGCCGAGATCTTGGGAATTCTTGGCAACTTCATGATCGGTACTGAGCCCGGTACCGATACTGATGGCGTAGAGGGCGTGGTAGCCGCCGCTGCTGCCGAAGAAGAAGAAGAGGGGGTCGGGCGTTTCTTGGCCATCGATGCCGTCTCAAGTTTTTGAGCACGCAGAGACTCTTCCCAGCAGTGGGATTTTAACCTTGCAGCCCTGTTACGAAGCATTTGGTGGGTGAATTCTTTACAGACAGGGCAAACTTGGACGTTATGCCCTTCACCCAAGCAGAACAAACACTTCGAGTGTCGGTCAGAAAGAGCAACCTTCCTTCCACAGGAGGCGCAGTGTTTGAACAAAGCCAACATAAAACAAGGGCAAGGCGAGGTGAGGTGAGGAGAAAGGGGGAGTCCGAGAACGCCAAACACAGTCCAAAATCCAAAATCGTAAACAACCAGAAAAAAAGTCAAACCGATCGTAACAATACCAAAGACAAGTCTGAAATCCGTGGGGGTAGTCAAAAATCCAAGATCCGAAGTCAAAAGCCAAGAAAATCAAGCAAAGCACAAGCCAACAAGCAGAACCTTCTGTTCGCGACGGCGGACAAGAAAGAACTCAGGAGAGACCATTGCTCGGTGGGAGGAGCATGCGCAGTACCGGTGTGGGGGAGGGGTTCCCGCCAAGCTAGCGAGCTCTAGAATCTTCCGAACGCTACCACGCAGGCGCGAAAGCTCCTAATGTATGAGGCACAGAGACCACGAAGAAGAACCTTCAATTATCCTTTGAGAATGGGTAGGCATACAGCAGAACTTCAGTTTTTAAGAGAAAATCCTGCTGCAAAACTCTACAACCAGAGTGGCATTATCTGCTGCAACAAACCTACAGGAGTTAAGGATGGATGAGAAGTCAAAGGTGACAGAAATAGAGTCAGAATTCTGAATGCAACTGTTCAACGACTTGTGCACAGGAACAAGGAGAATTACTATAATAATCAGAATAAGAGACCTCTTCCACAAGATCTGACAAATTGAAGGGAAATTTAAACCAAGAATGGGGATGTTCTATCACCAGCAAGAGAAGACATTCATGACCAAGCAGAAATAAAAAGTTGATGGAAACAATGCATGGAAGAATAATCTAAAGGAGATGCAAGGTTAACAGATTCATTCAAAGAAAAATCATATGAAGATGAACCACCAGTTTTAGAAAGTGAAATGAAAGCTGCAATCAGAGCACTTGGGAGAAATAGATCACCAGGAACAGACAGCATACCAACAGATCTGCTTCAATCTGCAGAACCAGTATCTACTCCAATTCTAACTAAAATCTGCCAACAAAAATGGAAAACAAAAGAATGGCCCACAGACTGCAAGTGCTCAATATACACTCCAATCCCTAAGAAAGGTGACACCAGGGATTACAGTAACTACAGGACCATAGCAGTAATTTCCCATGCAAGCAAAATCATGTTCAAATTTGTGTAACAAATTCTACAACAAAATTCTTCAACATACATGGAGCAAGGAATGCCAGATATTCACGTTGGGTTCAAGAAAGGAAGAGATACTAGGGATCATATTGCGATTATATGTTTGACAATGGAGCGAACCAAAGAATTTCAAAAGAAAATCAGCCTGTGCTTCATAGATTATAACAAAGCCTTCAATTGTGTAGATCATGAGTATCTGTGGACTGCTCTTAAAGAAACAGGTGTGCCACAAACATCTGATTGTCCTGCTGAGTAAGCTGCACGCAGGACAAGAGACTCGCCTTAGGACAGAATACAGAGAAGTAGAATAGTTTCCAATTGGCAAGGAAGTCAGGCAAAGCTGCATTTTATCATCCTGTTTAACTTGCACGCTGAACATATCATATGTAAAGCAGAATTAGACGCAGAAGGAGGTGTGAAAACTAGAGGAAGGAGCAACAATAATTTAAGATAGGCAGATGACACTATATTATAGCAGAAAACAGCAAAGACTTGGAACAATTACAGAAGAAAGTCAAAAAAGAAAGAGCAAAGGCAGGTTTACATTTGAATATTGAGAAAACAAAAAAATGACTACAGATGATTTACATAATCTTGAAGCAAATAATGAAGACATTCAAATAGTTCAAGATTTTCTATACCTTGGCTCAGTCATTAATCAGAATGGACACTGCAGTCAAGAAATCAGAAGAAGACTAGGACTTGGAAGGGCAGCTATGAAAGAACTTAGACAAGATCCTGAAATGTAAAGATGTATCACTGAATATTAATGTTAGGATTGTCCATGCCATCGTATTTCCAATTTCTATGTATGGTTGTGAAAGCTGGACAATGAAGAAAGCTGATAGGAAGAAAATCAATTAATTAAAAAAGACTCTTCCTAGAAGCCAAAATGACTAAGCTGAACCTATTGTACTTTGGCCACTTTATGAGAAGCCATGACTCACTGGAAAGGACAACAATGCTTGGTAAGGTGGAGGGCAGGAGAAAAGGGGAAGTTCACATTACAGTTGGATAGACATGTCTCATTCTGCGAGGCCTGAACAGGGCGGCTGATGACAGGGCGACTTAGAGGTCTCTCATCTACAGGGTCACCATAAAACAAAGTCAATTTCACAGCAGCTAACAACAACAAAGATTTGGCTGGTCTCTGTTCTTTGTGTAAACTGTCTTTCTCATAATACATTTATTTGTAATGCCTATTTATAGTGTCTGGCATTAGTCTGCTTCTTTATATCATTATGTTTGTATTATTCTATATTGTAACACAGGGTTGGTCATCAGTTACATTTAATTGCCTTTAGGTTTTATTTATTCAGTGTTCTGTCTATTTTTTACAATATTGTTTATAATCACATTAACTTTTTTATTTGACGAATGGATTTTTTTCTCCTCTTCTGCTGTTTCCCAGTTGCTGTTTTGCTTATTTTTTAAAGGTCCAATATTCTAAAAATTTTACTGTCCACAGGCCACACTTTGCTCATCCCTCCTATCCAGCACTGAGGAGGAATAATGTCCTTTAATTAGAACTATGCCAGGGAATGTGCTGTGACAAGAGAAATGTCATCAGTTTGTTAAAAAAAACCCTAAGAACAATAGCAAAAGATAGAACAACCAACAGCAACATTTACTCTGCCTGTTTTCCCTAAGTGATCGGCCTGCAAAATTGACTGGCTCTGAAAAAAAGACAGTAACAAACTGTATCTTGGAGTAACCTAGGGATGAAAATTACCTTGGTGTCTAATTTTTAAGATAAGCTAGGGAATCTGGAGAACCACAGATGCACTGGCAGGAGGTAAGGGAGGTGATACTATGATATGCCAAACTTGTGGGCC
>CAOKZL010002793.1:0-156197 GCA_948472985.1 Iguana delicatissima | reverse complement strand
AATGGGAGCAGAAAAGCGGGGGGAACCATGGTGCCCTTTTAGAAATTAGCCGTAGGCTTTGGCAGTATCTTTCAGCCAGTGAAATAAAATTTGGCCATTTGTCTACTTGGTCATTTTGTTGTAATTGTGTGCGCCTTCCAGTTGTTTCTGACTTATGGTGACCCCAAGGTGAACCTCTCATAGGTTTTCCTGAGCTAAGAGTGTGTGACATGCCCATGGTCAACCAGGGGGTTTCTGTGGCCAAACGAAGAATCGAATCCTGGTCTCCAGGGTCATATTCCAATGCTCAAATCACTACACCACACAGGCTGTCTTGGTCATTCTACCCACTGTCGTAAAGTGTAAGAGCCTAGAGGGGTTGGGGTGGAAGTGCCAAAGGTGACAATGGTAAAGTTGTACTAAATTTGTACCATTTAGAAAAAGGCAACAAGCTCTTTGAGACAGTACTGCTAAGATTTCTGTGGCAGCAAAAATGGTGGAAAAACAAGGGTGAGGTCAGATTCTTGAGATGAAAAGTTGTGGGGAGCAGAAGAACAGCAGATCCCCATGGCTTCCTTTTGGGGATACTAGGGAGAAATCTGGACAGTGCTGGACACACTTCAGGTAGTGCTCAGTTGGATATGAAGCAGGGCCAAATTCTTGCTCATTGCTGCTGGTCAACCTTGGGCCAAACTTTCCATCAGGCTACCACATAGGAGTTTTGTGAAGACTGGAAAAATAGAAAACCCACAATAATTTACTTTGGGTATTTTGAAGAAAAGCGAGGATGCCATTATAACATATCAGGTTTGGGCAGGATCTGCTGGCAGAATTTGTGAGTGAGGACTGAGTCCGGGACTAAGCCCTCATTGAGGAAGGACTTCCAGATCTCAGTTGTTTGACTGTAGCAGCAACACAGTGACTCCGTCATGCTACGTAAACTATGCTGCTGAAACCAAGAAAGCTTAAGTAATGAGGCATAGATTTATGTATGGAACACCTGCCGTCTACCTTCAAGTTCATGAGTTTGGGATCAAAATTCCCTGTTTGGAAAATCTTGGGGTTCTATGTAGTAAAAAGGAGTGTAGATCCTGCAAACATGAAGCCAGCTCAAACCTGTGACTGATTGATTGATTGATTGATTGATTGATTGATTGATTGACTGACTGACTGACTGACTGATTGATTGATTGAATATGCAGAGCAGTCTTCAGTTAATGGGATCCATGCATGCAATTATTTTCATATTTTCATTCTTCCCTTCAAAATTTACTTATGCGTATTTCTTTTAAACAGTTTTCCAATTCTGTATTTGTTTTTTCAACCCTCCAGAGGCTCTGTCAGAAAAAAGTCAGATTCTCATAACTTTTTTTTCTTCTTCTAATGCTGGCAAACTATCAAGCTGCAGTTATTCTTAGTGCTAAATTATTTATCTTCTTTCCCTTCCTAACTGTGATTTCTGAACTTACTTGTCCTCTGGGAGATAACCAAACCCGCTTACTCACCCTTTAGCCTCACCTCTTTCCTCCTCCCTCCCTTCCTTCCTTCCTCCCTTCCTTCCTCACTCTGTGTGTGTGTATGTGTGTCTGTGTGTGTGTAAAAAGCAGAGGAGGTTATTTTTAAGTAGGCTAGCAAAATTTGTAGTGTAATCCGCTCTACATCAACTCAGAGGGAGGCTGCACTGAGTTCAGTGAGACTTATTGCCTTGGTAAGTGAGTATAAAATTGCAGTGATGGCTTCCATCCAATCCAGAAATACCTGGAAGTATGTGTCACTGAATTTAATGAGCTTTACTTCCAAGTAGTTGTATATATAGGATGGCATTTTACATTGATTAGGAGCAAAACTACACCAATGATCACAGTCATTCATTTGTTTGCAGGTTCAGGTTAAATTGCTAGTTGTTATTAACTGCCTTCAAGTCAACTTCAACTTATGGTGACACCATGAATGAGAGACTCAAGTCACCCTGTCATCCAGAGCCCTGCTCAGGTCTTGCAGATTTGGAGTTGTGGCTTCCTTCATTGAGTTTATCCACCTGTGATGTTGTCTTCCTCTTTTCCTACTGCCTTCCTCTTTACCAAGCGGAAAATGGAAAAATGAACTCATTTTCCAGTGAGTTATGTCTTCTCATGATATGTCCAAAGTACTATAGTCTAGTCATCTTGGCTTCCAAGAAAAGACCAGGCTTGATTTGTTCTCAGACATATTTGTTTCTTTTTTCAGCAGTCCATGGTACCTATAAAGTTCTTTTCCAGCAAATGAGTTGATTCTCTTCCTGTCAACTTTCTTCACTGTCCAGCTTTCATAGCCATATATAAAAAATGAAACTTTAGTAGCATGGGCAATCCTCAGTTTGGTATTCAACATCTTTATACTTCAGGATCTTGTCTACTTCCTTCATAGCTGCCCTTCCATTTCCTAGTCTTCTTTTGACTTCTTGACTGCAATTCCAATTTTGATTAATGACTGGGGAAAGGTGAAAGAAATCTTTCACTATCTCAATGCCTTTATTGTTTAAAGTTATGTCAATCATCTGTGGTAATTTTTTTTCTAAATATTCAACTGTGAACCCAGCTTTGCACTTTCTTCCTTGAATTCCCTTGATAATTCCAAGCCTTTACTATTTTCTGCTAGTAGTATGGTGTCATCTGCATATCTTAAACCACTGATGTTCCTTGCTCCCAGTTTTCATACCTCTGTCCTCAGAGTCTAATCCCATTTTGCATGTGATGCATTTGGTGTTCAAGTGAAACAGAGAGGGTGATAAAATGAAGCCTTGCTTCACTCCCATGCTTATTGGAAGTGATACAGTTTCTCTATACAGTGGCACCTCAACTTTTGCAAGGGTTTGGAGTGCAGAACCCTCAAGAAAGTAAAAAAACACACAAATAATTCACCCCCTCCCAAGTGAGAGCTCCCATTCCCTTCCAGGCCATCTCTCCCATTTGCTTACGTTTTGTCTGAGGTGCCGCCACCCAGGCAGTAGACAAGCAAATGGGAGGGGGCAGCCACATGCCTGGAGAAGGTATTCCTATGCGCCTTCCCCTCATTTCACTTGCCCTTCTCCCAGGCACACTGCCTTCGAGGTGCCCAGGAGACAGGCAAACAAATGGGAGCAGGCTGCCACATGCCTCGAGAAGCTATGCGTGTCTTCCCCTCATTCACTTGCATTTTGCCTGGCTGTGCTGCCTTCCAGGCACCTGGACAATAGGGAAACAAATGGAAGTGGGCAGCCACATGCCCAGAGAAGCCATGTGCATCTTCCCCCACAGTCACTTGGGTTTCACCCAGCAATGCTGTTGGGGAATTGAGAGATTTTTAGTAATAAGTCTCCCAATCAGCAGAGTATTCTGTAATGCACAGGCAGAAGTTAAACAAATTACCAGTCCCACTTTATCATCTTCACCCCAGACTCACTTAATCTAGCTCAAAATAAACACAAACAGTTTGGTTAGAAGTATGTAAAAAGGATTTACTCACATAATCTTGTGCATAGTTTACACAGGTTCAAATTCTTGGAGAAAGGTAAGAAGAAATTCAGAACTCACATGCTTACAGGAAACCATGCTTGCCAGAGAATTGGAGAGCACATGCTTGCAGGGAAGCCGAAGAACAAAAGAGAAGAGGAAGAGAACATGCAAGGGGAAGTGGGTGTTGACCAAACAACAGGAAGTTTACTCTATGCAGTCCCCTCTATGCCTACAAGACACATGCAAACTAACTAGCCAGTTAATTAAGCATGTAAATATTGCCATTCCCAACACATACAGCATCTACCTGATTAGCCCTGAGTATCTGCTCCAACTTTGCCCAGAATGGCTTCCCATCAGTCATATCAAACTCACGAAGAGAGAGAGGACTGTATTCTATCCCAGCAGTGACCTTTTGTCCTGAGTACAGATTATAAATTAAGATAATAAAACAGTGGTATACCCATTTCTTTAAGAGCTATCCTTAGTTTTTCATGATCTGCACAATCAAAGGCTTTGTTATAATTTATAAAGCAAATGAAGGGCTCTGAATCCTTGAATATACTAAAAATTCAAGAGTTAGCTCTTTCCATTGGGTTTTGTGGTAGGAATGTTTTTTGTGTTTTTTTCCCCTTTAGAGACAGCTCATGTTTACAACAAAACTATTTGCTGGGCAGATGTGCTCCTGTACATACTTACCAAGTGGTTATTTATCCTTTTTAATCTCTTAACATTGGAAAGAGAGCTGGTGTTGTTGTCATTGTTGACTTCTGGTCATTTCTGACTAAGGTGAACTTATCATGGGCTTTTCTTGGAGGAGCCAGCTAGGGGGGAGGAACTTTATTAGGAGCATTCAGCGGCCCTCTAGCTCATTTCCCAGAGGAGAGAGCAGAGGGAGCAGAGCAGAGCAGAGGATCTGTGAAGACATCCTTAATCAGGTGTGTTTACAGGCCTGAGGGCCTGTGCTTGCTTGCTTGTCTGTTTGTTGCTTCTGTTAGTTTGGCCTTGCTTGTCTTTGTTTGGCCTTGCTTGTGTTTGTTTAGTCTCTTTGTGCTGGCCATGTGCTCTCCCTGAGCACATGGTCTGACTAACAAGGGGGAGGAGCCAGCTAGGGGGCAGGAGCTTTATTAGGAGTATCCAGCGGCGCGCGCCTTTAGCGCGCGCACCTAAACTACTCTATTTCAATCTTCCAACTTTAACTCTTGGCATTCGGTAGAGCAGACATAGCTTGTACACCCAGTTCTTCTTTCTAGAATTACATACTGTACTGCTCTCTCTAGTTTCAAGAATGGAAGGTGAGGGAGCTACTGCAGTCACCTGTAACACTTGTGGCATGTTCCTTTTCTTGCCACAAGATGTTCTCGGGTACACCTGCAAGCTGGTCACCCTCTTGGAAGAGAAGGTGCACCAGCTGGAGGCACGAGTTTCTGATCTTCATCTTATTAGGGAAGGGGAGGCGTTTTTGGATAGGGCAGAGAGGACCTACCGGAAGACCGAATGCACGGAGGAGCTGCCAGATCGGCAAGTTAGCACACTGTGCCAGGAAACGGAGGCTTGGGCGAATGTCACACAGAGGAGTACAAGGACCAGGAAGGCAACAGAGACTCTTCACCTGCACAATTGCTTCAAAGTTCTTGGCCTTACGAACAATGAGGAGCGCCATGCAGAGGGAACAGAATGTCAACAAGAAGACAACAGGAACTAGGTCAATGCTCCCAGCCTCAACAGAATGCCCAGGCAGTTCTAGTGGAACATGCTCATCAAGGAGACCAGGACAAACCGCAGAGGAGGCGAGTTCTGGTGGTTGGGGACTCCTTGCTCAAAGAAACCGAAACGGCAATTTGCAAACCGGACAAGCTCAATCGAGAGGTCTGCTGTCTGCCTGGGGCCAGGATCAACCACGTAACAGAGAGGCTAACCAGGCTGGTCAAACCCACTGACCACAAGCCCCTCATTTTGGTTCATGTCAGAACCAATGACACTGCGAGGAGCAGCTTTTACCACATCGCAAAGGACTATGAGCTTATGGGGACGAAGCTTAAGGACCTTGGTGCGCACGTGGTCATTTCGTCTCTCCTCCCTGTTCAAGGATATGGCGCACAAAGGGAAAGGACAATAGCAGAGGTCAACAACTGGCTCTGCACGTGGTGCCGCTGGCAACGGTTTGGGGTTTTGGAACATGGCCTGAATTTCCATGAACGTGGGCTTCTGGCGAGGGATGGGCTGCACCTCACAAAACTTGGCAGGAATGTTTTTGCAAACAGTCTCGCAAGGAGGATTAAGAGGTCTTTAAACTAAGTTCCGCTGGGGAGGGAGACAGTTTTATTCAGGGCAGGGACTTGTCGAGCGCAGGGGGAAAAGGCCCAATTGATACTGCACAAGTAGTACAAGAGGCCAATGGCGGGAGGAGTAGAGACAATAGTACAGGACTTGCAGGAAGGGCCCGGGGACTTAAGTGTCTCTACACTAATGCACAGAGTATGGGAAACAAGCAGGATGAACTTGAACTCCTAGTACAGCAAAATAAATACGATTTGATAGGCATCACTGAGACTTGGTGGGATAAGTCTCATGATTGGAATATAGGAATAGAGGGGTATAGCCTATTTTATAAAAATAGACCAAACAAGAAAGGAGGAGGAGTAGCCTTGTATGTCAAGGATGTTTTCACCTGTGAAGAGATCCTTGACTTAAACCCAGTAAGCCAAGTCGAGAGCATTTGGGTTAGAATTAAGGGAACGAGAAATAATAGGGATATTCTGGTGGGGGTTTACTACAGACCTCCAACCCAGGCTGAGGACTTTGATGATGCCTTCCTCAACCAAATGACTGCACATTCAAGGAGGAGAGATATAGCAATAATGGGAGATTTCAATTACTCAGATATATGCTGGCAGTCAAACTCTGCCAAGACAGCAAGTTCCAGCAAGTTTCTTGCTTGTCTTGCAGACAACTTCATGGTCCAGAAGGTGGAAGAGGCCACAAGGGGATCAAATATTCTAGATCTGATCCTGACCAACAGGGATGACCTTGTTAATGAGGTAGAAGTGGTTGGATCTTTAGGGGGGAGTGACCATGCCCTAGTGGAATTTGGCATTCAGTGGGAAGGAGAAGATAAGGGTACCCAAACACTCATTTTAGATTTTAAAAAAGCGGACTTCTGTAAACTTAGGGAGCTGCTGGCTGGAATTCCGTGGTCAAGAATAGTGAAAGGCAAAGGAGTTCAGGAGGCATGGGAGTTCCTTAAAAAGGAGATACTGAAGGCACAGTCTAAAACTGTGCCAATAAGGAGGAAAAATGGAAGGCATCTGAGGAAACCAGAATGGTTGACTAAAGAACTCTCAGCTGAGCTAAGTGTTAAGAGAAACATGTATAGGAAATGGAAGAAGGGGGAAACCACCAAAGAAGAATTTAAGCAAGTGGCCCAGAGATGTAGGAAGGAGGTCAGAAAGGCTAAAGCACAGAACGAACTTAGGCTGGCCAGAGACATTAAAAAGAATAAAAAGGGCTTTTTTAAATACGTCCGCCCCAAAAGGAAAAAGAAGGAGACGATAGGGTCGTTGCGCAGAGAAGATAGAGAATTACTCACAGGGGGAAGGGAAAAGGCAGAACTACTTAACACCTTCTTTGTCTCAGTTTTTTCCCAGAAGGATACAAGCACTCAACCTGGCGGCAGGGGAGCAGGGGAAATGAGGCATGTAATAGGTAGAGGGGTGGTACAGGAATATCTGGCCACACTGGATGAATTCAAGTCTCCAGGGCCAGATGAATTGCATCCTAGGATATTAAAAGAGCTGGCAGAGGTCATTTCAGAACCGCTTGCTATAATCTTTGAGAAATCTTGGAGGACAGGAGAAGTTCCAGCAGACTGGAAGAGAGCAAATGTTGTCCCCATCTTCAAGAAGGGGAAAAAAGAGGACCCAAATAGTTATCGCCCAGTCAGCCTGACATCAGTACCCGGAAAGATCCTGGAGCAGATCGTTAAGCAGTCAGTTTCTAGTCACTTAGAAAGCAAGGTGATAATCACGAGAAGTCAACATGGATTTCTCAAAAATAAGTCATGTCAGACTAATCTTATCTCTTTTTATGATAGAGTCTGCTGAACATGAGTCAGTAGTGTGATGCGGCAGCCAAGAAAGCCAATGCAATTCTCGGCTGCATCAATAGGAGTATGGTGTCTAGATCGAGGGAGGTACTGGTACCACTCTACTCTGCTTTGGTTAGACCTCATCTTGAATACTGTGTCCAGGTCTGGGCATCCCAATTCAAGAAGGACATGGTCAAGCTGGAGCAAGTCCAGAGAAGGGCGACCAAAATGGTGAGAGGCCTGGAAGACATGCCCTATGAGGATAGACTTAGAGAGCTGGGTATGTTTAGTCTGCAGAAGAGAAGGTTAAGAGGGGACATGATAGCTATGTTTAAATATTTGAAGGGATGCCATGTAGAGGAAGGAGAGGGCCTGTTTTCTGCTGCTCCAGAGACCAGGACAAGGAGCAATGGATTCAAGCTGCAGGAAAGGAGACTCCACTTGAACCTCAGGAAGAACTTCCTGACGGTCAGGGCTGTCCGGCAGTGGAATATGCTGCCTCGGAGTGTAGTGGAGTCTCCTTCCTTGGAGGTTTTTAAGCAGAGGTTAGATGGCCATCTGTCGGGAATGCTTTGAGGGTGTTCCTGCATAGCACAGGGTTGGACTGGATGGCCCATGTGGTCTCTTCCAACTCTACATTTCTATGATTCTATGATTCTATGATTCTATGATTTCTTCAGAGGGTTTGCTAGTGCCTTCCTCTGTGACTGAGAGAGAGTGACTTACTCAAGCCCACCCTGTGGGTTTTCATGGCTGAGCAGGGATTTGAATCCAGTCTCCCAGAACCCACCACTTCAGCCACTACGTTACAGCGACTCTCTTACCTGCTATTTCTTTGTTCAAATAGTAGCTGGCATATCTAGTTTTAATACGTAGACTTCCATCGTGTGCTTTAACCATCATTTTCTATTCTGTATCTCTTTTTTGTAATCATATTTTATGTTGTAAACAAAAAAGTTGTATGTATTTCTGATTACTGACATTATGACTTAGGGATACTACATAAAATGTACTTACTAAAAAAGTAAAATGTTTCTATTACAGTTATTAAAAGTGATGATAATAATTTCCATAATTTATTCTTCATAGTTATTTATTAAAATACTTATATCTTGGCATGTATCTAAAGATTGCAGGGTGTCATACAGTGAAATCAGCGGTAATATGTTCTACACACAGCTGTGGTTACTGCCAGTACAACTCATGCTGTATCTTCTGACTTGCTGTATTATTTCCTGCAGCTCCAAAGTGGCAGCTTAAGGATGGAAATCCCGGGACGTCAAAATTCTCTGAAAGTCACTATAGCACTGCCAGGTACAGTTTCTTGGCCACTCTGCTTCCAACATGTTGTGCAGATCATTTTCCAAAATTGTTGTTACTTTCGACTGTCAGGTCACAGAGGTCATGATGATATGAGGGTGAGTAATGTTGTTTTCATCAAGCACGGTAGGGAAAACGCAGCACAGAATAGGTAAAGAGGTAGGACAGGTATAACTGGCTACTTTTAACAAATTCACATCTCCAGGGTCAGATGAACTACATCCAAAGGGGGGGGGAAGGACCCAAATAAACACTACCCCATCAGCCTGCCATCAATACAAAGAAAGATTCTAGAGAAGATCATTAAACAGACACTCTGTAAGCACACAGAAAGAAATGCCATGACCACTAAAAGTCAACATGGGTTTCTCAAAAACCAGTCACACCAGACTAATCTTATCTCTTTTTTTGGTAGAGTTACTAGCTTGGTAGATGATGGGAACAGTGTCGGTGTAGTGAGCCTTGACTTCAGTAAGGCTTTTGACAAGTTCCCCCTTGATATTGTTGCAAACAAGCTAGCAAAATGTGGGCTAGGCAATGCCAGTGTTAGGATTTGTAACTGGTTGACTGACCAAACCCAAAGAATGCTCACCAATGGCTCCCTTTCATCTTGGAGGGAAGTGACTAGTGGGGTGCCACAGGGTTCTGTCCTGGGCCCAGTGCTATTCAAACTCTTTACCAATGATTTGGATGAAGGAATAGAGGGCATTTTTATCAAATTTGCAGATGACACCAAATTAAGATGGGTAGTTAACACTGCAGTGGGTAGGATCAGATTTCAAAATGATCTTAACAGAATAGATAGCTGGGACAAAACTAACAAAATGAATTTCAACAGAGAGAAGTGTAAGGTACTACAGTTGAGCAGAAAAAATGCACAGATATAAGACTCCCAGCTTGACCACAGTACATGTGAAAAGCATCTAGGAGTCTTTGTAGACCAAAAGCTGAATATGAGTCAGCAGTGTAAATAGGCAGCTAAGAAAGCCAATGCAATCGGCTAGTGTCTTGGTCAAGAGAATTAATAGTACACCAATCCATGCTGCTTTGGACAGACCCCACCTGGAATACTGTGTCCATTTCTGGGTACAACAATTCAGGAAGGATATTGATAAGCTGAAACATATCCAGAGGAGAGCGACTAAAATGGTGGAAGACCAGGAAACCATGCAAAAAGAGGAAAGGCTTAAGGAACTGGATGTGTTTAGCTTGGAGAAGAGAAGGTTAAGAGGTGACATGATAGCTATGTTTAGATATTTGAAAGGATGTCTTATGAAGGATGTAGCAAGCACAGAGAAGTGGCTTCAAACTTCAGGAAAAGAGATTCCATCTAAACATTAGGAAGGACTTCCTCACAGTGAGAGCTGTCCGACAGTGGAATATGCTGCCTTAATGGAGTGTGGTGGAGTCTCCTTCTTTGGAGGTTTTTAAACAGAGGCTAGATAGCCATCTGTTGAGAATGCTTTGATGGTCTTAGTCCTGCATGGAAGGAGGTTGGACTGGATGGCCCTTGTGGTTTCTTTCAGCTCTGTGATTCATAGAATCATAGAATCATAGAGTTGGAAGAGACCCCAGAGGCCACTGAGTCCAACTCTCTGCTATGCAGGAACACCCATCAAAGCACTCCCAACAGATGGCCATCCGGCCTCTGCTTAAAAACCTCCAAAGAAGGAGACTCAACCACACTCCGAGACAGCATATTCCACTGCCAGACAGGCCTGACCGTCAGGAAGTTCTTCCTGAGGTTCAAGTGGAATCTCCTTTCCTGCAGCTTGAATCCACTCTAGCATTCTAAGGGTAGATTTCTTGCTGAATTTTCCTGAGGGCTGTGTTTCAAAGCATATTTATTTCATTCATCTGTCCGTCCATCTTAATATGAAGCTCCCGTGCTGAGATTCATGACCACCCCCCAAATATTCTTGAACTGCTGTTTGTTTGACATTTTTGAATATTTCTTGGATCCAGTTGTAGGGAAGCTCATGGGAGTCTTTTAACTTCATGCTCCTCCTGTCACCAAAAGGTAAAAAGAATCACAAATGGGAAGGAGATCAGAGCAACAGTAAGGTGGACTGTGGTCTAGATATTCCTAGGACATGTTCTCAAACATCAGCAAGTCAGACTTTGTAAACTAAAAGCGTATTCACATTAGTAAGCAAACACTGGGTACTTCTGAAAATGGTTTTCTATCCAAATGGTTTGTTGCTGTGTTTAGTGTGCTTTCAAGTTGATTCTGATGGTGACCTCAAGGTGAACCTATCATAAGTTTTTCTGTGGCTGAGTATGTGATGTGCCCAAGGTCACCCTGTGAGTTTCTGTAGCAGACCAAGGCATCAAACCCTGCTCTCCGGGGTCATAGTCCAACCCTCAAATCACTACACTGTGCTGGCTTCTGGGTGTACAGACTCTTATACCTTTGTCTATTGCCCTCACTCTTCTCTAATGAGGATGGTTTTCATTTCAGTCCAGTTTGTTTTCTTGCATGTGTGTGTGCGTGCATGTGTGAGGTCTCAGTATGCTAATTAATGTATGCCTTGCCCTTTTTCCAGGAAATTCCCAATAGCTATGAGAGGTCGTCTAGGCTGAACAGTCATGTCCAGCCCAAGACCACACTGGAAATGGCATGGCTTTGTGGGACTTGCATCTAAGTCTACAGTTTCAAAGGCCTGAGTGACATCCTCTGTACTCTATTGGCTGTCATTTTGGGTATAATGGGGCCCTGGGTTTGAATCCTGCATGCTCCTATGCATGCAGTAAGAAGAGTGCTTTGTCTTTTAAAAGTGGAGATATACAGCTTTTCTGTCTATAGTACACAGCTCTAGCACTGAAATTCATAGGCTCAGTCCCTCAAATGTCCACTTAAAAGGATCAGGTAGTAGGTGATGGGAGAGACCTTTCTGTGTCAGAGATTCCTGGAGAGGCACTCTCAGTCAGAGATGATGATGGTGGTGATGATGATGATGATGATAAAAACAACAACAACAAGAACAACATTTATTTATGACTCCCTTTACCCCAAAGGGTGGGACAATGACATATACAACCAGGGACAAGGGCATTAAAACAAAAAAACACAACAATCCATAGCATGAAATCCCCAACACCCCACCAGTCGCTACTCATCTCAGAACCTTAAGCACATCTCAGTGACTTAAGGTGGCGAGTCGAAGAGGAAGTCCTCAACCATTTATGAAAATGGGTGAGATCCTCCCCCGGCCAGGGGTCCAAAGGAAGACCGTTCCACAAAAGATCTTGAAAGGCTTGCAGCCTTGACAGAACCATACGCGTTGGTGAAACAGACAATAATCCTTTGCCTGCAGATCTCAAATTCCTGGATGGAACCTACCAAACAAGCCGAGCTGCAAGGTGCTGAGGGAGGTTAAAACGCAAATTTTAAATACTGGGACCAAAAGTTTGAAACACACCCTGGCCCAAACTGGTAGCCCATGGAGGGATCTACGGGGACAAGAAACAGGTGAATATTTTGGCAGATTTGAAACAAACCGGACAGCATTGTTCTGAATTAAAACCAGAGGAAGAAGGGAACAGAAGGCAAACCTGCCAGTAAGCTTACCTACTGAGACAGTTGGTGGACAACTCATGTGAGCTTAGGGAAGGCAGCATCCTGTGTTCTTATCACTGCAACACATCTCTTGATCTCTTATTCCCCGTGGCAACTCTACCTGCAGTTGTCTCCTACATCTAGAGGCTTCATATCATTCCCAGTTGTAATATCTTGTACAGCTATTTTGTCTTTTCCTTAAAGGATTTTTAAGAATGGGAGGGTGGAAAGAAAGACAACAAAAGAAGGGCGGGCCATGGACAGATTTCAAGGAGAAGACATCATTGGCTGAACTCCCTGCAAAATAAGATGAACAAGTCGCAAGGAACATTTTGGCTACAGAATTTTTCAAATATGTTACTAACCTTTGGTTTTTTCATACCAGCTATTAAATCCAAGGTTGCCTGATACTAAAAAGATGGTTAAACAAAGAGTGTCCGATGTGAATGTGCAGTTAGACATTGCTGCCCTAACATCTTGTAGATCAACTAAATGGCTAGCTAAACTGAAATTAGAACACAAATTTGAAAAATATCTGGCATTCCCACTGTCCATGGAAGCTCGCAGAGCCTTTACACGCTTACGTTTTGAACAAATGGACACAAAGATGAAATGGGGTAGATTTCGTAACATCCCAGTCCAAGAAAGGCTGTGCATATGTGGTGAGCTGGTGTTAGAAGATTTAGCTCATTATTTACTTGAATGTCAGATATATTCAGAGATAAGGGAAAGTTATCTAGCGCCTTTCCTAAGAAAAATGAAATACTGGTCAGCAAAGGAGAAACTTGCTTTTTTAGTACAATCAACAAATCAACATGTGATTAGAAAGGTTGCTGCTTTTGCAGTGCTAGGGCAAGAGAAAACTTTTTAGAGCTCATACTAGATAAAAAGCATCAGAGTCTTGCAGAGTAAGAGATGGTATTTGTAAACTGTAATTATGTAATTTATGTAATTTTATATGAGAATATGTAATCTACGTTTTAACCTTGTGTTTCATTTTTACTACGAAGATGTTTTATGGTATTGTTTTAATTACGCAATGAGGGCGATCTGTTTTGAAGAGATTTTGGATGTTTTGTTTTGTTTTTTGTACTTGTTGGATTGCAATGGTCTTTGGACTGAGCAAATAAAAAAAAATAAAGATGAACAAGACATTATAAAAGTGGTATCTGGAAGCAACTCTGGCTTGTCTGTTTCTATTGTCCGGTGCTGTGTTGTCTTTCTGTTAACTGCTTGGTTACACCCAAGTTTCTGCATTAGATGAGGAATATTATTAGATCCTTATACATTAGTTTAAGATGTTATAGTATTTTACTATATAGTTGGGAGCATGAATGAGCTGGTTGCTTGGGGAAAGTAAGGCTAATGAAGGTAGAAAGAAGAGATTAACACATATAAATATGTATAGATTGAGGACTTGTGACCATAGAGCACCTGATTTGAATGCAAAAAAACCCAAATTCTTTCAAGACCTGAAAGAATTTTTTTTTAAGTAACACCTAGCTCCAGGGGAAAAAAAGACAAAATATATCACACTGAAAACAATAAGTGTTAGAAATGTCATGAAAAGGTTGGCACTTATTATCATCTTTGGTGGACCTATCCAGTATAAAAAAAAAATTCTGGGTTAAATTACATGAACTGAGACATTTCCATTCAGATTTCCTTTAAATCCAGAATTTTTTTTGCTGAATATGAAATATGCATTTAATAATTTTTTTCTTTAAAAAACAGCCAGATTTTACTTTATATGGTCTCAATAGTGAAAATTAATTTTGCTAAATTTTGGAAAAGTAAAGAAACTCATAATATAAACCAATGGTTACTAAAATTAACAGAGATGAAAGATTACAATTTGCTTACTCATTATATAGATGGAAAGCTGATTAATAAATTGGAAGAAGCGTGGTAGCCAGTAACAGAATACATAAATAAGAGATGGAGTATTGCAATCAGCAATGTTGAGATGGAATATTGCAATCAGCAATATTTTATTGTTTTTATTATTTTCTTATCTTTTTCATCTCACCCATTTTACAAGATGGTATACTTATTCCTCTTGGAGATAAATAACTACATGTTAATCGTTTCAGTTACTTGTTACAATACAAGAGACAAGTACAGACAGTGACAGTTGGAAGGTACATTAATAATATACAATTATAAACTCTAATTATTGAAAAACTGTGGATTCAATCATAAAAGTGGTTTTTTTAATAGACAAAAGGTAAATAGGGAGTTTTGAAAAAAATTGGGTTAACATAGTCCAAGGTTAAGGGTAGAAGGAAGTTAATATTTTCCTCCTTTTTCTTTTTTTCTTGTTCTTTATTCTGTTTGTTTCTTTCTCCTTTTTTCTTGTTTTCATAGTAATAGAATCTACTTTATCTACAATATATGTAACAGTTTAAATCAGAGCTTTCCAAACGGTGTGCTGCGACACATTAGTGTGTTGCCTGAAGTTTGTAGGTGTGTCACTTACAATCTTAGAAATGTATGTTATTATTTGTAAATCATATAGTTTTAAAAATATATGAAATTTTTCATGAGATATGTTGTGTCCCCATATATTTTGTTATTACATTTATGTATATATCTGTATCTCTTATAAGGGGCTAGTTTAACCTCTGGTTTGCGAGGAAAACTGAATTACTGCATCACGAAATAATGCATGTCTAAAAAGTGTGTCACCAACATGAAAAGTTTGGAAAGCTCTGATTTAAATGGACAACATATATGTTATTTAGAACCTTTCTGTAAGTATGTTTTTATTCAATTAAAATATTTTTTTAAATAAAAAAAAAGCCCCAAATTCGTTCCTAGTTAAAAGGTTCAGCTAGTAGTTGGTGGGAAAGATCTTTGCATGAGAATCTGTAGAGTTGCTGCCAATCAAAGTAGAAAAACTAAGCTGGATAAGCATTTATAAAAAAGATTTCTATGGTGAGCAAAATGGATCTTTATAGGAGACCCCATAGCATAGCAGCAGAGTACACGGAATCCAAGGAGGAAGCCACAGGTTCAGTACCTGGCATTTCCATTTGAAAGCTCTCAGGCAACAAATGAAGAATCTCTCTGCCAGAGAGAATGAGCAGCCCTGACTTGACTGAGAAAATGGTTTGGGATAAGGCTTTTATTCTCAGGGTGGGAGGGATCAATGCCCTGTGTTACTTGTTCCTTCTCACTAGGATGAACAGAAGCAGAATAAATATATGCAGTATGCCTGAAGCTGTGTAATGCAGACAGCTTACTTTACAAGTTGTATCGCAAAGGTTACTTGGGCACACAATCCTGCTTTTGTGTATGCATGGAGAACATGCTCCCCTGCTTTTGATGGTCCCCAAAGAAAGGCTTGTTATCTCCATTGGATTTTAATTCGTGCTCCCAAGCACATTTAACCTCAACATTTTTAAATTCTCTTGACCGGAATGGAACTGGGATGTCTCCAAAGGTACAAAAGAACATAGTATACCCTGTACCATGTTGGAGTTGAGAAGGAGGATCCTGTAGGGCTCTACCTCGGCAGAGTAAAAAACGGCATAAAGAAAGATGAATAGGGCACTTCCAGTTGGGAAAAAGTTGTCAGGAAATAAAAGACTAATTTTATTTTGAAGATCCATATGGCATTTTTCTCATCCTGAAGTATTTCCTGGGAGCTTCTAACATCACCAAAGATGATTCTTTCCCCAGGTCAGTTTAAATTAACCCAGCACTTTCTGAAATGAAATGTACAAGAAGCCCCTGCCTTTTTATGCCCTGTTACACTTCCAAATTAAAAACAGGTTCCATTGATTCAAGGGCGGAGGATCTGCTCTTTCATCAGCTCTTCTTGCCTATGGAGGCTTGCTTGGGATTGCGTGCATGCATCTGCAGTCCCAAGTCTTGCCTACAGAAAGAGCAGATCCTCTTTGTATTGCAAGCACTGAAACTGTGGGCTTCCGTCAGTTCTTCTTGCCTACGGAGGCTTGCTTGTAACTGCTCACATGCATGTGCTCCGTGCAAAGTGAACTGGGAGAGGGGAAAATGGTGTTAAGCTGGCTGTGAGACTTTGCAAGCAGTGCACACACAGTTGGGCCTGAGCGAGCATCCATAAGAGCTGCCCCCTACAGTACAGCACATGGGTTCTGCTTTTCAAACAATTCCATTTCCTGATAATGCTCTCGTCTCTAACCTATCAGATAAGCAGAGGAAGCCTGTAGCAGTTAGTTACCTCGTCTGTTCCTATTGTATTGAATCTAGTAAAGATGGCTGTCGAGTAAGCATAGCTATTGTTTGTAAGACACAGATTCAGCTGAGAATCAAAAACAACCCAATTCTTAACTAGTATATTAGAATTTAGCACTTTGACTATAATCGGGAGGGGTTGCTGATACACCAGAGGACAGGATCAAAATTCAAAAGGACATTGACAGATTGGAAAGCTGGACCAAAGCTAGCAAAATGAATTTCAATAGAGACAAATGTAATGTCCTGCACTTAGGCAGAAAAAAATGGAAGGCACAAATATAGGATGGGTGACACGTGGCTGGATAATAGTACGTGTGAAAGGGATCTAGGAGTCTTGGTAGATCACAACATGAGTCAGCAGTGAACATGAGTCAGCAGTGTGATGCAGCAGTCAAGAAAGCCAATGCAACACTTAGTTGCATCAATAGGGGTATGGTGTTTAGATCAAGGAAGGTAATGGTACCACTCTATTCTGCTCTGATCAGACCTCATCTGGAATCCTGTGTACAGTTCTGGGCACCTCAATTCAAGAAGGATATTGACAAGCTGGAGCATGTCCAGAGGAGGACGACCAAAATGGTGAAGGGTCTGGAAGTCATGAAGCCCTATGAGGAGCGGCTTAGGGAGCTGGGTATGTTTAGTCTGCAGAAGAGAAAGTTAAGAGGGGACATGATAGCCATGTTTAAATATTTGAAGGGATATCATGTCAAGGAGGGAATGGGCTTGTTTTCTGCTGCTCCAGAGACTAGGACAAGGAGCAATGGATTCAAGCAGCAGGAAAGGAGATTCCACCTGAACCTCAGAAAGAACTTCCTGGTGGTCAGAGCTGTCCAGCAGTGGAATCTGCTGCCTCAATGGAGTGTGGTGGAGTCTCCTTCTTTGGAGGTTTTTAAGCAGAGGCTGGATGGCCATCTGTCGAGAGTGCTTCGATTTGGGTTCCTGCATGGCAGAAGGGGGTTGGACTGCATAGCCCCTGAGGTTTCTTCCAACTCTATGATTCTATGAATTCCTGCTTTTTTAAAAAAAAGGCTCAGTAGGAATTGACGAAAATCAGTTTCTGAAATGTTGCATGAAATTAATTATAATATGTGATCGGGGGAGTGGGATTGAAAAGAAACAAAGGAGGGCCAGAGGGAAGAAGGGAACCCCAGTATATTTCAAGAGGAGTCTGGATGCAAACCTTGAAACAGTCAAAGCAAAATGAATTGAAAGCCTCTGATATGTTGAGGCAATGAATTAGTTTCACCATAAAATAATTAAGCACATTTCAAAGTGTTTCATTATTATAAAAGCAATACATGAAAAGACAGGCAGGCAGTAGCTTACTCACAGGCTACCAAGTCTTTTGCAGCTTTTTGTTAGTCTTGTGTCTGCAGCCTAAATGAAATAAAATAAAGTCAGCCCTCCACTTTGGTGGGAGCTAGGGGCTCAAGCCCCCATGAAAGTGATAAAACTGTGAATAAAAATAAAATATTGCAAACCCTTTTTTAAAAAATCTGATAATACTTCTTTAGGAATCTTTAGGTCCTCCAGTGCAATTCTGTGGTCAACTTCCAGCAGAAGCGGGCCAGGGAGTCACACTGGAGGACCTAGCAATGCTTAGAGAAGTGTTGTCTCTAGGAATTTCTAGGTCCTCCAGAGCGACTTTGTGGTCTTGCAGAATGGAACCATAGAATCTTCCTGGAGCACTTAGAGATTTCTAGAGAAAACATATTTTTTCTAAGGCAGGACAAATACAGTAAAGTTTTTTAAATAAAATAACCTGCAAATAATCAAATCAGTGAAGGCTGAGCTCACAAAAGTGGAGAGTCAACGGTACATCCATCTGTTTCAGGTAGAAGGATGGGAGAGAAGGCTGGGCATATGACATTGGTCAGAACCAACCAGGAAGATTTTCTTTTTGCTTTGCAGTTCGGAGTGGAAGCCTCTCTGAACAGAGAAACTGACATTTCAGAATAGACCACCTAAACATTGGAAGAGGTTTTGTGATGGGAACAGCTGTTTGGCAGCGGAATGGACTGTCTCAGAAGGTGATGGAAGTCTTTAAGAAGAGTTTGCATGGCTATGTCTTAGAGTACATAGCTGTGAATTCCTGCAAAGCAGGAGATTGGACTAGATGGCCCTTAGGGTTCCAGGAACATAACCCTTCATACTTCTAAAAAGCTCCTTAAAACAGTTATACTTCTAAGCCATCAAGACTACTATTGGATCAGGGGATGGATGATTACAAGATCCTGAAGTGGGCAAGGGTGGGATTGGGGCACTTGTCAGTAATATCCTACAGGGAGTGGGGATTGTGCCTTGAAGTAGTTTCTGACTTATGGCGACTCTACCATGGTTTTTCTTGGCAAGATTTGTTTGGAGAAGGTTTTCCATTGCCTTCATATTGAAGAGGGAACAGGCTTGTTTTCCACTGCTCCAGAAACTAGTACAAGAAGTGATGTATTCAAACTGCAGGAAAAGAGATTCCACTTAAACCTCAGGAAGAACTTCTTGATGGTCAGAGCTGTCCAGAAGTGGAATATGCTGCCTTGGAGTGTGGTGGAGTCTCTTTCTCTGGAGGTTTTTAAGCAGAGGCTAGATGGCCATCTGTTAAAGGGAGTACTTTGATGTGGGTTCCTGCATGGCAAGGGGTTGGACTGGATGGCCCTGGGATTTCTTCCAACTCTATTATTCTATGATTGTCTGATTCCTCTGAGGCTGGGAGAATGTGATTTGTCCAGGGTCACCCAGTGGACTTCCATGGTTGAGCAGGGATTTAGACTCTGAGCTCCAGAATCATGGTCCCACGCTCAGACCACCACACCATGCTTGGTGTGAGGAAGAGATCCCAAAAACCAAGAGTCAGCCTGGGAAGGATTGTGTTCAGGACTGTTCAGATCTTTGGAGTCTGTTTTTCTAGTTTGTTAGATGCAACATACAGCTGACTTCATTTCTTATGGGCAAATCAGTTGGCAAGTTACACTGTTTGTAGGCAAGTCATACGCAGTTATGTTCATAGGCAAATGTTTCAGAAGTCACACTGTCCTGCTTTTGTGAGCACTGATTTCTATGGTATAGGCTGAGCTGAGGCTCCATATGGATAGCTGCAACAGGATGTTCTTTCTCTCTGTTTTTAAAATGTCAGTCTGTTTTCAGAACAGATGGGAGGGGAAGTGAGGAAGACTCTTGTACACAAAATCCTAACTGCAGCCGTCTGAAGATGCAGGGTAAAACAACTGACAAAAGAATGGATAAAAGGAAAGCGAGCCATATTGACATTGGATGTGCTCTCTTAATATCTTTCAGTCCCAACACTTGTACATAGACCACAACAGGAGAAGTTGATCAGAAGAGCAAATATGAATAGGGGGAGAAGCTACTAACTGTGAAACCTAAGTGGAATTTCCAGGTCCAGAGAATCTATACCATGGCTGAGACCTCTGCTAGTATTTAAACCTGCTACTGGGACAAAGAATGAGAGACGGGTCTTGCTTTTAAGCTTGTCCTGTGGGAAAGAGACAGAGTCCCGGGTTTGTTTGTTTTTTAAGAAATTATTTAGATGGAAGCTTGGTCTGATCCAACAAAACTTGTTTGCTTTGATGCATACCACCTTTATCTCACAGATTGGCCTCAAAGTGGCTCACAATAATATTAAGCAGGGAAAATAGCACAATCAAAAGACAAAAAACAACATGATCTGTTTTTTATCTAAATTAAAAGACCAATGTAAAACTATTTTAAACACAATTTAAAAACACATTTCTAAGAACCCAGGTGATAACAAGCCTCATCAGTAACCAGGACTAATCTGTTCTGAAAAGCCTGCCTGAATCCCCCCTAAAAGAAGGAAGAGGCCACGCTGGCCTCAGATGGTAGAGAAGAGTTCCACAGTCTGGGAACAGCTCCTAAGAATGCCTTCTCTTGTATGCCTACCATTTACCTCTGAGTATGGTGGGACAAAGGGCCTTTCCGCACTACACTGTTATAGTGCTATTATTCCTCTTTCAACATCCTATGGAATCCTGGAGTTTGCAGCTTATGGAGGGGCATTTAGAATTTAGAAAACTACAAACCCCAGAATTTCACAGGATGTTGAAAGTGGAATAATAGCACTAGAACAGTGTAGTGCGGAAAGGCCCAAAGGGAAGAACCTCCTTTGAGGAAACAAAATTATGTTCTTTCAAAGCCACTGTGGGGGATCTCTGGCCCTCTAGTTGTTACAGAGCAACTGTTTCCCGTTCCTGACTACTGTCCAGGCTTGGTAGAAGTCAGAATTCAGTCAGATCTGGAGGGCAAGAGTTTCCCCAACACTATCATAAAAGACATTAAGAAAGTCCTTCTTGAGCATGGTTGCCAACAACATGATAGTTAAATGAAACTTCTAGTGACAAAGACAATTTACGTCTGAATTCCAGTTTTTTGGGAGCAGACAATGTGAGATGGAAGCTGCATTCATTCCCTGTTTATGGACTTTACAGAAGCACCTGAACAGGCTGTTGCTGGACAGAAGACGCTCAAGCAGAAGTGCCTTCAATCTGATCTAACAACTCTCTGCTTGTATTCTTAATTAGGCCTAGGAGATTGTCTTGTGTAACATTTCCTCTACTTTATTTAGGACACTTAAATGTTCTATTCTTTCGTCCAATTAACTAATTGTATTAGGATCCCAGGAATAACTTACCAAAGCAGCTTACAAGGGGGGAAAATGCATGCATGGTATAGCTTCAGGCTGTTCTTAATTCTCTGCTGTTCATGTGAAGGCAAGGAGAATCTCTTGTACTAAGTTTTATCTCTAGAGGCTGGACAGTTCCCAAACAGAAACAGTCACACTGGTCCTGAAGGATTTTGTCATCCAGATGATTTCAGTGAAGGTGGTTCAGCCTGTAATGTATATTGGGAAGCACACTGGGGCCTACAGCTGCCCAGACTTTCAGGTATGCTTCCAGAGAGGAGGAAGGGGAAGACTGGGACCCTAGACTGGGACTAACAAAATGAAATTCAACAGAGAGAAGTGTAAGGTCCTATATTTAGGTAGAAAAAATGGAATACAGAAATAGAGGATGGGGGACACGTGGCTGGATAGCAGTACGTGTGAAAGGGATCTAGGGGTCTTCATAGACCACAAGCTGAACATGAGTTGGCAGTGTGATGCAGCAGCCAAGAAAGCCAATGCAATTCTCGGCTGCATCAATAGGAGTATGGTGTCTAGGTCGAGGGAGGTACTGGTACCACTCTACTCTGCTTTGGTTGGACCTCATCTTGAATACTGTGTCCAGTTCTGGGTATTCCAATTCAAGAAGGACGTGGTCAAGCTGGAGCAAGTCCAGAGGAGGGCGACCAAAATGGTGAGAGGCCTGGAAGCCATTCCCCATGAGGACAGACTTAGAGAGCTGGGTATGTTTAGTCTGCAGAAGAGAAGGTTAAGAGGGAACATGATAGCCATGTTTAAATATCTGAAGGGATGCCATGTAGAGGAAGGAGAGGGCTTGTTTTCTGCTTCTCCAGAGACCAGGACAAGGAGCAGTGGATTCAAACTGCAGGAAAGGAGATTCCACCTGAACCTCAGGAAGAACTTCCTGACGGTCAGGGCTGTCTGGCAGTGGAATATGCTGCTTCCATGGAGTGTGGTGGAGTCTCCTTCCTTGGAGGTTTTTAAGCAGAGGCTAGATGGCCATCTGTCGGGAATGCTTTGAGGGTGTTCCTGCATAGTAGGGGGTTGGACTGGATGGCCCGTGTGGTCTCTTCCAACTTTACATTTCTATGATTTCTATGATTCTTTTCGTACGGCGTTTCTTAAGCGAAAGGGCCCCTTAAGCGTCGTGTAAATGTGAGGAGCAGTCTGCATGACGCACTCACATTTACATGATGCTCAAGAGCGTGACACGAACCGCTAATGGATTTTCTTATTTTCGGCTTTGAGCAGAAAATGCCATGCGGCTGCGCAACGCTCAGGGGCGTGGAGAGCACTTACTTGCTGTGCGCAGCCTCCTGAGCAGCGCCGGTCGCGTTTCCTGCCTCAGCGCTAGCCTTCAGCTCCCAGGCTGCACTGCGATAGGAAGGGGCGGGGCGCAGGCGGGGTGCTCGCGCAACCAGCAAGCAGCTGCAGCACCGAAGCAACAGGGCTGTGAGAGCCTCTTGCAAGAGGCTGCTCGTGCGATCCCTGTGCTCCAGCACCAAGAACAGGTAAGTTGCGGAAAGGGCCTGTATTAGAATATCCATTGTTCAAGCAAATCATGCAAATCTATGTTCGTTCTTTCTTTCTTTCTTTCTTTCTTTCTTTCTTTCTTTCTTTCTTTCTTTCTTTCTTTCTTCTTTCTTTTCTTTTTTTGGTCCTATTTCTTTGTGATTCATATGTGGCAAACCTGCTTGCAGTTCTCACTGGGCCATTTTCACATGAGAGGGGATGTCAAGAGCGGTGTTTTTATACTCCAATTCAGAAACTGAATTCAGAAATTCAGAAACTGTGCTGTCTGCACCCCACCCCCTTACATCGTACTACTGCGGAGAACAGCGGTTGCTGCATCCGCAACAGCGAGTCCCTGGCCACTCCCATTCCCCTCCCTCACCCCACCCCACCATTGCTGATTGGTCTGTTTTTTTAAAAAAAAAAACCCACATTTTTAACACATTTCTGTGTTGCTACATTTGTGCATAGGCATGTATGTTCATTGATACATTTTAACAGTCCATTACCAGATCCACTCTCTTCCCGCTGTCTGTTTAACACAGGAAGACAATAATAACGGCAGCCTGTCCTCTGATGGGCGGAGAGAGATAGAGATGGAAATGATGGAAGGGGCAGCCTGGGAATGCCCATAGCCAGCCACTTCTAGGATGTGAATCGATGACACGCTTCTGCATGCAGGCAAAAACGAAAGCAGAACCGGTTTGGGAGATTTACATTGGAATTTTTCCAGTTTTCACATACAGCGGTTTTGCATCGCAGTGAACTGCAGTGAACCATTCTAGGAGCTGAAAATGTGCAGAACCACAAGGAAAACTACAATGCTAAAATGGTACAACAGGCAGACCAGAGGGTAAGCATTCGACACTGCTATGATGTATCTATTTTGTGCGGAAATGGCCTGAGTTTAAAGAAGCTGGATGCTTTGGTACAGTCTCCAGTTGCAGCAGTACAGTCAGATTTGGGATTGAGTTTGGTGGTTGCTGCATATTCTCTGTTTTATTCTTAACTGCAGTGCAGCACTTCCATATCTACCTACTCTCCCAGTTTGACAGGGGCAGTCACGATTAATCCTCTGTTGTCCAACTGTTCCAGTACTTTTAAAATGCCCTTCCACTTTCCCCCTTTGTCCCCAGCTCACTTCAATTGCTGCAAACTGAGTTCAGCATTCAAAAGAAGTTTAACTCAGTGCTGGAGAGGGAGAAGAAAGAAGAGGAGGGTGGATTTTGCCCTTCCCAGTAGGCTCAAGCAAAGCAAACTGTGCCTCTTCTAGCTGGCGTGTTCTTCCTCATACATAAATGTTGTCATCTTGACCACACTCTGATGTTGCTTGGCTACAAGTGTCCCAGTCAGTTTTATCTGTGAAATGTTGGAGGGCATACAATGCTTTCTGTAAATGTTCCTGATTTGTCAAATTACCTTAAATCTTCAGGTTTTAGGAAACGAAGCTAATACACTTACCAAGAACAAAAGCAGAAAACTTTCCCATAGAAATGTTGGTGTGTGTCAGACAGTGTGTCAACCCAGGCAAGGCCAACTGAAACATTATTTTCTCCTTAGATACCTTCTATTTCTTTCTTTCTCAGTATGAATCAGAAAACATAGAACAATTGGCCCCTAACTGCTTCTCCCTCAATTCCTGTATGAAGGAAACAATGAGCTGATTTTATCAAAACATTGCTTCCACACACCCATTTGCACAATCCATTATCCCCCTCTTTACTGCTTACAATACACAGATCTCCTTCATGTAGTAGGCAAAAAGAACCACAATCCTACACCTTTAATAGAAGAGGGGATTTCTTGTGTGACAAGCTACGTCCCTCATATATAGAATTATCCCTTTTTCCTTTTGCCACCTACACCCTACCTAGCTATCCGCTTGGTGGCCACTTCTCTGATGTCCGCAAATTCCATCAAAAATTGTACCAAAGCTAAAAACAGACACATCAAGTGGTTTCTTAAGCTATTGTGTTGTAGTTCTTTCCAATATATGGTCACCCCAAGGCAAACTTGGGCAAGAGTTGCTCAGAGGCAATGTGCCATTGTCCTCCTTGGAGGCTGAAAGTGTGTGAGTTGCCCAAGTTCACACAATGGGTTTTCTCGACTGAACAGGGATTTGAACTCTGGTTTCCCAGAGTCCCAGTCCAACATCCAAAAGCCTGTATTACCCTGGCTCTTCTTAGATTTTATCCTTTCTTATTCCTCTTGTGCACAAAGGACATCCCATATTAGCCTTTCCTTTGGAAACATGTAGAGGCCAATAAATTAGTTTCAAATGGTTTACTCATCCCACCTCCTGCTAAGAGATTGTACACATAGGAGAGCGCTCAGAACTGAACGTGGACAGTTTAAATTCATAGACATGTCATGAATAGTTCCCCCCACCAAGCTACACATACACACACCTTATCTCTTACTGGGTTTGGAAAAATTCTCCTCATTGATGCCATTCAACCCCCAGCAGACCCAGAGTGTCAAAAGAGAGCATCAATTTTTGCAAAATCAAAGATACCTATTTTAACAAGCAACATTTGAGACACAAATCTAAGCACTGCAGTTGGAGGGCAGGCATTCTTCAGAAGCCAGAATTGTAGACATCATGAGGCTGGGCAATTTTCATTATCCCAGTTATAGAACAAATTCATGTCTGTTGGAATCTGTGAAAATGATCAGAGTAGACCAGCTGAGAGCATTTGGGTAAAAATAGTCAGAGAAAGAAATAAGCAACATTGTGGTAGGATTTTGCTATTGGCCACCAACCAAGAAGAGGCAATAGATGATGCTTTTCAAAAAATCTCAGAAATCTCAAAGATGCAAGAATTACTAGTTATGGGGGACTTTAATTACCCTGCTATCTACCAGGAGACTGAACTCTGCTAGGCATAGGCCATCCAACTCTGCTAGGCATAGGCCATCCAACAAATTCCTAATGTGCCTTGCAAGTAACAAACTATTTCAAAAGGCAGAGGAAGGAACAAGGGGATCAGCAATCCTGGACTTGATCCTAACCAGTAGGAATGAATTGGTCACTGGAATCAAAGTAGTTGGTACTTTAGGGAGAAGTGACCATGCCATACTGGAATTCACAATTGCAGGACAGGGCAACTATGGGCCTTGGATTTCAGAAAAGCTGATTTTAACAAACGCAGGGGCATACTAGGTGGCATCCCATGGCTAGAGATGCTAAAGGAAAAAGACACCTGGCAAAGGTGAGAAAGAGGTGCAAAAATCAAAATCACAAACAATCTCATGGAAGAAAAGAAAATGAGAAATATCTGAAAAAGTCAATGTAGCCACACAGAAAATTCAAGAAGGAAGTGAAAAGGAAAAAAGAGCATGTGTAAGGAATTGAAGGAAGGATGGGAATTGCCAAGGAACAATACAAATGTGTAACTCAATCTTTCAGAAATAACATAGGGAAAGTTAAAGCTCAAAATGAGCTGAGACTGGCTAGGTAATCAGGGAGCATCCAAAAGGAGAGCTTTGAAGTAAACTGGAATCACCCAGTTAACCTTTCTAAATGAGTTCAAATCTACAGGGCAAGATGAACTGCATCCCAAAGTACTGAAGGAACTTGCTGATATACTCTTCATACCACTTACCATCATTTTGGAGAAATCTGGGAGAACAGGGATGTGCCAGAGGACTAGAGAAGGGCAAACATTGTCCCTCTCTTCAAAAGAGATAAAAATAAATAAAAAAAAGATAAAAAAAAAGAATATCTGGGAACCAGTCAGACTGACCTCAATCCAGGAAAAATATTTGAATGGATTAGAGAGGAGTCTGCAAGTTTCTTGATGACAATGCAGTGATTCGTAGGAGCCAGCATGGACTTGTAAAGACCAAATTCTGTAAACTAACCTTATACCTTTTTTTTGATTGGGTCCTTAGTTCAATAGATGATGGGAATGGTGTGGACATTATTTATCTGGATTTCAGAAAAGCATTTGATAAAATCCCCTATGATATCTTGCCTAGTAAATTGATTAAATGTAAAATAGGTGAGAATACTATCAAATGGATCCACAGCTGATTGGAAAACCATGTTCAAAGAGTCATTATCAATGACTTGTGCTTCCAACTGGAGGGAAGTCAAGTGGAGTGCCCCAAGGTTCTGTCCTGGGGCTCATACTCTTCAGTATTTTCATCAGTGACTTAGATGACGGGTTAGAGGATATCCAGTTTACAGATTATGCAAAACTGGGAGGGGTAGGGAACACACTGGAAGATAAGAACAGAGTTCAAAAGGAGCTAGATAAACTAGTTTATTGGGCTGAATGTAGAATGAAGAATGATATTCAACAGACACAAATGCAAAATTCCACATTTAGGCCACAAAAACCAAATGCACACATGTACGACAGGGGATACTTTGCTTAGCAGCAATACATGTGAAAAGGACCTTGGGATTATTGTGGACGATGTTGAAGATGACTCAGCAGTGTGATGCTGCAGCAAAGAATATTTCAGCCTGCAAGACAAGGGGAGTAATGGTCCCACTATATTCTTCACTAGTCAGTACCACATTAAGTTTTGGGCACCTCATTTTAGGAAAGGTATAGACAAATTAGAGAAGGGATGCCATGTAGAGGAAGGAGAGGGCTTGTTTTCTGCTGCTCCAGAGACCAGGACAAGGAGCAATGGATTCAAGCTGTAGGAAAGGAGATTCCACCTGAACCTCAGGAAGAACTTCCTGGCAGTCAGGGCTGTCCGGCAGTGGAATATGCTGCCTCGGAGTGTAGTGGAGTCTCCTTCCTTGGAGGTTTTTAAGCAGAGGCTGGATGGCCATCTGTCAGGAATGCTTTGAGGGTGTTCCTGCATGGCAGGGGGTTGGACTGGATGGCCCGTGTGGTCTCTTCCAACTCTACATTTCTATGATTCTATGGAAGGTTCAGAGAATGGCAACATGGGTGATAAGAGGTATAGGGAACAAAATGTATGAAGAAAGGTTGATGGAGTTGGGCATGTTCAGCTTGGTGAAGAGAAGACTGAAGGGTGACATGAATGCATTCTTTAAATACCACAAAGCTCTCACAGAGAGGAGGGTGCAGGTTTGTTCTCTGCTACCCCAGCAGGTAGAATGGGGTCTAAAAAGTTTTAAGTTCCAGGAGGGTAGATTTCAACTGAACATTAGAAGAAAAGTTCTCAACAGTTAAGAGCTGACCAACAGTGGAACCAATTACCAGAATGGTTATGAGGCCTCTTTCTCTGGATGTCTTCAGAGTTTAGCTGGAGAAGCTATAGCTGGATTTCCTGAACTGAAAGTGGGGCATTTGACTTTATGGTGTCATTCCAACTCTGATTCTATTGTTCATCCCTACTGTCTAGACCTGTGGTAAACTATATGCAGCCTGCTGGCAGTATGTACCCGATAGAAACATTTCTTCTAGAGGTATATATTTGGCCTGGTCTTAAGCCTGAGTTATGTGAACATCATACATCTCTGTCCACCACTGAGGCCAAAAACCAAAGATGCATTTTGCTCATAACAACCATGAAAGGAGCTGTATAATCAGTTATTTTGAGTTCTTCAGAGGAAATGGCAGGCATAAGGGAAAGATAACTACCTATCATTCCATAGAAGAGCTTAAGAAATAACACACTAGGTTTGGGTAGACATTCCCTTCATTATCATAAAAGTCTGTATATACTATTCAGTAAAGGTTGGGGGCAATCTGTTTTTTGATCCAAGAAACAAAAAGAGCTGAATTCTGTGACCTGAAAAATTATTCAAAGTGGTGTGCTTATATTTGCATGCAATTTGCATGCTTTATTTTTCCTTCTGCAGTCCCTAGGGAGGGGCATGGAGTTGTAACAGACTTAAACTTTCATGGTTGGCAGTCAAGCTCCACCCTCCTCCTGGCTTCTGAGGTTTCACCAGACTGAGTTCCTATGTTTTTGGGGCCAAAAACAAAACAAAACATAGAAAGCAGCTTTTTCATTATTCTATTTTTCACAAATGACATTTGCTGTTCTCAGGATGAGATATTCTTGAGTCTCATAATAGTTCAGTTACTGAAACAGTGAGATAAATGGCCAAGGAATGACTTCCAGTTTTTCTCACTTCTCAGAACTTGAAAGGCGGATGCTCCCACCTGTTACATATGTACGTGATATTGACTTAGAAATCATTACTATACTTGGAATAAGGAAACAGACAGCTTCAAGGCTGGTATTCATCCCTTTTTTTTAAAAAAAAATATATTTATGTTGAAGCCAGATTTGGCCTAGATAGTCCACCAAACAGAAGAGGGGCAAGGACCCTGTGGCCCTCCAGGTCGTGTTGAGCCTTCATCAATACCATTCTAGCATGGCCAATGCCCAGATGTGGTAGTAAATGAAGTTCAATAACATCAGGAGGAAGGAGGGGGCTGGGTCAGCCCAAAGTTCCATCTTGTGCAACCTCCTGTTTCAAGCAGATGCTTCCAAGAAGCCAACAAGCAGCATGTGAAAGCAGTTTGTCCCCAAATAATTGGCATTTTAGTGGCGTATAATCACTGAATGTGGATGTTCTGTTTTGCCATTTTGACAGTTCTCTCACCACCATGAATCTGTTTTCTTTTAGAGATCTGCAAATCAGTGGCATTCACCACATCTGATGGCAGTGAGTTTCCTTCCTTTCTAATAGTATAGCTACAAAATGGGACTAGGGTTGGTGGAGAAGAGAAAGATCTGCCATTTCTCTTCCACCAGCATGTTCACTCATCTTCACTGAATTCTTGGTCACTCTGACCAAGGCTAGGACAACTTACGCTTCTTAGATATATCCTCAAGAACAACATTTTTTAAAAACAGGATTGGTAATTCTATTGTAAATGAAGACAGCGTATAGCAGATGAAGAAGAACCTTCATCAATGGCCTGTGGTGAGGAGTGAGTTTTTCAAACAAGGATGGAGATTCTGTTTCAGGCTGAGGGTCAGATTCAGTTTCAGAGACTCTTCTTGAGGGCTTCATTTCAATGGTGAGCACAGCCAAAGGCAAAAGAGTGAGGCAAAAAAAAAATGGCAGTATATTTTACCTTAACTGCTAGTAACTAAGTCTTATGAAAGACATTTCAAGTGTTTAGCATGGCAGGGGTCGGGGGAAGTCACAAGAGCCAGAAAACTACGGTAGAGTGGTGACCTGGGGGAGAATGTGCCCTACTTCAGTGCATGGAAGTGGCAGCTCAGGAGGGCTGGTTTGGCAATCAGCATTTGAGAATCACAACAGAATTCTCCTTTGTTGGTCTTTCACCTTGCAAAAACAAACAAAAAGCCACCCTAGACATGCTGATATCTAAACAGGTATCACTAAGTTCAGTTGGTCTTACTCTAAAGACAGCATTATGTAGGATTAGTGAATATTAAGACAAAGCAATGCCAAGCAAATCTACTTCAGTTTGCTTGTTTTCATTCTATGTGTACAGCCAGGAGTTCAAGGGTATGCAACTGGGATTCTAAGGGGCACAAAAAAGCACACACACACATTTCTGACTGTGGCTACAGTTGCTGAGATGTCTCCTTCCGCAGCTTAACTCTAGTCAAAATAAGAAAGATTTTGTTGCATATTTTACTTCCCAACCCAGGGAAGCTCCTCACCCAGATGTCTTGGCCTCAGTCCAGCTCTGGTAATAACATATTCCTCCCTTTAATCCCCATGCAATATTGATTGTGTGCAGCAGTCTTTACTGCTAGACCAAGAATCTCCTGTAAGGTTGTATTTCATACCCGAGGAGGCCTCATTTGCGCTGCACCCACCTGCACTTTAAGTCATTTGTAAAATTCTTGACACTCCTCGGCCAACCACTGATATTTTTTGGGCTTCTCATGTGCTTTCAAGTTGTTTCCAACTCATGGCAACCCTAAGGTGGCCCTATGGGGGGAACGTTTTTAGCTAGATTTGTTCAGATGGGGGTTGCTTTTACCTCCCTCTCAGGCTGAAAGAGTGTGGCTTGTCCAAAGTAACCCAGTGGGCTTCCACAGCCAAGCAGGGATTCAAACCCTGGTCTCCAGAGTTAAAGTCCAGTGCTCAAATCACTACACTGTGCTGGTTCTCACCATTAATATCACTGGATGTCATTGCCCTCCTTAGATGCTGGCAGCATTTCCGGAGACCTAACTGCCTGATTGTCAAAGCACTTGGCAGCCTTCATCCTAGCTTGACTTCAGTTTGTAAAACCTCTTTCAGCTCAAGGGCTTAATTCAATTTCTGATTTGTTTATGCCCTCCAACTGTCCCAATTTGGCAGGAACAGCCCTGATTATTCTCCTATCATCCTATTTTTTCAGCTGCTTTTAAAATGTCCCATATTCTCTCTCCTTCTTCTACTTTCTCCCTTTGTTCTCAGCTTATTTCAATTGCTGCAAATTGAGTTGAAAGTACAAAAAAAATTATCCTCAGTTAGCTCTGCAGGAAGGGGAGGAGAGGAAAGGACAGACTTTGGCTGGGGCTTTTTAATCATAGAATCATAGAGTTGGAAGAGACCCCAGGGGCCATCCAGTCCAGCCCCCTGCTATGCAAGAACACCCATCAAAACACTCCCAACAGATGGCCATCCAGCCTGTGCTTAAAAACCTACAAAGAAGGAGACTCCACCACACTCCATTGAGGCAGCATATTCCACTGCTGGACAGCTCTGACCGTCAGGAAGTTCTTTCTGACGTTTAGGTGGAATCTCTTTTCCTGTAGTTTGAATCCATTGCTCCTTGTCCTATATCCTTTTCGCACCTTACCTTCTTCCAGCGCTGGGGTGCAGGGATCGCACAAGCAGCCTCCGGCGAAAGGCTCTCACATCCAGGGCCCTTCAGCTCCACATGAGCTGCCTGCTTGCACAAGAGCCCCGCCTCTTCCTTCTGCAGTGCAGCCTGGGACCTTCCCAGGCCGCACTGGGGCACGAAGCGCAAACAACGCAGCTCCAGAGGCTCCGCACACCAAGTAAGTGCGTGTGGGGCCCAGGAGCAATGTGCGATCACGCACCATTTTCGGCTTCTAGCCGAAAATGAAAAGGTGTGTGATCGGTGCCTACCGGCCCCTGGAGCATTCCGCGATTGTGAGTGCATTGTGCGGATCACTCCTCACAATCACACAATGCTCCAGGCACCCTTTCACATGGAAAATGCTGTGTGGAAAGGGCCCTAGTCTCTGGAGCAGCAGAAAACAAGCCCACTCCTTCCTCGACACGACATCCCTTCAAATATTTAAACATGGCCATCATGTCCTCTCTTAACCTTCTTTTCTGCAGGCTAAACATCCCCAACTCCCTAAGCCAATCCTCATAGGGCATGCTTCCAGACCCTTCACCATTTTGGTCACGCTCCTCTGGACGTAATACAGAGTGTACATGAGGCCAAGACAAAAAATGGGTGGAGACAAAAATGTCATTATTGGTTAACTTACAACTTGTAGGAAGCCCTTTGGAAAGGCATTTCAGTCTTTTGGAACTGAGAGGAGGACCCCAAAATAATATACATTTGAGAAGGGCCAGAGAGCTAAACTAGAAACCCAGGAAGGCCAAAGGCAGCTCCAAGGCTTATAGCCTGCTGGTAACTGCACAGACAAGTAACGTAACCTTAACAATATTTTCTATTTTAACATGAACAAAGCCATTTTGAGAGCTTGGAAGTACAGCTTGTCTCACGGTAAAATAGCTCTTGGACTGCTGCCACTTCAAAACTACAAATGGGAGATTGTACAACAGTTGAGATCTGTCGGGACTGGATCTCAGAGTCCAAGAGGTGCCAGCTACAAATCAAGCAGAGTAAGAGACAAGCAGTGTGGTCTAGAACAGGTAGAGGCCAAGTTCTCAAATGCCAGACCAAAAGGGCCAAGAAGTAGACAAGGTAATCCAGAATGTTGCAGTGTGGTGCAAGTTGCCATGGGGAAGCTGGATCTTAGCCTGTTACAGTGGCCTCTCCACTTTCGAAAAGGTTTGGGGCACAGAACCCTCACCAAAGTGGAAAACACACAGATAATTCCTCCCACAATCCCCCTCCCACCCCTTGCCTTTTGCCCTAGTGTGCGAGCCTTCCTTTTCAGAACTGGAGCCAGAGGCAAGCGAATGGGAGCGGGGAGCTCCAGAGGAGAGAAAGAAGGTGTGGGGGTGCCTTCCCCCTCTTTTCCTTGCCTTTTGCCTCAGCACAAGTCCTCAACACCAGGGCCAGAGAGAAAGGAATGGAAGGGGGAGCTCTGGACGGAGACAGAAGACTCTCATGCACATCCCCCCCCCAATTCCCTTGCCTTTTGCCTCAACATAAGTTCTCAGTGCACGGGTCAGAGGCAAGGGGATGGGAGGGGGAGCTCTGGAAGGAAGAAGGAAGGTATACATGTGCCCCCCTCCGTTCCTTTGTCTTTTGCCTAGGTGCACTTGCCTTCCTTCTCTGCATCCAGCAAAATGCAAGGGAATGGGAGAAGAAGAAGAAATGGAGGAGGCACGTGTTTGCCTCACAAACAGTGGCGGAGCATGGTGTGTGGAGGGAAGCAGGAGAAGGGTGAGGCAATGGCATGAGGGGCATGGCTGCGGTGCGCAGGGGCGTGGCTATGGGCCAGGATGTCCCAGAAACATTGCCACCTGGGGCGAATTGCCTCCCCTGTCCCCACGTCCCTACACGACTGCTCACAAATAATCAAATTTATGAAGGTCAATCCTGCAAATGTGAAGGAAGGACTGCAGTATTCTTTCTAGTGGTTTAAATAAAATCTTGTGGAGCTAGATTGGCCGGTAAGGTCATTCACCTTGTGCAGTGTTAGGGTAAGGACTGTGGTTTAGTGGTAAAGCACTGTTCTATATGCAGAAAGTCATGGGCTGAATTCCTGACTTTTACAGCCTAAGCACTGGGAAGCAAACGATAAGGGAGACCTCTTGCTGAGACCCAGGGGATGGATCTGCTGGCAGTCAATATAGGTAGGCAACTGCAGCCAGAGCCAGTTTTCATCCCCAGACACTCTAGCAAGGCTGTGTCGCCTCATTTTCTTCCTCAAGCCAGGCAGAAATTTGTCTGCAATGTCTATTTGTTATTTCAGGGTAGTGTTTGAGAGATTTGGTGGTGTTTTAAGCAAATCTCCTTTCTTTAGAGGTTGCCAGAAGCAATTGGCCATTTTTATTTATTTTTCATTTATTTATTATATTCTCCTGGAATGGAACCCAAAGTGGCTTCAACAATAAATTAAAACATTAAATTTTTTTAAAAATTTTTTATTGTGATTGCATACAATACATAGTACATGTGCACAACATAATACAAAACAAAGTACATAAACTACATAAACTAAAAAACTACAACAAATACCTATAACACTACAAACACACATAAAACATGTATACCACCTAATTAAATGTGGTGATATAGACCAAATCTTATATATTGGAAATGTGTTACATAGTTTTCCCCATGTTCTCAATTATACCTTCTACTATATACTGCAATATTTCTAAATCTTAGAAAAAGATACATATCAACAACACTGGTCATACCACCACCCCTCCCACCTAACCCCCCCCCACTGAAACTCAAAGATATACATGCTTACCTATCTAGAAACCTCCTTCTAAGTACCAAAAAAAACCTCTATATATACATTGTATTATATTTGATTCCTTCTGTTTAATTTAACTTTAATAATGATATCTCATCTTAAATAACTTCATTAATATGTTATATTAACTGATTATTATATCCACCTTCCTATTCCTTCTTTATCTTCTTTCTCGTCATGTTCACATATTATAACTAAAACCTCACCTTTTCTGGACACTTCAGACCCTTCTAAATCAATAGCCAAAAAGATAACAGCGTTCAAAACATTAAACATTTTAAAAACATTAAAAACATATAAAATAATAAAAACCTAAAACAATATACATTTTTATATATTTTTTCAGTGCCCCCCCCAGGGAGGATATGGGGGCTTGGCATCTGCACAACAGTGACTTGGGCAGCGTACCCACATCGGCCACAGTGTCCCCACTGCAGTGTAAATAAGAATGAACTTGATGGACAAATAGTTTGATTCCCTAAGTTTAGAGAAATCAGCTTTGTTTAAAGCTTAGGATGCGTGTCTGGCTACACTTGGCTTTTCCTTCCCACTGAATGACAAACTCCAAAAGAGCATGGTCACTCTCTCCTAAGGATCCCACCACCCCCACCTCATCAACTAGGTCATCCCTGTTGGTCAGGATCAGATCCAAAATAGCTGATCCCCTTGTTGCCTCTTCCACCTTCTGGACCATGAAACTGTCTGCAAGGCAAGCAAGGAACCTGTTGGACCTTGCGGTCTTTGCAGAATTTGACTGCCAACAAATATCAGGATAATTGAAATCTCCCATTAACACAGCATCTCTCCTTTTTGAATGTGTGGTCATCTGCTCCAGGAAGGCCTCATCCATGTCCTCAGGCTGGCCCGGAGACCTGTAGCAAACCTCAACAATCACATCCCTATTGTTTCTCGCTCCCTTACTTCTTACCCAGATGCTCTCAACTTGGCTTCCTGGATTTAAGTCCTGGATCTCTTCACAAGTGAAAACATCCTTGACATATAAGGCTACTCCTCCTCTCTTGTTTGGTCTATTTCTGCAATCTACATTCCAATCATGAGATTCATCCCACCAGGTTTCAGTGATGCCTATTAAATCATATTTATTTTGTTGTACTCAGAGTTGGAGATCATCTTGCTTATTCCCCATGCTCTGTGCATTAGTGTAGAGACACTTGAGGCAATGTGCCCTTTGTGGAATTCCTGTACTAAAGTTACTTTCCCTCTCCCTGTTGGTCTCTAGTTCTACTTGGCCTACCCTATCTATATCATTTGGGCTATTTTTCACAGTACTCACTGAATCCTTGCCCAGAATAATACTGTCCACCTCCTCAGTCAAACCCAGTTTAAAGACCTCCTGATCCATTTTGTGAGACTGTTAGTAAAAACGTTCCAGCCGACGGTTGTAAGGCGCAGACCATCCCTTGCCAGAAGACTATCTTTGTGGACATGAAGGCCATGATCCAAAAATTGGAATCACTCCCGGTGGCACCATCTTCGGAGCCAGTTGTTGATCTCTACTATTCCTTTTTCCCTTCATGAGCCATGTCTTTCCACCCAGAAAAGAGATGAAATGACAACCTGTGCAGGAAGGTCCTTCAGCTTCTTGCCCATAAGCTCGTAATCCTTCATGATGCGGTGAAAGCTGAGCCTCGCCATGTCATTGGTTCCAACGTGAACCAAACAGAGGCGTTTATGGTCACAGGCTTGACCAGCCTCATTACCCTGTCCGTTATGTCATTGATTTTGGCCCCGGGTAGACAGCACACCTCACGATTGATTCTATCCGGGTTGCAAATAATCGGTTTCATTCCTCTCAGCAAAGAGTCCCCAACCACTAGAACTCATCTCCTCTGAGGCTTGTCCAGGGTTACTCAATGAACAGATTGCCTCACGGCCGCCTGAACTTTCTATTCATGCTGAGAGCGTTGGTGCTGATGCTGTTGGATACTGTTCTGCTGGTGTTGGGGTTCGTGTTGTTGATGTTGGATTTTCTCCAGATGACATTCCATGACCTCTTCCTGCAGTTCCACTTTGTCATTAATAAAGTTAAGTACTTGGAAGCAATTCTGAAGCTCGAGAGTCTCTGTATGGCAGCTTGGGTTTCTACTCCTGTGTGTCACATTCCTCCAAGCGTCCGTCTCCCTGTTTCGTAAACTGGCTTCTTTGTCCACTAGCTCCTCTGTGCATTCCATCTTCAAAAAGGTCCTCTCAGCCCTAACCAAGAACTCTTCCCCCACCTAATAATGTGAAGATTTGAAAAGCATGCCTCCAGCTGTTGAACCTTCTCCTCTAAGAAAGTGACCAGCTTGCATTTGCTGCAGGTGTACCTAAGGACATCTCGCGGCAGGAAAAGAAACATGCCACAGCAGTGGTGGGTGACTACAGCAGCTCCCTCCCCCTCCATACCTGATAGTTTAGATAGTTAAATTGAAAAAGGTAAAACTGGGCTTTGCCTTCAAAGTCCCCTGGTAAAATCTATGTCAACCCCCTGTTTGCCAAGTTCTTATTGTCAACCTATCAAGAGAGAGGGTGCAATTCTATAGTGGTTATAGGTACTTCCTAAAGTTCCAACCCTACCTAGATGTTGTGGACAGGCAGATTGAGTCTGGATGGGTTCAAGGAAGAAGCAATTAATTCTTGCTAAGGTTAGGTAGTAAAGTGAAAGTGCACACGCCAAAGGCACATGCCACTAGCAGCAGAGATAAAGAGCTGCTAGCTCCTCCCCCTAGCTCGTCAGTTAGACCGTGTGCTTTGCTTGGTCTCTGTTGAATTTGTCTCCTGGAAATAATAGCTAAGTTTATTGGCAACGGCCATCTTAGCTAGTTCCAAGAATATAGAAACACATAAGGCAGATACATTTCATTTTGGAAAGTACTGGGTTAATTTAAACTGATCTGGGGGAGGGAATGACATTTCTTCAGTAATGCTGGAAGCTCCCAAGAAATACTTTGGGATGAAGAAACTGACATATGGCACTCCAAAATAAAATTGGCTTGTACAGGAACAAAATCTGGGACTTCTAGAGATTTTTTTTTTCTTTTCTGGAGGTGCCATGTGTCACAAGAGGCCAGTTCTTGTGATGTCTAAATCTCCACCTTTCTTCATGTAAATGTGTCATGGGAGGCACATACCTTTCTTTTGTTTTTAAGGGAAGCAAAATTCTCCTGAAAATCAATAAATTTGGCCATGAGAATAATGAAGACCCTAGCAGGGGCTGAAAAAACAGCCAGGGGTGTACTGGTAGATTAGTATGTCAGATCTACTGGTATAGAAGTTCAGCCACTTAGAACAAATGGTCTTCTTCCTTTCCAAATTAGAATTCTTGGCCTATAGTATCTCAAATTTAAATTCCTATTTTTATATGCAGGTGATCACAGCGCAGTGGTATATCATGAGATGTAGCTAAGGGCCGTTCCTGACAAATCCACAATTTTCTACATAGCTCTCTCTCATGGCATCATTCTGCACCTATTTAAACCTTTTCAGGGACTTAGAAAATGGAGCCAGGTTCTCAGATCGAGGAACTAATTAATTATTGTACTATTGGAAAGTTTCTTTTAAAAAGGAGTAATTGCAATTTCAAGACTCCTCCCGGCAAAATAATTAGATTTCATTATAACAACGAAGGATAGGATATTTGCAACGATGGTTAATGCGTTTGTTGCCACACTCCCACCATGATGCATTTTATCTTTCCCTCTGTTCTTTCTCTTCATCTCCTTTTCTTTCTCACTGTTTATTTTTCTCCCTCCATCTAGTGCTCATTCATCTTTTCTTCCTGGTTATCCTCCTCTCTCTTTTCCCCTTCCATCCCTCCTTCTTTGTCAGCTCACCTAAGAACTGAAGGAACATAAACCCTCTGAGGAAATGGATGTCTTGGACCTGACTGCAGTTTCATCTCTAGGGAAGGTTAGGGCAGTCTGCCACTTGGTGTCTGAAGACGGTACTGCAGGCTGCAGACAGATGGTAATTAACCAAACTTAATTAATGCCTCTAAAAAAACCCCAAAATAATCTTGAGGTGCACCTGCTGAGATCCTTTTACAATTCTTACCAAATTTCATGTATCTAGATTTCAGTATTTTGTATGTATAGCAGACACAGGCATACACAAAGACAGTTTATTATTATAGCTTTTTAAAATGCTATAGTGCTTTTAAACATTAAAGATAAAACAAAATGGGGCAAGAAAAAAAGTAAGAGAGTTGTTTTTAGTTACTTCACTCTAAGGCCACTTCCACACTACACTGTTAAAGTGCCATTATTCCACTTTTCACCTCCTGTGGAATCCTGGAGTTTGTAGTTTCCTGAGGCCAAAGAGCTCTCTGGCTGAGAATGCTAAAGGCCCCTCCCTCAACTGCAAACCCCAGGGCTCCATAGGAGGTTGAAAGTGGAATAATAGCGCTATGACAGTCTAGTGCAGAAATGGCCTAAGATAATTTTCTATTTTACCAGTGCCTGCTGAGAATGCTAGCATTTAAACAAGTTATTTAGCTCAGTTTATGAAATTACTCACTAATTGATACCAATGTCCTTTAGAGGATAAGAGCACCTGCTTCTGAACATAACACATCTCAACTCTGTCTTCCTTCAGAAGGACCCACCAGACATGCTTACACTAAGCATGTACAGAAAGTGATTAGCTCTAGGTTGTCTTCAGAATAATAAAAATAAAATTTTGATAATTAATTTTAAAAAAACCCACTCGTGATGTCCCTCCTCTCCCATTTTGTAAGGCTACCTCTCTGGAACTAGAAAATTAAATGCAATTACACAGCAAAAGGAGTGAAGTTATCTTTCACTAAACTGAAATTATAATGTAATGTAGCTATTTTTTTGTTGTTGCTGGGAGAAAAAAAAGAATGGATTAATTGCAACTAGTTTTTTCCCCCCACACTCTTTATATGAAGCCATTACAGCACAACATTTTTGCAGTAATGCAAAATGACTTCTGCAGGATCCAGATGTAATAAACTTGTTTGAGAAAGCACATACCTGGAAAGAGGGCAGTTATACTAAGATGAAGAGGCTCAAGATTTCTCTAAAAGAAAAACTCAGCAAATGCCACCCGGTTCTTCCAGGCCCAGCTCCATGGTCTGAGCCTCAGGAGATCCGGTGGTGCCTACATTAAGGCCAATCTTAGTTGCTGTCCAGGGAGGTAACGCCTCCTGCTCAGTAGGATTTTCCACATGGTCTGAAATTCCAGGTTTATGAGAGCTTATATTCTGATACAGAAGGTTAATGGGTCACAAAGGGACAGTAATGGGAATTCAGCTGTTTCTAGGGCAACAAAACATCCCTCTTCTTTGCTTTTTAATCCTTAGGCATTTTTTATATTCTAATGATCCCTGTCATTTTGAAATTCTCCAACCATTTTGCAGCCAATAAATAGGAAAAGTAAAATTTCTTTCCTGAACATATTTTCAGACCTCTTTTGTCTAAAGCAAGAAGTCAGGGCTTTAACAGTAGATGATGTTTATCTAGCATCTTGGTAATTGCTATAAAAGTAAGTCCCTTGATTCCCCCCACCAGTTATTATTACTCTTATTAAGCACAAATAATACAGTATGGTTTTATTTTGTATGGACTTTCCCTCCCATAAACAGTGTTTTTTCCAAACTGTTTTATGAAAAGAAACAATAAACACTTTAAGTGTTTAGTCCAGGGCTTTCCAAATGGTGTGCCGTGACACGTTAGTGTGTTGCTTGAAGTGTGTAAGTATGTCGCCTACAATCCTGGAAATGTATGTTATTATTTATAAATCATATTTTTAAAAAAATATATGAAAAGCTTTCATGAGATGTTGTATCCCCATACATTTTGTTATTACAATTTATGTACATGTCTATATCTCTTACAAGGGGTTAGTTTAACCTCTGGTTTGCTAGTAAAACTGAATTACTGTGTTGCAAAATGATGCATGTCCAAAAAGTGTGTCACCAACGTGAAAAGTCTGGAAAGCTCTAGTTTAGTCTTTTCCAGGTTTGTTGCTGTTGCTGTCATGTGCCTTCAAGTCATTCCCAAATTATGGCGACCCTAAGACCCTAAATCATGGGGTTTTCTGGGGCTGAGAGCATGTGACATGGTTTCCAAAGCTGAGTGGGGAGTCAAATCCTGGTCTCCAGGGTCGTAGTCCAATCCACTACACCACAAAGGAGAACAAGTTTGCCCTACATCTACCTGAGATAGTAACCCTTGCATCTGGGCTGTAGCATATGAAGACTACAGGTGGGGGTTCACATGGCAGAATGCATGTCTACGTACTATTGTACATACCCAGCATTGTCTGGGATTTTATAGGTAATACTTGTTAGAAAGATCTAAGATCCTGCATCTCTAATTCCCCAAACTGTCTTGTCCAGTACCTGTAATTTTTCCCTATATTCCCTGATCCAAACTGTATTCAGAGCTATTAACATTCAGAGGTTCAGTTCCTGAGCAAATATGCTGCCCTCCTCCTTGCTGCTAGGCCTCATTTCCATAGCAACCAGCCTATTCAAGAGCTTTCTGGCTGAGAATTCTAAAAGCCCGTCCCTAAACTGCAAAGCCCAGGATTCTATAGAATCTTCCCAGGCAGCCAATCATATGAGGTCTTCACCTGACATAGCCAATCATATGAGGTCTTTGCCTGACACAGACAAACAAACATACAAACTTTGACTTTTATATAGTAGACAGAAAAAACAGCCCACAGTGTCATTACTTTCCTGTGGTGATGGGACAACATGCTTCTGTGAGGCAAGAGGATGTACTGCTGGTAGTACTGCTGTTGGTAGAGTCTCCTGTTACTGTAGTTTCTAGTCCGAACTTGTGGTATATTAGATATCATTTGATATCAAGAATTTGACCTTCACTACCCATTCTTCTCCATGTGCTTGCGAGGCCTCTGGACAAGCATGCACACGGGCACGGCCGAAAATAGCTGAACCATTCAAAACAAATCCAGACAGGCCAGTATTTGCCAGACTGCAGCTTTAGGAGACCTCCAGGCAAGCACTCTTTAAGACCACATTATGTATGCACGCTGTTTACAAAAGACTCCCTGCCCCGAGCAGGCAGCTTGACAAGCCGAATACTCAACTCCCAAGCACTCCGCATTTGCATACCAGCCACTCTATTGACAACGCTGTCATAATTCAATCATGCAAAGTACTGACCTTTCAGAGGCTTTGTCTCCAGTCTGAAACCCATTGTTTTCCCCAGGAACAGACTAGCCTACAGGCACATTTTCCCCTATAAGACCCCCTGATTTTGAGTGCTTCCTCGGATCGCTCTGACTTCCATCCCACCTTGCTGTCACTCCGTTCGACAAGCCTTCCCCTCAGCTCCACACGCTGAGAATCTCCACTTCTACGGACTTTTCTTCAGACTTTCCGGACTTCAGGATAGGTGTAGTATTTCCCATGCAAAACCTCCTCTTAAAACCCTCTATCCAAGTCCTACCTTTCTTTCAATAGGTCTGTTTTGACTGTGTTTATCAAAAATAAAGAAAACAACTTAATTTACTTCTGTTTGCTCATTGACTCGGCCTGACCTCATAGACATTGGGTTCAAGATCTCGCTAGGTTGCCCTGCCTCTTGTATTGCTTAGCTTGTGCTCTGCTAATTCCCATTCCCCATTGTGAGCACATTGAGGTGTCCCTCCCAGGACCCCAGAAATCAGGGTAACACGCCCATGTAAGACAGGCTTTTCCTGAAGAGCCAAACTACTTCTCCACTGGGTAGAAGCCAGAGGGGGGCACTGGCAGAAGATCTCTCAGAAACAAAAGCAGTGGCACCACAGCTAGCACTTGTTAGTACTGTACCGAAGGAGGGACTAGTAAACCACTTTACCAGTAATCCACTTTTGAATGTCATTTACCATGAATGAATATCAAAATGAAACAAGATATAGTGGCAGAAGAAAAGAATCCCAGGTCAGAAGGCACTCAATGGGCTAATGGGGAAGAGCACAGGACAAGGACAAGTAGCGCTATGGCTAATGATGCAGCTGGACTCAAACCAAGGGGACGTTCAGCTGTCGATGAGCTCAGAGGTGAAAGGAAAGTTGGAAGCTGCACAGCACATCTTATAGGAACAGGGATGTGAGAAGTATGAAATGGGGGGAAGCTAGACATAGTAAAACAGGAAATGGAATGTATGAACATGGCCATACTTGGGATGAGACAGCTAAATTGGAGAGGAATGGGACATTACGAGTTATATAATTACACAGTTATATAATTACACATTACTCAGGAAATGAAAATCTAAGAAGAAATGGGGTGGCATTTATGGAGATGTGAGTAGGCAAAGCCATCTGGGGATATAAAGCAAAGTCTGACAAAATAAGATCAATAAGACTTCAGGCAAAACCCACCAATATAGCCATAATCCAAATTTATGCTCTAACTACAGAGGCAGAAGAGGAAGAAACAGAAGATTCTGCACTGGAGTCCAAGAGAAAATTGATCACACACCGAAACGGGACATGTTGATCATCATAGGTGATTAGAATGTAAAAGCAGAAAACAGAACAGGAACAAGCATTGTTGGAGAATTCGACCTAGCATTAAGAAACGAAACAGGAGAACAACTGATTGAATTATGTAAATCCAACAATTTGTTCTTTGCAAACATATTATTCAGACAGTCAGAGAGATGACTATATACATGGACATCACTTGATGACTAATAGAGACATCAAATAGACTACATAATTGGAAGCAGAAGATGGAGAAGCTCCACCCTCTCTGCAAAACAAGACCAGGAGCAGATTGTGGCACAGATCATGATCTGCTAATATCAAAAATCAAAGCTAAAGAAGAACACTAAATCAATCACTGTGCCAAAATACAACTGGAAGAACATCCCTGTCACATTAAAGATAATATAAAAAACAGATTTCCACGTTAAGCCTAATTGACCAGGAGCCAGAAGAACTATGGACCAAAGCCAGGGACACTGTAAGGGAGAAATTTAAAAAGGTGATATCTGCAGCTAGAAAGAAAGAAAAGTTTCATTGGATAAAAGATGAAAGTCTTCACCCGTTTAAAGAAAGATGAGAAGCAAACATAAAAGAGGACAGAAATAGCATCAGAACCTTGAGCACAACTGTATTGTACTAGTAATGTAATGTAGTACTGACCAGACCATTGCATTAATCTCCCATGCAAGCAAAGTGATGTGCAAAATTGTGCAACAAAATCTTTTACCATATACGGAGCAAGAAATGCCAGATGTCCAAGCTGGGTTCAGAGGAGGAAGAGACTCTAGGGATCTTGTTACAAACATATGTTGGATAATGGAATGCATCAATAATTTCAGAAGAAAATCAGTGAGTGCATTATAGAATACAGCAAGAAAGATTGTGTAGATCATGAAACTATGGATTGCACCTAAAGAAATGGCTATGCCAGAACATTTGATTGTCCTGATGTGCAACCTGTACTCAGGACAAGAGGCCACTCTCAGGACAGAATATGGAGAAATAAAATGGTTCCAATTGGCAAGGGGGTCAGGCAGGGTTGCGTTTTAATCAGCCTAGCTGTTTAATGTTTATGCTGAACACATCACACATCAAGCTGGATTCAGAGGAAGGAGGTATGGAAACTGGAGACTTGGAATGACTATTGAAGAAAGTCAAGGAAGAAAGTACAAAGGCATGTTTATAGTTGAACATTAAGGAAAAAAATGACCACAGATGATTGACATATCTTTAAAGTAGATGATTAAGATGTTTAAATAATCAAATATTTCCCCAGTCTCAGTCATTAATCAAAATGGAGACTGCAGGCAAGAAATCAGAAGAAGACTAGGACTTGGAAGGGTCGCTATGAAGGAACTTTAAAAGATGCTGTAGTCTTTGAACACCAAAGACAGGATTGTCCATGCCATCATATTTCTGATTTCCTTGTACGTTTGTGAGAGCTGGACAGTGAAGAGCACTGATAGGAAGAGAATCAATTCACTTGAAATGTGGTGGTAGAGGAGAGTTCTGTGGATACCCTGGACTGCCAAAAAGACAAATAAATGGATCTAGAGCAAATTTTCCCTGGAACTCTCCCTGGAAGCCATGATGACTGAGGTGAGAGTCATACTTTGGATATATACTGAGAACGCATGAGTCATCAGAAAAGACAATCATGCTTTGCAAGGTAGAAGGCAGTAGGAAAAGAGGAAGACCACATTACAGGTGCAGAGACTCAATCAAGGACAGCACAGCTCAGAGCCTGCAAAACATGTTGATAATAGGGTGACTTATAAGTCTCTCATTCATAGACCCACTGTGAGTGAACGTCAACTTGAGAACAGTTAATAATGAAGAAAAAACAGCCTCATATCTTCCAATTGTCCTGATTTGGCAGGAACAGACTCAATTAATCCTCTGTCATCCCTCTTCTGCCAGTTTCTCTCTCCTCCTCCCACTTTCTTCCTTTGTCCTCACTTTATTTTGATTGCTACAAACTGAGCTCAAAAGTCCAAAAGTAATTTCTTCTTGTTGTGTGCTTTCAAGTTGTTTCCAACTTATGGTGACCCTAATGCAAACCTACCACGGAGTTTTCTGGGACTGAGAGTGTGTGATGCACCCAAAGTCAACCAGTGGGTTTCAATGACCGAGCAGGGAATCAAACTTTGATCTCCAGGGTTGCAGTCCAATGCTCAAATCACTATACCACACTCGTTCACGATAATTTGCACTCAATAAAGTCAATGGGGAGAGGAGAGGTGGGAGCAGAATCTTTCTCTTCCATGTATGCTCACACAAAAGAAAATGGTTGTAGCCTCTCCTAGCTTATGTGTTCTTCTTCATCAGTAGCTTTTGCAATCTTAATCACACTCTGTTGTTGTTTGGCCACATATGTACTGGTTTTCATCTATGAAATTTTGGAGGTGTTAAGCTGTCAGAGGAGAGGCATTCTCACTTGTTTTTAATATATGTGCCATGCTAATTTTCCCAAATAGAGACTTGCTGGGATGGATCAGGGAATGAAGGAACTTTCCCTTGGGTGATTCCTTCACCTGTAATCTAATGTGCATAAGTTTTGCATGGTGCAGACAACTAACAGTTGTTGGTGGGGGGGGAAGGTTCTTCCCCTCTTACAGTATTTCAGGGAAATTACTGATTCCACAATGCCCTCAGCAGTACGGAACCAATAATGCCAACTTCTTTTAGGTAGCTGGAGGAAGCTTTAATCTACTTGCCTTTTGCCTCATCCCCAATTGGCATTGATTCCACACTACCAGTAGCAGTATAAAACTAGCAGTGCTGATCATTGATGGTGGGATTGGATTTGATAGGTGTGGAGGAAGGAACAACAAGGTTGCACAACAAATGTCTAGGGGCTGGATGGACAGTCACAGAAATGGGAAAGTATATAATTACCCCATCTATGTCATGACCATAGAGTTCACAGATCGTAGAATCAGAGTTGCAAGAGACTGCAAGGGCCATCTAGTCTAACCTTCTGCCCTATAGGAGTCACAACTAAAGCATGCCAGTTTCTGTTTAAAGACCTCCAATGAAGGAGAGTCTACCATCTTTCAAAGGAGTCCATTACACTCTTGAACAGCTCTTACTATCAGAAAATTCTTCCTAATGATTAAGTAGAATCTCTTTCCTTGCAATTTGAATCCATTGGTTCGTGTTCTAGTCTGTGGAGAAGCAGAAAACAAACTTGTTCTATCTTCTACATGATGACTCTTCAAGGTTCTTAGAGATGGTTACCATGTCGCCTGACAGTCTTCTCTTCTGCAAGCTAAACATATCCAGCTCCCTCAGCTATCCTTACAGGGCTTGGTTTCCAGATCTTTTACCATCTTGGTGACCATTATCTGGACACATTCCAGTCTATCAATGTTCTTCAACTGTGGTACCTAGAACTGAACACATTACTCCAGTTGAGTTCTGATTAAAGTAGAACATAATGGTAAGCTGCCTGGGCCCCCACAGTGAGAAAAAAATGGGATATAAATGAAACAAGCAAACAAACATATTCAATTCCATACTGGAAGTTCAGGACTGTCTGTTCCCCTGAAGTTGTATTTTCTTAGTTCTGATAAGGTAGCTCCCATTTTAGGTGTTTATACAGCCTTGCCACAGAGGACAACAAAAGTCTTCTATTTATTTAGTATTCTTATTGCCTGGCTTTTCTTTATATTTGCCCTATACCTTTAATCCAATTTTGGTGCAGAATCTTGAGTGGATTGAAACCAGTCCTCAGCATGCAAAAAGCAGAGCTAAATAGAAGCACATTTGAGAAATGGCTGGGGAAGTGGTTTACAGTATCAAGTGCTTTATGACCGGTCTGATCTGCTGGATGCTTTTTCCTCCTAAAGCCTGTTAATCACAGCTCAGCCTATACCTTTAGAATGAGCCAACTGTTATAAAGACAGCATAATCCCTAGTTCTCTGTCCCCTGGAAACTCAAAGCAATGTTTCTTCAAATATATTGCTTTTAAATCATCAGAACATTGGTTTTGGGATACTAACTTGTGGGTGTAGTTATACAGATGGGTTGAAGTAATTTGCCCCAAAAATGACAGATGAAACTAGCTATTTATGCATTGTCATTGTTAATTAATCCTTCGTTCAAAAGTATGGTCTCATCTATGTGGCTTGTCAGGTAATTGCACTCCAGGGCCCTGCTCTGTAACATTCTTGGTGTAAAAAGGAATACCGCCCCGTACAGTAATCCCTAGTTTTCATTTATGCCTTTAAGGAGAGTATGCAGTTATTGTCCATGAAGTGACATCACCTCCATTCCCTGGCCTGCATCTCCCACTTACTTTCAAGCCCTTGCAGGTTATGTTGAAGAGACACGAGAACAAATGGAGACTCAAAAAGATATTAGGAAAGGAAACAAGAGGATGGAGCACAACTGACTACTAACAGAACTCAAGGCAAGTATAAGGCTATTTCCGCATGAGGTTGATACATCGTAGCCGTGTCAAATTCTTACCCTCTGCTCTGCATGTTGTACCGTTTTAGTATCGTAGTTTTCCTCATGGTTCGGCACATTTTCAGCTCCTAGAACGGTTCACTGCGATGCGAAACCGCTGTATGTGAAAACCAGAAAAACTCTGAGGTAAATCTCCCAAACTGATTCTGCTTCGGTTTTTGCCTACATGCAGAAGCACAGCATCAATTCACATCGCAGAAGCGGCCAGCTATGGGTGTTCCCAGGCTGTCGTTTCCATCAATTCTGTCCCTATCTCTCTGCCCATCAAAGGACAGGCTGCCACCATTATTGTCTTCCTGTGTGAAACGGACAGTGGGAAGACAGTGGATCTGGTAATGGACTGTTAAGATGTGTTTTTTCCATGTAGAATGAACATACATTCCTACGCACAAACGTAGCAACACAGAAATGTGTCAAAAATGTGTGTGTGTTTTTTTTAAAAAAACAGACCAATCAGCAATGGCAGGGCGGGGTGAGAGAGGGGAATGGGAGTGGTCAGGGACTTGATGTCATGGATGCAGCAACTGCTATTCTCCGCAGTAGTACGATGTAAATGGTGGGGGGTGCAGACAGCACAGTTTCTGAATTTCTGAATTCAGTTTCTGAATCAGAGTATAAATACATCACTCTTGACATGCAGTGAACCACTCCTCCCCTCTCTTGAGGAAATGGCCTAAGCCCTTGCTTGCTGTAGAATTGATTACAGTCGACCCTCTGCATTTGCTAGGGCTAGAGCCACAGGACCCCTGCAAAAGTGGAAAAACTGCAAATATCAAAATATGTTTGTGTATCGGGGAAGAGAGCAGAGGCAAGATGGGGCGAGAGGGCACTCAGGGTCCAAACTGGGCCAGGGAAAGGAGAGGGAAAGGTCGGCCCTGTACTTCTATTACTGCAGGTTAGGCCTCCTTGGAGATAGCATAAAGATATCATTTTGATATCAATAATTTGGCTCTCTTCCACCACCCCTCTCCACGTGTTTGTAGGCCCTGGACAAGCACAGAACTAGGCTCAGCCATCAAATGCTGCAATATCCCAAAACGATACAGGCAGGCCAGAAATAGCCAGATCACCGCTTTAGGAGACCTCTCTGCAAACACCCTCATTATGTATGCACGCTGTTTACAAAGGCTTCCGGCCCCGAGCAGGCTACTGGACAAAGGTTGTGCTGTCCACTGGCAAGCGCTGCGTATTTGCATACTGGCCACACTATTGTTAATTCGGCTTTGATTCCATCATGCAAAGTTGTGACCTTTCCGAGACATTGTCTCGCATCCAAAACTCATTGTTTCCCCCGAGTAAGGCATGGCCTGCAGTCCCAATTCACCTATAAAAACCCCTGATTCTGAGACCTTCTTCAGATCGCTCCTGAGTTTCATCCCGTCTTGCTGCTGCGTAGCTTGGCGAGCTCCCCTCAGCTAATCGAGCTGAGTTTCTTCTCTGCACCCCCAGATTCTCTGGCAAGGTCCAGGATGACGAGACAGGTGTCGTATCACCTATTTTTCCCTGAAAGTCTCTATCCTTAATTCAGTCTCTAATCTCTTAGTTAGCTGTGTGACTGTGGTGTCTTTGCTATTTGTTTGTATGCAATAAAACATCATTTGATTACTTTAAACCCATCTGGCTGCTTGACTGACCTGACCCCGTAGACGCTGGGTTGCAAGATCCCGCTAAGTTACCCTGCCTCTCGCTAGCTTAAGTGAGTGCTCCAGCTAATTTTCCCCAAAAGTGTGTTTTATTGTTTCGTTATTTAGGTGTCCCTCCCGGGACCCACAGTAAACAGGGTAACACTTCCTCATTTTCACCCACCTCCTTCCTTGGATATGTAGGGGGCAGTGGGAGAGGGTTTGTGGTGCTGAGATATGTGGCTGTGATCTGTCCAAAACTGGCCAGGCAGCAGCTGGTGGAAGAGGAGGAAGAGGAGGACCAGAAGCAAGTTTTTAAAGGGCTGCATGGCCTGATCAGAGACACCAAGAAGGAAAGTTCCCCCAGAAAAGAAGTGTTGAGGGGGGCAACAGTTGAAGAAACTCACCAATAATTGAATCCATGAAAATTAAACCCCCAAATATGGAAGGCTGACTGTATTTAATTACTACATGACACTCATAAACTGTGTTTTAGGTTTGATATGCTATGGGGAGAGTCAAAGCAAAGAAATAACACATAAGAATATACCACATGATTGATTCTACTGGATACGATTTTAAATCAAATGTGTCAGTGTATGCCAGGGACTGTTATTCCTTTTAGCCAGTTGTTTTTAAAAGGTCAAGATGTAAACTGTGCATTAAAAAAAATAATCTGTTTTAATAAATGAGTCTGTACAGCACTTTGGTCAGATAATTGTTGGCCATAAAACTGAGCGGCCCAGATGGTCACCTAATGGCCAAAAAACATACATTGCAAATTATGTTTATGACTCTTGTGCTTGCCTCTCTGTTTTTGCTCATAAAAAAAAAAGAACTCTTGTTCATCCAGTACATTTCAAAAATAATAATCGCCCACTGCAAGATGGCAAGCGGAATACTGCCAGCAGTCTTGAAAAATGTCTCCTGTCATCAGTGAAAGGGATCTGAAGCTGGGTTAATTATTCAAAAATAATGCCCAAGCTGAACAGGCCAGAAATGCATCTGAGTAGTAATGGTGGAGGAGGAGTGGGGAGTCGATCTGTTTGGAACATATTTGTGTCTGGCAGCAGCTGGTGTTGGAGACGCAACGTGCTCTGTCGTGTTAGAAGAGCAGTTCAAGACTCAATAGTGCGTCATGGGAAGGATAGCCAAGTGGGAGCCAAGCTGCAAACTCGGAGAAAGCATGTGGTGGAGGCCTTTGGGACCGCATCGCTTCAGGTGGGAGAGGGGAGGGAATTACTTAACCCAAATAGTCAAAAGTTCCTTCTCAGTGGAAGAGTTGTACTCTAACCATCAGCCTTATTCAATCATTTTCATTATAGATGGAGTTGTTTCTTAACATAGGAAACTCTGAAACTTGTGTCAAGATCATTTTGAATCAGTCACAGAGGAGGACTTGTTTCTTCTTCACGGTCTCTGTGCCTCAAATATATGAGAGATGCACAGAGTCATCCTTCAGAACCTTCTAGATAGCTGAGACTTTTGGCAGTGGTTCTGCCCTCCCTCCTGAATACACAAGACTCAGTCTCCATTTTCTCAGTTCTGCTTTTTCCACCACAGTGGTAGCACTATAGTGCAGCTAGAGACTTATTTTCTGCTTTTACTCTTTACTCTTATTTTATTTAGAGAATCATAGAGTTGGAAGATGTTGGGGAATTGAGAGATTTTTAGTAATAAGTCTCCCAATCAAAAAAGTATTCCGTAATGCAGAGGCAAAAGTTGAACAAATTACCCATCCTACTTTATCATCTCCACCCAAGACACACTTAACCTAGCTCAAAATAAATACAAACGGTTTGGTAAAAAGTATGAAAAGTTTCCTCCCAAAATCTTGTGCATAGTCTACACAGGTTCAATTCTTGAAGAAAGTAAGATGAAATTCAGCACTCACATGCTTACAGGAAAGCATGCTTGCCAGAGAATTGGAGAGCACATGCTTGCAGGCAAGCAGAAGAACAAAAAGGGGGAAGAGGAAGAGAACATGCAAGGGGAAGTGGGTGTTGGCCAAATAACAGGAAGTTTACTCTAGGCAGTCCCCTCTATACCTACAATACATATGCAAAGTAACTAGCCAGTTAATTAAGCACACAGAGGTTGCCACTCCCAACAAAAGAGACCACAGCAACCATCAAGTCCTATCTTCTGCCATGCAGGAGCACACACTCAAAACACTCCCAGCAAATGGCCACCCAGCTTCTCTTTAAAAACCTCCAAAGAAGGTGACTCCACCACACTCCAAGGCAGCATATTCCACTGTCAAATGGCTCTGACCATCAGGAAGTTATTCCAGATGTTTAGTATCTGATTTTCTGGGTAGACTTTCATTGGCTTGAGCAGAAATGATATTTGGCCTGATTGTTGGCATGGTCACAGAGGCCTATGATCTCACAGTCTTCATTGAAGAAGTGTCCCAAGTGTAAATGGAAATTTTCTCTTGAAACCAGGATTTATGTCATGGCCTGGAGGCTAAGATTAAATCACAGTTTCATGTTTTTGAAGTGAAGTAAAGCTGGGATTTAAAATAACTACTTAACTAGCAGAATAACCATTTAGGAAGTTGGTATGTGAAGGAAGAGCCATTGTGGGTGTAACATTCATTCCCTTATATCCAACCTGGCCCATTGTCTTCTTAATAATTATTAACGTTCAGGCAGTAAATCCAAGATGTTAAACTTTCATATTTTTTTCCTAAATATAGGACTATTCTTTGGCTGAATTTGATAAGAGAATCAATGCACTTTAACAAACCTTGCTAAGAGAAAAACAAATGAAGCTAGGGCCAAGGTGGTGGATCAGCTTCTTTGAACACAGCAGTGTGACTTCAGCAAGCCTTCATGTGTGCCTAACTCCTTTAGACTGTCTGAGTACTGTTTATCTAGGCAGTTTGGTAGGAAAACTAAACAGTGCCCTTGAATTCTTCTGATTGTTAGTGGAAACATAGACCAAGTGAACTTTGTTTACTGCTAAATTTATCTTAATTTCACCCTCAAACTAGGCATAATAGAATGGCCCATTTTCGTTCTCTGCCCTGAGAACACACGGTACATTTGGTTCAGCCCTCGGCATCAATGTCGAGATTGTCCATCTATAAGTACCTTGGTATTCTCAACATCCCCGTGGCCTCCACGGAGATCTGTGTATGGTACCATCCGCTGCTCCTGTTGGTACACCTCTTCATCGGTACTGACACCTGTAATAACTGACCCACTACTTCAGGACTGGTGTTCACACCTCAGTCTCAGACACTATCAGCGAGCAAGATGAGCCTTGAAGGAAGAAGGAGGAACAGAACCAATGATATCAGACCCTCAATCCTGCGTGGTTCAGTCAATTCCATCATTGCCTCTCTTTGACCCTGAATTGTCCTGATGACTCATTATCCCCTGATGTAAAAGAGGTGCTCCACCCTCCTGGATCTATAAAGTAGTCATTGTATCCAAGGAGATGTACCCCCATTGCTCTGCCTAGATCACTGCAGAGACATCAGGACACAGATGAATGTTCTAACCATGAACCTCGATATCACAACGAGATTCAGAGAGACACTGATTGGTACCATCAAGACAAATCTGATGGGTCTCCCAGAGTCATTACTACTCTCTGTCTCAAGAGGAGCCTTACTCTCACCACAGCTTTTATTGCTATCAGAACTAAAGATCCCACACCATGGATTCTAGGTCCCCTGCTCACTACTACAACTGTGAAAGTTGTTATTATTACACACACACCAGACTGTGGTTAATCCGCACTAAACCATCAATCTTGCAGCCCTTCTAGAATAACATCTCCAAGAAGGTACAAGTCATGTTTCAGCTTGCAATCTCAGAAATACCAAGCAGAATTATCATATTATCAATCCACATGCCATTCCCACTACCTCCAGGCCCATCAAGGGGAGAAATCAATAGGCATCATGCCATGATATCATTGACAATACTGATATTGAGAACTCAGGTGACCACATCAATACCCTCAATGTTTTCAATCACTTCAACATTTGCACCAGTCTCAGTTACTGTGCTGATCTCCCCCTCATTCTTGATACCAACTGCAGTGAGCTCAGTCCTGTTCATTCCTCCACCTCCAGCAGCAGACTGACTGTTTCATCAACACATATTGTTGTTGGAGGAGGAATCTGACTCTGCCTCAGAATCGTCTAGATCAAACCTCTATCCAAATTTTTTCCTCATCACCAGAGACCATCTTAGAAGACCCCAACCTGTCCTCCCTTGTGAGAACTACAAAGCTCACTCTGAGTACTGATTAGAATAGTCAGATATCTTCAGATTGCTTACAAGTGAGATTAAACCTCAACCCAACAATCCCATTGTTTTTCCTTTTGTTCAATCTATGCCAAACTCACTTGTGGTGCTACTCTTTCTCCATACCTTAATGTCATTGGTAAAATCTTTCTGGAAAAAGTCATTCTCACTCCAGATTGCCTCCAAACAAATGGAGAACCTCTGTAGAATCCAGGAGGATTAGACATTCAGAAGCAAAGTGCTTCATAGTGGTCACTTTTTTAGAAAAAGGAGCACATCAGGAAGGCAAATGGTTTCATGGAATGGGGGAAAAAAGGCATATGCTGTAGCTATCCTCACACTAAGGATGATTAATTACCAGGCCTTTATGGGATGGTCAAAATGTTTTTATAGGATGAGATAGTGACCTTGATGGACCACCTGCCCAAGAACAAGAATAATGTGGCTAGGATGTTCTTTCAGAAAGTGCCTCAAGCAATCAGGTCACCTCTACCAAGCATGCAAGAGAGTGTGCCTCCAGAGCACTCACAGGTATAGTACCCCTGAGGGTACAACCCACAGACAGGGGACACATCTGCATGTGGAAGGCATGGCCTTTGGTGGCCTTGATCTATTCAGCGCTAAAATGGCTAGCAAGTTGAACTCTAATCAAAGGCTAGCCAATACTGCCGAGAAGATCAGAGTTACTCCACAATCAGAATCAAAATAATATTGGTCATGAACCAAATCCTTCTGTCAGAGACTGAAAGAACCCTGCAGAGGCTCCCAAAATCCACCTACAACATTAACAAAGAAAACTTCATCATCATCCTCTTGACATGGTACTATAAACTCTGAGGCTTTGAAGACCAGCATGGATTTTGATTGATAGTTTGAATGGTTGATATTAGATGCCTATCCACACCACTGCACTTAAATCCTCAGTTCATGAATCACCTCTCTTCCTGTCTCCTTGGATGGGAACACATCACCACAGATTGGTCAGTCTTAGATAATATCAAGCAAGAGATAGAGTCCTACTCTCTTCCTCCACACTCATTCAAAACTACTGCTCTATCAACCATGATCCTGGAGGTAGTCAACACTCTCTTTTCCAAGGCAGCCGTGAGGAGGATCCATCCCTTGGAAAGGAATATGGGATCTTCTTCAGACATTTCACCGTCTCCAGAAGGAATGGAGGCACAAGGCTGATCCTTGATCTGAGATAAGTAAACTAATGAGTTTTGAATGGTCATGCCCACCAGTATCCTTCTTCTCCTCTGGAAAGGGGACTAGTTTGCAACTATCAGTCTCAAAAATGCTTACCTCCATATCAGTATTCATCCCAACTAGTACAAATTTCTCTGGTTCACAATATATTAAGACTGCTTTCAATTTAGAGTCCTTCAATTTGATGGCTGTGGTCATAGCAGGTCTTCATCAACAACACATTCAAGTCTTCCAAAATATCAACAACTGGCTATTGGGCTCCAGCTCCAGGGACCACCTACTGACCACCATCTGTGCAGCCCTTCATCTCCTCTTCTATCTTGGACTCTGAATCCACACAGAAAAATCCCATTTAATTCCAACACAAGACATCAGTTCATAGCTGCTTGTCTGTCCTCAATAAAAGATTGGGCCACCCTGCCAGCAGAAATAGTGTCATGCATCTATGCCATGGCAATAGGCATCTCCCACTGCTGCACTCTCACAGTGGGTTCCATCATGACTGTAATAAGTCATATGGCCTCACCAATATCAGTACTACCATTTGCAAGACTCCATATGAGACTACTACACCTGTGGTTCCTCTGTCTAGTGCACATATACACTTTAGATATTAACGCCCAGCTCAAGTTACCATACCACATCTTGTGCAGCCTCTGCTGGTGGGCTCATGAACCCACTCTGACATAGAGCATACCCTTTGTGATCCCACAACTTACAGTTGCTGTCACTTGAATGTCTCCCTGGGTGGTTGAAGGAGTCATTGTCATAGGTATCAAGTGAGCAGTCTGTGGTCTGCTAGAGACAGACACCTCCACATTAATGCCTTGGAACTACTTTGTGTATCCATAGTAGGCAGAGCATTTCTATCTCACCTCTAAAACCACATAGTTCAGGTGGCCACAGACAATACCACTGTGATGTGGTATATAAGAGAGGTGCACAGTCATACATTCTGGCCTCCATTGCCCTACCACTGTGCCACTGATGTCTCCATCACACCATTCGTCTCTTTGCTATACATGTTACAGGTGTCCTGGCAGACTATCTGAGCAGAGTTTGAACTACTGCCCATGAGCATCCAACCAACCAAGATATTCTGTTCAACTTGTGTTGGACACAAATGGATCTCTTCATCTCTCAGCACAACTCCCAATTGCCCTGCTTCTGTAACAGAGGAGGTATAGGATGGATTAGAGGGAGATGCCTTCCCATTAATTAAATATGGACAGTTCCTCTGTTTGTTTCCTCTGTTCCCTGTACACAGGATCATCTCAAAACTCAGGAGCAACCATGCCAACTGTCTTCTTCTGACTCTACAATGGTCCAGACAGGTATGGCTGCCTCTTGCCACTGCAGTTCCCTAGGATTCTTATACACTTCCCTTATGGACCTGTCTGATCTCAAAGGGCAATGGATCCAACCTCCACCTAGATCTCCACAAACTGAAGCTTCCACCATGGAGAACAGACCTTTATTGACCATTCAAAGGATCTGCAGTGTATCAGCAGGAGCCTGGAAACCTTACACTGGAAAATGAAAGTGCTTGAACTTCAATGCATACATAACTGCTCAGAGCTTTAACCCAAAGAACATTTTGCTGTTTCACATCTTCTCCTTTATTTTATCCCTGTTAGATAAATGATTTCAGTTCTCTGCCTTGAGAGTGTATCTTGCAGCAATTTCAGCTTACATTGGTCCTCAATGTCCTTCTCATTCTCTCTCACCTTACCAGGAATAAAAAGTTTTTGCTAGGCTTGCAAAACCTATATCCATGTTGGCCACACGCAGCACCATCCTGGAACCTCTCTGTGGTCCTAGTTCAGGTTGTGAAGCCGCCACTTGGCCTCCATAACCTTGGAGTACCTCTCCCTGAAATTTGCTCTTCTTGTGGCTATTACATCAGCCTGTAGAGCAAAGGAGTTATGTACTGTTACGAGTCTAGGCCTACCCAGAGATAGCACCCGATATCACTTTGATATCAAACAATTCGGCTCTCCTCTGCCACCCTGCTCCACGTGTTTGCGAGGCCACTGGACAAGCATGCAAACAGACACGGGCGATAAGTGCTGGACATTCCATTCCCCGCCCAGGCAGGCCAGACACAGCCGGTTCGTTACTTCAGGGACCTCTCCAGCAAACACCTCCTTACGTATGCGCAATACTAACAAAGGCTTCCTGCCCCGAGCAGGCTACTGGACAAAGGTTGTGCTGTCCACTGGTAAGCGCTGCGCATTTGCATACTGGCCACACTATTGTTAATTCGGCTTTGATTCCATCATGCAAAGTTGTGACCTTTCCGAGACATTGTCTCGCACCCAAAACTCATTGTTTTCCCCGAGTAAGGCATAGCCTGCAGTCCCAATTCACCCTATAAAAACCCCTGATTCCGAGACCAACCTCGGATCAATCCTGAGTTTCAACTCGTCTTGCTGCTGCTGCGCTTGGCGAGCTCCCATCAGCTAATCGAGCTGAGTTTCTTCTCTGCACCCCCGGCTTCTCCCCTGAGGTCCAGGATGACGAGACAGGTGTCGTATCACCCATCTTTCCCCGAAAGTCTCTATCCTTAATTCAACCTCTAATCTCTTAGTTAGCTGTGTGACTGTGGTGTCTTTAATATTTGTTTGTATTCAATAAAACATCATTTGATTACTTTAAACCTGTCTGGCTGCTTGACTGACCTGACCCCATAGATGCTGTGTTGCAAGATCCCGCTAAATTACCCTGCCTCTCGCTAGCTTAAGTGAGTGCTCCAGCTAATTTTCCCCCAAATTGTGTTTTATAGTTTGGTTATTTAGGTGTCCCTCCTGGGACCCCCAGTAAACAGGGTAACAGTACCCTACAAATGGATTCACCATACTTGACATGACACAGAGACATTGTAGTATTGAGACTGGATATCTCAATCCTTCCAAAAGTATATCAGAATTCCATCTCTCACAAAACATTGTCCCCAACCTTCCCCCTCCCAAACTTTTTCCTAATCTGACATGATATTTAGAGTGATCTCTACATTACCTAGACCATCTATAGAGCAGTGGTATTCTATGTCTCCAGGATGAAAGATTTTGGGAAGACTCCACATTTTTTGTCTGCTTCATAGGGAACAAAAAGGGGCAACAGGTCTCCCCATAGATGTTCAAGAGATGGGTTGGGAAGACTATCAAATGATCTGATCAACTTGCTGGGCTTCCTCTAGAAAGACATACAAGAAACCACTCCACAAGGGCTGCAGCAGCCTTCTTGGCTTTCCAAGTTCGCCTGCAGGACCTTTGTCAAGCCATGACTCAGGCACAACCTCCTACATTTATTCAAAATTACCAGTTGGATGTGAGAGCATGGGCTGATGCATCTTTTGACAGTGCTACCCTGTCTTCCATCTTCTCCCTGATGTGCCTCTCACTTTCTCTGAGTACTGAGTACTGAGTGGTATCATATGGGGAAACCCTGGGACATGTATAGGACTGGTCTTTATCTCTATGTTGGGAAACATGGTCTTAATGTGCGCTTGCCCTCAGCTTTGGTAGCATGAGTGAGAATGGAACCTTTGACTCCTCAACCTGGATCTTGATGAGGAGGAAGACAATGATGTACAGTGCCAATGGTGACAAGGAGAAGGTGGTAGCTGAGCCCTTGTTTGGGGTTCTGTAGCAGTAGATTGCTGTTCCAATTGTTGCTGAACCCAGGATTCAGACTGATCTCCTGAAGATCACCTGATTTGCCCTGCTGATGAGTCAACAATTTTGCTGTCAGAGGCCACTCAAGCATCAAGTAGTCCTGTTGACTGAACCAGACCCTGAGATGCTGAAGGGGAAGGTGCCTGTATTAGGGGCACTGGAGTCTCCTGGGGAGAAGGGTGAAGTTCTGTTGGTTCTGAGATCTCCTGAATTGGTAGACAGTGTTGCTGTTGACAATCCTGTGAAGAATAACAGGAGGGAAGATCCCTCAAGCTCTTCTTCTTGTGCTTCTTGGTTGAAGCATGTGAGACAGATATTCCTGGCATAAGGGGAACCCATCTTCTCTCTCTCAATACACCGTGGTTAGGTTATGGAGAACCTTCGGCCTGTTGGAGGCATTCATCTCTAGGTCTCAACACGACCGCCCTTCAGTCTTCCTGTTCCACCTGTAGCTGCCTTGATGTTGAGGGGTGTTGAGGCGATACCATGGCAGGCAAAGATGTCAGGGCTGAAGGTGGATGGTCTCCTTGAGTTTCCCCTTCTCTTGACGGCTGAGAAGCCAACTTCATGGCCAACGATGAAGCAAATGGCACTGACAGCACTCTTGGTGCCATCTGTTGCTTAGTTGAGCAAAAGTTACCAAAGCAGTATGTAACAGTGTCTTCTAAGCGGCCATGTCAGAGGCACTAACTACCTTCTCCCAAAGCAGGGCCTTGAGTCTGGCTGCTCTATTTGTGGAGTGAAGAGTTGGCAATGAGAGCAAGATGTTGTGCCCAAACAGAGAAGGCACTTGGAGTGTCCATCTTTATCCGAGATCTTGCCTCCCCAAGAAGAGTAGCTTTAAAGACCGCTGCTGAGGCCATACAATGGAGAGATCTTAGCTGTTCATCTATCAACCAAAAGTAGGTATCTTAGCCAGTCCAATCCCATAAAATTACCAAGCCAAAATGCAAAAAATGAGCTGTAAACCATAAGACAAGACAAGGTAAGTGCAAAGACCATGAAAGAAACTTAGGAAAAGGCTCCTAATGGCACTGCTGCCACAGTGAATGAAAAGGGACTGAGGGCTTTGGTGGGAAGGTGGCTTTATAGGCTTTGGAGATGGGGACAGGGTTCCCACCAAAACGCTTGTCATCAGGCTCTATAAGATTCCAAACCATGCATTGCACAGGTGCAGATGATCCATTTGTGTGAGTCACAGAGACCATGAAGAATGAAACAGTCAGAATTTCAGGATATGCTGGGCAAACATTTGGTTGCCCAAATTCAACCAATCCCTACATGAACTAGAAGCCATCTAGGCAAATATTGGAGAATTATAAACACCTTGGCCTCTACATTTTGATCAAATATTTTACCCATATTTGTCTTGAAATCTTCTGTAGGAAGAGGAACCTATATATAGGGAAATATTTTTGGAGAATAAAGTGGGTAAAGTACACACAAAAATGTCCACATAGAAAGAAAACAGATGTCCATAAAAATACTTTCATGTTAATGTTACTCTTGCCCTATCCTTAACATTCTTTTCCTTTTCCACTGCTCTTTCTCCTTAGATTTTTTTTTCTTTGAATCCCCCATCTCAGTAATAATAATATTGCAAATCATGGCTTAAATATGCAATCTCAGCACAATGAGGGGCTCTGTTGCAGCCGACAAGGAAGTCTGGCATCACCCTGGATGCTATCCAGACTAATCCATCCCAGATCCTGGGGAGCTTCTCTTTTCCAGCACAGCTAGACCGATGGCAATAACAGAACTCTGTTGTGAGAGATAACAGCAATTCCGTTCTTACTGGGGATAGAATGCAGATCTCTTGGCAGCGTTCAGCCAGTGCAACACAGCTGGGATCTGTCTGATATTTTGAAGCACTGCTGCCTTAATTAAGAAGCAGTTACACTTTTTGGTACAACCACCTCCTGATAGGTGTAGGGCTTACTTCCCTCCACATATTCCAAGAGGACAGAAAGCAAGTTCATGGAAAACACGAGTCCCTCCCCCGACCACATGAACACAGATACACACATACACACATAATGTGATTATGCCCTTCAGGGAATCAGATTGCTGGAGAGACCGGATGGTGGACATCCCCACTGAGCAGATACCTTTGTAGGCAAAGTAGAAATAGAAGGTACGTTGAGATCTACAGCCATCATTGGATGATTTGCAGGAGAATGGCATAGATTTTTCTGGCCCCCATTTTTCACAAAAACAAAAACGTGTGTGCTTTTTCAGTCTATATTTGCCATATCATAGTTCACAGTCTTCCATAACTGAACATGTTGTTGTTATTATTGCAACCCTAACGTGTAGTTTCCTTGGCAAGATTTATTCCAAGTTTTGCCATTACTTCCTCTTGGCTAAGACTATGAAAATATGATTTGCCCAAGGTCACCAAATGGGTTTCCGTGGCTGAGCCAGGATTCAAACTCTGGTCTCTCAGACCCCTAGTCCAGCACTCACACTAATACATCACACTGGCAAACCCTACAGGTTTTCTTAGAATCATAGAATCACAGAGTTGGAAGTGACCACCGGGCCCATCGAGTCCAACCCTGCTATGCGGGAACACCCATCAAAGCATTCCCAACAGACGGCCATCCAGCCTCTGCTTAAAAACCTCCAAAGAAGGAGACTCCACCACACTCCACTGCCGGACAGCTCTGACTGTCAGCAAGATTTGTTCAGAAGGAGTTTGCCATTGTCTTCCCCTGAGTTTGAGAAAGTGTGACTTGCCCAAGTTCACCCAGTGGGTTTCCATGGCCAAGGGAAGATTTGAATCCTGGTCTCCTGGAGTCCTCATCCAACATTCAAACCACTACATCACCCTTTGTGCACCAAGCTGCCAGGATGACTTGGGGTCTTGTTTCTTAATTCTGATTGATAACGTTGCCAAGTCCAGTTTTTTAATCATGACAAAGTAGATGTAGAATGTTTGCGGCTGTGGGGACTGAACCGTATATAAAATGTTAAAGACTCATGTTCACCAGAACAAAGTTTTTCACAGTCAGATGTTTTCAAATCTTGTGTATTTATGACAAAAGAAATGCTTGTAACTGGAAAAGGTGCACCATACCTGGGCAATTTTGCTTCCCAAGTGTATGCTTACTTCCTCTACACCAGTGGTTCTCAACCTGTGGGTCCCCAGATGTTCATGAACTTCAGCTCCCAGAAGCCCCAGCCACTGTGGTCAATGCTCAGGGCTTCTGGGAGCTGAAGTCCATGAACATCTGGGGACCCACAGGTTGAGAACCACTGCTCTACACCTTTGAAAAGATATAATATCAAAACAAAGACTTATAAATAATAGATAAAAAATATGCCATTAAGTATCAATTGGAAGAGGAGAGGGATGCTTAGAAACTAGAAAACAAATTGTTCCAACAGCAGGAGTTGGCAACACATTATGGCATTTTCCCCCCACTACAAAACAAAGCTTTTGTCTCTTAGGCAGCTCATGGACACTGTGGTTGTCATGGTAAGTACTTTTTTTTTTTTTAATCACAAGCACTATAAATAGTCATCTTGTTTGCTGGCCAAAAATGTAAGTGAGAGATGCGCTAGTCACACAGGTGTTCCAGTCAAAGCCATGAAAGGTTACATGGTTGTTTACCCAAACAAGTGATGTTGGATAATGCACCTGCTCGGTGATATTATAATGGAAGGAGGTTGTTTCCTATACATGGCAACTCATGGATATACAATGACTAGTTCCTTTCGGGGGACCTTTCCCAATTTTTTATATCTGTGTGTGAAGATGTCTCCTGGGCTATGCTATATTCATAATGAAAACAAAGTTTCATTTGTAAGCTGTGGTTAGGCTTCGCATTTCAAGGAGCATCACAAATAGTATGGCATGAATGCTATACACAAACCAAACATGGTAGACTCAATCAATTGGTTGATTTCTGTCCCTCTGCCCTATAAGCTAATATTGTTATTTGTCATTCTTTTGATCACACCTGTATTTCCCCCTGCCTGCCCTTTATACTGGCTTCTGGGACCACCAAAATCCATTAGACCCTTATTCTTAGACCCCCTTGCTAGCTGTCAGCCCAGCCTTTGACCTGGATCTCCAAAAGTGCCTACTCCATTATTAGGTAGAATATTGGTGATTAAAATGAATGTGCCCCCAAAAATATTATTTCTATTCCAGACAATTCCGGTTATAGTTTAACGACTTACCTTTAGCGACTGGCAAAGAGATATCTCAAAATTCCTCCGGCAAGAGAAGAAACCAAGGCCATTTCTGCACTACACTGTTACAGTGCTATTATTCCACTTTCAACCTCCTGTGGAATTCTGGGGTTTGTAGTTTACTGAGGCCAAAAGAGTTCCCAGGCTGACAATTCTAAAGGCCCCTCCCTCAAGTGCAAACCCCAGGATTCCACAGGAGGTTGAAAGTGGAATAATAGCACTGTAATAGTATAGTATGGAAAAGCCCTAGAGTGAAAGAGTAAGTATTGCAAGATATAAACAGAGGGGGTGGGGTGTCACTTCCAGACTTAAAAGATATATTTTTACGCATTGACCATCATCAGTTTGAAAGATTCATTTTTTTTTTAAAAAAAAGCACAATCTACTTATATGAAGCAAAAAAACAACAAAAAGAAACACATCCATACAAACCTGGACAGACATCTACACATAATTAAAACAAATACTGACAAAACATTACCCATAACCATAGCACCAATTCTCCTCGTCTAGTACCCAAGCAGAGATGTTGGAAGACATCACTCCCAGCATCATTCCAAGGCCTTTTCAGACTTTTTGTTTGTTTGTTTAAAGTATTCCTGTTTCGCCTCCCAATCCACAAGGGATCCCCAGATGACGATCAAATAAAAAGCGATTAAAACAATACAAAGAACTTTTTAACAAATTAAAACCTCTTAAAATGCTTACCTCTTTGTAAATCACACCGGAGCTCTAGCAATACCTGTAGGAAAGTTAAAACTATTTGCTACAGCAACATTGGACTAAAATCAGCACCCGTCTGTTTGTTTCAGTCCCACATTTGAAGAAGCTGGCGATACTTCAAGGGTGAGACTGGGCTGGGAGGGAGTACTGGAGACTGTGCAGCAAATACATTGTCCTAGATTCTTGCTTGAGAATATGCACTGTAACAATGACCTCATCCTATTAGTATTCTAAGACAAAGGTTGGGTGCCTCTGTGTGTGGCCCACGTGTTCATGTGCCTTTCAAGTCCCCTGTGGACACATACTGACCTCATGAATTTCACAGCGTTTTCTTAACCAAGGAGTACTCAGAGATGGTTTTGGCAGTTCCTACATCTGAAATATAGCCTACAGCACCTAGTATTTCTTGGTGGTCTCTCATCCAAGTACTAACTAGGTCTGACCCTCCTTAGCTTCCAAGATCAGATAGGAATTAGTACCTTTAGGGGATTTAGGCTCTCTGCATCCTACTTTTACACTGATCTTCACTCTGATACCTTCTTTTATGGCATCCTCAGACATCGTTATTGCTCTTGCCTGGAGGTACTTCTGATCACTGTGTTTGTCACCTTCTTTGAACTAACCACTTACTTTCTGATCCGAGTTTGGAATTTTGATTATTAGAAGGGACTAGTTACATTACTCATTATCCTCATCACCAAGCAGGTCACTACTTGTGAATGTTACTGCAGTCCAGAAAATAAGTTACTGAATTACTCATTACTAACACGTTACATTACTGTGTCTTCCTTCTCCTTCATAGCTGGTGTTTCTGATTCTTCTTGGCTCCACAACACATTGCAAAGACACCACCCATGTGGCGATCCCTTCTCCCATTGCTTAGACTGTAACAAGTAACCGTAACGAGGAACCCAATAATAAGTAACAGGCAAAATCTGAAATATAACTTGAAAAGTATTAAATTAGAGCCCTGACCACTATAGGCAAGAGCTAACACCACTCCAGCTAGGTATTCCAGCAACTTTTTGCTTTTTTATAAATAACTCATTATTTTAAAGCTCTATTTCTGACAATAGGTGAGCTTGCTCACCGCCTCCCTGTGTGTGCCCATGGAGACCACAATGAAGAAGATCTGGCTTCTATATCTGTGTGCATTCACATGGATGTGTGTGCATTCAGCCCTACCTGCTTTGGTATCTTGTCTTCGTGATACTGTTGCATTCATTTCAAAAGGTCTTTGGTTGCTGGTTTGCAGCAACCAAAAAGGAACTGAATAAGGATATGCCTGAAAGCATGCACATGAGGGACTGAGGTAGTTTCTCCTGGTTTGCTCAGCCCTGGGACATTGTGAATATGTCTTTGCATGGACCAAAATCCATATATGTGAACACACAGGCATTGAATGCACATTCAATGAACCACAATTCTAGTAAGACCTACTGTGACACTGTAGGTTTATTTCCAGTCTCTTGACTTCCAGCCTTGCAAGACTGGAAATTCCCTCCCAGTGCTTTTACTAGGGTTCTTGCCAGCCTTCCAAAGCTGACTTCCACGCATGGAACGACTGGCAATCTCCCAGCTCTATCAGGTATGCTGCCACCCCCCCCCCCCGAATTATGAATTACTTAGACAGAACAGGAGGGACTCTGCCTAATCTCTAAGCGTAAGGATATTCCACCTCCCCCTTCCCCTGAGTGAGAGGTCCTATGTAGCGTGTGCCAACCCTGGCGTGGAAATGGAGAGAAACGGAGGTTTATAAAAGTGTTTTAATCAAGGCATGTAAATAAACAATATCACACCTGGGAGACCCCCTCTCCCAGGTACACTTAGTTACAAGAATTTACAAAACAGATATAACAGTACAGATACATTCTTAAGATCAGACAATTCCCAAAATAACAACATTCCTAACGCAACTAACTACTTATTTCTAGTTACTCACAATTAGGTTATAGGCGTAGATGGTCTAAAGGAGGAGAGAGGGGTCCAGGAGACACGGCATGCTGCCAGCTCCACTGGCCCAGCGCTCTCTCTGGTTCTCTCTGTATCTATGTCTCTCTGGCCACATGGCCTCTCAGAAGTTTTATCTTCCTCCTTGGAAGGATCTGGAAGCATCTCCAAGATGCCCCCCTCTTTCCTTTTGGTTGGTCAATTCTCACCTTGTGACCTGTGATGCTGACCCTTTCCTTTTGGTTGGTCAACTCTCACCCTGTGACCCTTGATGTAATCCTAACATCTCATTAACCCTTGGTTTACCTGAAGAGGGAAGAATCTCCCTTTGATAAGCCTAGATAATGGAAAGCCCCATTATCACACCTACTACTCCCCGTCTTTCCCCTCCCTCCACACATACTTGGAGAACAACTGCAGAAGAGGACAAGACTGGATAGCTCTGGAACTTCTTTCCACTTTGGCACAAAGCAGTTTTTCTTTTCCTTTCCTAAATACTTAAATATGAGAGGAAAAGCAGAGACACCCATAGTTCTGGCTTCCTAGGGCCCACAAAGCTGATTTCACAAGCTCCTTCTTTCTCGTATATCCTTCAGCTTTTGTCTGTGGCAAAACTCTCATGGTGGAAACATCATTACTCTCATTCTGGCTTCATTTTCATTCAGCTTGTTATAACAATAGAATTTTATAGTTGCCAAGATAGCTCACCAAAGCAAATACTCTGCCCTGCTGACCATAGTTTGAAGAGGGTCAGTGGATCTAGTTCTGACATCTGATCCGGTTGCTGAGGGGTTCCCTTCTGATGGTTGCACTGGACAAAGAGAAGACTTTTGAGGCAAAGGAAACCATTTTAAGAGAGAGTCCAGAGGTGGGACTTTTATTGCAATGCAAATATAGGCAAGCCTATGAAGCCGTCTTGTCAGCTACCTTACCAGTGCTTGCCTGATCCTATGATCAGTGATTACCAACCTGGGTATGCATAGGCCAGGGGTGTGAATAAGGCCATCTAGGGGTACACCAAAAAAAAAAACGGTGGGAAAAGTCACATACATCAACAGTGTAAGACAAGGTACAAGTCAAAAGTTGTGAAATTAATGGAACATTATGACGAGAGGTGGAGTGGGGTTCCTTTGTTATTTAACCTCAAGAAAAGCCCCATTTCCTTGCTTTGTTATTTTGGTGAATGGTAGGGAGTCCCACTCTCTGCTTCACATACATTAGGGTGCTGTTGCACCGGTACCGGTGTATCTATAAGTGCACACCTCAGCCAGTCCTGTGAGCAGCGATCGTTGAGTGAGTTCTTCTTGCTCTTCTCTACAGCAACTATATTAATTGCAAACATTTTGCTAAGGTGAAGGATACAATTTATGGAAATGTGCTGCCAAGGAGCACACAAGTGAAAAAAGCTTGGGATCTATAATATTCCCTCCTCATTGATCTCAACTTTTTTTTTTGCAGGAATCTATTCGGGGGAAAAAACATACTCTCCCCTCCCCCATTTCTATGGAAGGTATCTCAGCATGGTTACACGCCAGTGCTAGCTAATCATATCAAATAATTCTGCCCTACATATTTATTTTTAAATGTATGGTTTAAAACTGTCCTAACACTGTTTGAACTGTTGGCTGGGGCTCGATACAGGGAGCATCCAGTTCCCTTGCTGCAGCACCTGGGGACGAAAAGAATATTGGAAAATATTCAAAAATGGTTGAAAAACATGTTTCTTTGAGTGTCAGAAATCCCTAATGAGAACAATCCTGGACTGATGAGAATCTTCCCATTTTGGGACTTATTCTGCACAAAATTTGCACATGATTGTTTTGAACAGAAAACAGCATTTCCTGTGTGGAAAATGATATTTCAATGCAGAAATGTTAATTCCTGTGCAGAGAATATTGTTTTTCAGAAAAGAACAATATTGTAATTGGGGATATGTTCTGCATAAAATTCTCACATGGTTGATTTGCATGGAAAACAGCAATTTCTACATAGAGATTGAGAATCTAATTTTCCGTGCAGACAATGCTGTTTCCTGTTTCCACATACACACATCTCCGATACAGGATTCCAGCCATCTATTTTAGTTACCTTTGAGAAATGGAATATTAGAGCTATTTTAGAAATAGATACTGCAGTAACTAGGGCCATTTCTGCACTAGACTGTTACAGTGCGATTATTCTACTTTCAACATCCTATGGAATCCTGGGGTTTGCAGTTTAGGGAGGGGCCTTTGAGGATTCAACCCCAGGATTCCATAGGATGTTGAAAGTGTAAGAATAGCACTACAACAGTCTAGTGCGGATATGGCAGTGATATATGTAAGTCTTTTACTCCTAGTCTGAAGTCAAGTCTCAGGTCCTTCAACTCAAGTTTCAAATCAAGTCTCAAGTCTGGGAGCCAACTTTATACCTTAGTCTATATTCCAGAATTTCTGTACAGAGTTGCATAAAGTTAGTTTTAATAATTTAAATAGAGTAGGCTCTCCACATTTGTGATTTTGCCATCTACAGCTTCAGAAATGGGGAGTAAGATCCTTCATTCTCCCGCTTCCTGAAGCTGGAGGCTTTTGTGCCAATGGGCATAAAAGAATCTGCAGTTTCAGAAGCGGGGAATAGGATCCTTCTTACTTCCCACTACTGAAGCTTCAAAAGCTTTAGAAGAAAGGATCCTTCCTCCTCAAACCTGTTGCCTAACACGTTTGCTGTTCCCCTCTGAGATACGTGCCCTGCACTTTGGAGACAAGTCTTGCCTTCTGCTCTTAGGAAATGTTTTAGATGCCTCCTCCGATATACAGCGGGGACAGACTGCTAAGCATACCTCAACCCTCCCTCAAGCCGATTGCCTAACACATTTGCTGTTCCTCTCTGAAAAATGTGCCTATACTTTGAGCTTGAGACAGATCATCAAGTGACCAGTAGGGAAAAAGAGACGGAAGCGCTGTTCAAAGTCATAAGGTTTCTGGATGCATGTGGTATGTTACTGAACCAAGGGCAGCAAGTCACTCACTCAAAAAAAAAAAACAAGTCTCATGTCAAGTTGAGTCAGTGCCTCATTTATTGTGAGTCAAGTCCAAGTAGAGTCACTGAAGTGACTTAAGTCCAACTTGAGTCCGAGCCAATTGACTCAAGTCTATATCACTGAGAAAATGGTCTAGCTATATTTGAAGAATTACAGCGGTGACTTTCTTTTCCAGAAGTAACTTTCCAAGCTCTTTCCTTGGATCCTTTGGACCATCATAAGCTAAGGGGTTGTGTGTGGTGTTGGTGAGTACTGCTCCAGCCCTTTCTGTGAGCATAAGAGCAACGGTGTCATGGCTGGGGTGAGAGGGATTGGAATCCTTATGATCTCCTCATTCATTTGCCAAAGCAAGGAGATTATGAGATTTTCAAGTTTAACTGTTGTTTGCGATAAATTAGCAGAGAAGGAAGCAGATAATTAAAAAAGCAGTCAAAAACAGCTAGAGTACTTCTCTCCTTTTCTCTTTTGGGCTTCTGGGTAGGAGTTTAAACAGTCAGAAGATTATTTGCCATCTCTAGATAAAAGCAAAAAGGACACATTTCAGCTAGCTAAAGGACCCTTTTTAAGATATATCTCAGGGCACCTCCCAAAAGATCCTAATTAGGATGGTGATTTCTGAGGAGTTTAAAAGCTGGAAAAAAAAGAAGAGATGGATGAAAATGAATAATCATGCTGCCATCTAAACCAGAAGTCCTCAGCAGAACATTTCTGATAATGGGAGAATTTCTTCAGCTTAACATCATCCAAGAAAACAGTAATAGAAGCCTTGGATTTGGTACTGTTCCCCTCCTACTTGTTCCTGATGGAAATTCAACCCCTCTACCACCACAGACATGTGTACCCAGACAAAAGAATGAGAGAGATCACAGCACTTAAAGATGCAGGTGGGAAATTTCTGTTGGAAGGTAATGTTTTTCAGCTTTAAGGGAGACAGGAGAACACAGCCTTCAAATGGACAACAGCACAGCAGGAATGAAAAATGTTAGATGATCTCCCACTGTCCTCCTTACCTAGGATGACTTGGGGAGATAAAATCTAGTTTTCCTAACCAATTTTCCCCTGATTTTAAACTTAAAACAAACATATGCATATGCTGTGAAATCCGTTCATGTTGAGGCATGGGTGAAGTAGCAGGTTTATGGGAGCCAGTGACTTATTGGATTTCAAATTGCCTCTGCCACATAGCCACTTTTGGCTTTCCTAAAACAGAAGATGGAGAAGGAACTGGTTGGCATCCCCAACTCATGCTGAAGTCCAGCTACAACAAACTCCAGATGACTCAGGCATGCTAAGCCGCTTGCAAAAAGATCAGGCAAGATGGTCTTTTAGGTGAATAGTATTTTATTTGGAAGCAAAAGGTGATGAGTTTTTCCAGCTTTGGTTATTTCCCATTGCTTTCAGAGTACTTAATGTTTCCACCAGGGTTCAACAAAACTTGATTATAAGTGTCAGGGGCAAATGAGACCTGCTGGGGATGGGGAAATCATTAATTTCCTTGGTGTCTGCAGTGCAAACCACATGTGAGTAGCAGCCCCTAAAGCTGTGTTTGATAATAAAGTAAAAAAGACAGAAGGGAAGTATAAATATTAAACAAAGTGAAAAACAGCCTGACCCTCAGAGAGGCATTTACCCTTCAACTGTCCCAATTTGGAAGGGATGGTTTCAGTTAATGCTCCGTTGTCCCACTTTTTCAGCTGCTTTTGAGATGTCAGTTTCTCTCTCCTCTCTCCACTTTCCCCCTTCGTCCGTAGCTTAATCCAGTTTCTGTAATTTGAGTTCAAAGTGAAAAAGTAGTTTACACTCAGTTAACTTAGTGCAGGGATAGGAGAGGAAGAATTTGCCCATTCCCATAGGCTCAGGCAAAAGCAAACTGCTGTGGCCTCTCTTAGCTTCTGAGCTCTTCCTCATTAATAGTTTTGCTCACCTGAACACTCTCTGATGTTGCTTGGCCACTTGCATTCCAGTTTTCATCTGTGAAATATTAGAAAGCATGAAACCAGGATTTCTTTAATTAAAAACAAAGTAGTTCTAATTGTGCCTCCAAGACTGCCTTCCTTGTTGAAGGAAGGAGGAAAGGGAATGCAGCAATATTCTTTGCCAATTTGAATGACAAGAAAAGCTTGCTCTCTCTCTCTCTCTCTCTCTCTTTCTCTCAAGCATGAAAATGCATTTCTAGGCCAGGAATTTTTTTTAAAGTGCATGTATATATTACTCCATCATTTGAGGCCCTTTGGCTGACTCCCAAAGCATTTTAGGAGACAAGTTTGGAGATAAATCTGGCTGGCCTAACATCTATGCAAGCTTATCTCTACCCCAACCCGTTTTTGCACAATCCAGAGGTTTTATTTCACTTTCCAGTGGAGATGAAAAAGAAGTCAAGGAATTGCTTTTCTGGGATCAGGGATAGTATAAGTGCAGAGAGCTAGAATTATAGAGTCAACATGCTCAGCTAAATCAAAACACTAGGTAGATTTTCGCAGTTGCTGCAATGCTTATTGAATTATTATTGTTACTATGATTATCTTTATTTATACCCCCCTTTTTCCCCAGCTGGGACAAAAAGCGGCCTATACTTAAAAAGACATAGTTAAAACTCATAGAATACAAAAGTTAAAACATAACTAAACATAATTAAAAACTCAGATATGATCAGGAACACAATATCTGGCACGTTCTATTAGATAGTTCACATATAATGGTACACCAAATGTCTGTCTGAATAAAAACATCTTTACCTGATTGTAAAAGGACAGTAGGAAGGGTATCAGTCTGACTTCTCTAGGAAGGGAGTTCCAGAGCCTGGGGCACCCACTGAGAAGGCCCTCTCTTGTGTTCCCATCAGATGTACCTGTGAGGGTGGTAGGATAGAGAAAAGAGCTCTCCAACAGATCTCAAAGCCCAGGCTGATTTGTAGGGAAGAATACAGTGCGCAGAAATGGACCAGCAGCCAGCGGAGGTGTTGCGACAGGCACATTGTGTGAGCCCAGCTGAAACTTCTGAACAAAGGCAGCTCCATATAGAGCACATTACAGTAATCCAAGTGAGATGTCACCAAAGCATGTGTCACTCTGGCCAGGTCTGACGTCTCAAGGAAGGGGTGCAGCTGGTGCGCAAGCCTCAAATGTGCAAATGTGCTCCTGGCTGTTGCTGAAACCTGGGCCCTTTCTTCAGCTTACCTTTTAATGCTGCTGGGTTGGGGTCCTCACTCAAGAAGCCTTGGAAGGAACGATGCTGCTTCCCTGCTGCTCAGGCTCCACAGCTTCTTCCTGCTTGTGCGAGAGCCCACCCGCGCCCTGCTCCTTCCTTCCACAGTGCAGCCTGGGAGTTGGAGGCTGCACTGAGGAGAGAACGCGCAACTGGCCTGGCTCCAGAGGCACCGCACCGCAGGTGAGTGCTAAAAGTCAAAAATAAAAAAATGCTTGTTCGCTGCGCATGAGGGCCTTGAGAGTGGCAGAAATGGGAGCGTGTCATGCAGACCACTCCTCACATTTATGCCACACTCAAAGGGCCCTTTCACTTGCAAACTGCCATGCAAAAAAGGCCCTGGTCTTCCAGGCTCAAGAGTTGAATCCAAGAGCACCCCCAAGCTGTGCACCTGCATCTTCAGAGGAAGCATAACTCTACCTAACACAAACTGAATCCCCATTACCTGATCTGCTTTTTCACTGAGCAGGAGCACCTCTGTCTTGTCTGGATTAAGTTTCAATTTGCTCACCCCCATCTAGTTCATTACTGATGACAGGAACTGGTTTAGGACCAAAACAGCTTCCTTGGCTTGTGGTGGGAAAAAGTAATAAAGTCGGGTTTCTTCCACGTACTGATGGCACCAAACCCCAAAACTCTGGACAACCTCTCCCAGTGGTTTCATGTAGATGTTGAATAGCATGGGGAATAGAACCAAGCCCTGAGGGTTCCCCAGGCCAAAGGCCAAGGGTTCAAACAGGAGTCCCCCAGCACCACCTTCTGGGTTCAGCCTTCCAGGTAGGAACAAAGCCAGAGTAAAGCAGTGTCCTCGAGTCCCATCCCTGCAAGGTGACCCAAAAGGATCCCATGGTCGATGGTGTCAAAAGCCACCAAGATGTTCAGCACAACTAAGAAGGGCACACTTCCCCATCTAATTCCTGGTGTAGGTTGTCCACCAAGGTGACTAAAGCAGTTTGTCACACAGCCAAGGCCTGAAACCAGACTGACATGGATCTAGACATTCAGAAACCCCTGGAGCTGGGAGGCTGCCACACATTCCAGAACTTTGCCCAGAAATGGAATGTTAGAAACTGGCCGTAATTATTCAAAATGGCAGCATCCAGAGAAGGCTTTTTTAGTAATGGTTTTATAATAGCCTCCTTTAGGCAAACTAGAACTCTACCTTGTTTTAAAGAGGCATTAACTACACCCCCTTCCCACTCAGGACTTATCCATTTGTACAGTCCTGTAAATACCTACTTAGAAGTAAGACCCATTGAGCTCCATGGGACTTAGAATCCTAGAGCTGGAAGAGACCACAAGGGCCATCCAATTCAAGGACTACAATCAAAGCACTCCCAACAGATGGCCATCCAGCCTCTGTTTAAAAACCTCCCAAGAAGGAGACACCATGACACATTGAGGCAGCATATTCCACTGTCAAACAGCTCTTGACATCAGGAAGCTCTTCCTAATGTTTAGGTGGAATCTGAGACCATTGCTCCATGTCATAGTCTCTGGAGCAGCAGAAAACAAGCTTGCTCCACATCCTCCATATGACATTCAAAATTTTAAACACAGTTATCATGATGCCTCTTTATCTTCTCTAGGTTAAACATATCCAGCTCCCTAAGCCAACCCTGATAGGTGTGGTTTCCAGGCCTTTTACCATTTTGTCACCCTCCTATGGATACATTCCAGCTTGTCATTATCCTTGTTCCCAGGTAAGTATCATAAGGTTCCAGCCTAAAGCACATACATGTTAAATATGCATACACACATATTTAAGATAGGCAGATGATGCCATATTACTTGTAAAAAATAGCAAAAATACAGAATGACTACGGGTGATAATCTGCAGATCCAGGACTTCATTAAGACAATACACCTGGGTCAGTCATTATGTCCCTCACTGACTATGGCCATTTCTGCACTAGCCTGTTATAGTGCTATTCCACTTTCAACATCCTATGGAATCCTGGGGTTTGCAATTTAGGAAGGGACCCCAGGATTCCACAGGATGTTGAAAGTGGAATAATAGCACTGTAACAGTATAGTGCAGAAATGGCCCAGGAAGATAATGTGGATGAATGCATTGGTATTGCTTCCACTGCCACATCAGTAATCCCCAAATATGGGGAAGGCAGAAGAGAACCACCTCTATTCTTTCTTTTGACATCAGTTGGGGGAGCCAAGGGACTAGATAAGGGCACCTTCTGCAGTGGAATGTCATAGCAAGGAGAAGGTCCATCCAACCTCATCTATCAGCCAGAAGAAGAAAAAATTCTGAAAACGTAGCTTACCAGCACTTTGGTGGGTGGGGGAAGGACATTATTTCCCCTTTGCTTTAAGTGCAATATTCCTATTGTCAAGAAGGAATCCCCTCTGGGGGCTGGAATTTGTGGCTGACATTCCAACTCCACTTGCTGCTAGAATTATAAGGGCCTGGTATTGGGAGGAAGACTGAAAAGAAATTAAATGAAATAAAACAGTAAAAAGGAAAACCTTGTAATGAATAAATAATGGGGAAGTTGTATCAGTAGTTTTTGTTCTTCTTGTTTAAAGCATCTCCCAACACATTCCTCTGAGTCACGAATGAGGTTTGCCAGTTACTGAAACCAAATTATATAGCCATAGATCCATATTACATTTCCATATCATCTATAGGCCGTAGGAGAGTTTTGCATGACAAAACAAAGATCCTGTTACTGCATTCCAAACACGTGATGTTGGTTCTCTTCTCTTTGGAAAGGTTGTTCAAGTTCCTTTTAAGCTTAAAAGTACCCCCCCACCCGCATTCTTTGAGTTGCCATGGATATTAATGGCTTTCCTGTATGTGGGTACATCTTTCAAAATGAAACTCGGTAGAAAAAAAAAACTGGCTAAAAAAACCCCATCCTCTCTTTGCCACTGTTCTTTCTCGTCACACAACCTTGTCTTGGCTGGCTCTTTTTTTTTTCTTTGCCATTGGCAGGAAAATGGGGTGCAGTCCATGTGTGCAAGCAATTAAGGTGGGGGCGGTTTGAGAAAAAGCTCCTTCACATCCGGCCAGGCTTTTTCCTTTTGCCAGCTTAGCCCCATGTTATATAAGCACAGACATGGAAAAACAGTTCTCCTGCCACTGCTAGCTAGCTGACATCTTTTAACCTTTCATTCTTCAACGTGGGGAGAAGAGAAGAAGATGGGAGGTACATTCCATCATGTTTCAAATATTTTCCAATTGTTCCCATGGACCACTCTGAGGAAGCTCACCCCGTTTTTCATAAAAAAAAAAATGATCTGCTTATGAATCAGCATTCTACTGGACATTTTACACTCTTCTAGCTCCCCGTTCATATTTTTGAAGGCTGCTTCTCCATAATTATTTTGAGGTGGAACGCTGAGGCTGGGGGGGATGGAAATAAGGAAAAAGGGTCTCTTTCAATTTAACCAGCAGGTGATAGTCATTGGGTAGTTGAAATTCCATGAAATCTACAAAAGCCGTGCTTTCCTCTACTCCCTGGAACATCTCCCCACCCCTTTAATTTAAACCATTCTCTGGTCAAAGACCTGTCTCAGTTGAGAAGTAGGAAATAAGCAGGGGAAAAATATTTCTCTTGAAATAAATGTGCGAAGTGAGAAGCTGGGCAAACACGCAGAGAACCGGCCGACTGCAGTTCATGGAATGCTTTGAGGGGCACCTGTGTGGCTTATCTGTAAGAAGATTAGTTAGGGACAGTCAGAAATAGAGATAGGGCCGGTTAGAAATAGAATGAGGGCCAATTAGGAAGAGAGCTACAGTGAAACTAGCCAGATTCCATTTCAGGATGTTGCATGAGTGGTTCCAGAGAGAATTTTGTCCAGAAAGAGACTCCCACACAAAGTTGCAGCATGTCCCTCAAGAAGGGCTGGAAATCATGCCCTTTTGGGAGAGGCTTAGGGATCTGGGTATGTTTAGCCTGGAGAAGAGAAGGTTAAGGGGCGACATGATAGCTATGTATAAATATTTGAAGGGAGATCATATGGAGGATGGAGCAAACTTGTTTTCTGCTACTCCAGAGACTAGAACACAGAGCAATGTCTTCAAACTTTAGGAGAAGAGATCCCATCTAAACATTAAGAACTTCCTAGTGGTAAGAGCAGTTCAACAGTGGAATATATTACCATCGTGAAATCTCTTTCTTTGGAGGTTTTTAAACAGAAGCTGGATGACCATCTGTTGGGAATGCTTTGATGATGTATTCCTGCATGGCGGGGATTGGACTCGATGGCCCTTGTGGTCTCTTCTAACTCTATAAGTTCTCAGGATCTGCATTGGTGGACTCAATCTTGAAGTCCAGGAAGTGGCATTCAAACAACTTCAACCCAATGGACATTTTGTTAACAAGAAGAGGACAAACTGCAAGAACCTCAGAGTTTGAGTAAGGTGTATCACTCAAGAGAATTGGCTTCACATCAGTATCCTGGAGCTCCCAATAATCTACAAGTCTTTGAGGTCTTTTGAGCCTCATGTACATCACAGAGTGGTGCAGACTGCCACAGACAACGCAACAGTGATGTATTACATCAACAAACAGGAAGAAACAAAGTCACAGCGACAGTCAACTGTGACCCTTCACATTTGGCACTGGTGTGTTCAGAGAAGGATTTGACTGACAGGCATATAGCTGAGTGGATGAGAAAACATTTCGGCAGATGTATAGAGCAGGACTGTGGGTATCACCCACAAATGTGAGCTCTTGCACAGGGTATTCCAACTCATCACAGAGTTCTGAGCTTTCCACAGATAGATCTGTTTGTCACAAAAGACAAACTATGCTGTAGCAGAACAGATGGCACTGCATTTTTGTTTCAGTGGATGGGACCATTCATTAACTTATTTCCTCCACTCCCATGCTCCACCAGCCTATCCACATAGCTACTACAGGAAGAGAGATACCCCCTGAACGTCAGGAAGAACTTCCTGATGGTCAGAGCTGTCCGGAAGTGGAATCTGCTGCCTCAGTGGAGTGTGGTGGAGTCTCCTTCTTTGGAGGTTTTTAAGAAGAGGCTGGATGGCCATCGAGTGAGTTGATGTGTGTTCCTGCATAGCAGGGGGTTGGACTGGATGGCCCCTGGGTCTCTTCCAACTCTATGATTCTATGACTCTACTAGCCTTTTATTATTTATACCAAGCTCACAAGACGGTTTCATCCACCTTAAAACAGCTCTTGTAATGCTTCTGTAACATTCAATGGGTAAATCTGTCAATCTATTTTTCTGCATGGGATATTACGATTTCTTGCTGAATTAAATGAGTCCAATAGTTGATTACATGTTTTTTTTGCCCGTTTTTATCTTGATTCTGAGGCATACTTCAAAGGAGGACAAAGGAGAACCTAAGTACATATTTCTATATACATATATATTATTTACAGATATACATTTGGAAATTGTTATTAATTGAAATACAATGCATTTCACCATAGTGGGGAAGACGGTGGAAGACCTCAAAGGCCCCTCCCTAAACTGCAAACCCCAGGATTCCATAGGATGTTGAAAGTGGAATAATAGCACTGTAACAGTCTAGTGCAGAAACTTTCTTTGTTCTCCTCCTTTCAAATTCCCAGCAAGCATTTCTTTTATAGAGGCCTACTGGTATAATCTTTTCTCCCACAATTGTTCTCACACAGAACCAGCCTCACACTCTGGCTATTTCTCTGGTTCTGATGCCTTTCTTGGGTTACTTCTTGTTGGCCTCCTTATGTTTCTCCTCTGCCTTCTCTTTTCCTCACGTCTTTTCCATTTCAGCTGTACAGTACTTCCAATTCCCTTTCCACGGCTTCAGTTCAGCTTCCCCTTACACCTTTCTTCTAACTCTCACAGTGACCAACTTCTTTCTTACTCCTAGGCCTGATTTACTTGCACACACAATTTTGCCTTCACTTTCCATTCTCTGCAAACCCTTTGTTATTTTGCAAGATACTACACTTAGCTACTGAACATTAATTTCTTGTAAAATACAAGGGATTTGCAGAAAATGGAAAGTGAAAACAAAATTGTGTGTGCAAATAAGTCAGGCTGACCTACTAAACATTAGAGAGGCAGCATAGCATAGTGATTTGAGCATTGGAGATCAGGGTTCAGTTCCCCACTCAGCCATGGAAACCCACTCGATGACCTTGGATGTGTCACACACTCTCAGCCCCAGAAAACTCTGTGATAGGTTCACCTTAGGGTCATCTTAAGTTGGAAACAACTTGAAGGTATACAACAACAACCACCTAAACATTAACTTCAAATATACAAATGCGAAGCAACATAAAAGTGCTATTAAATTCGTTCATATCAATAATGTAACACAGAGCACTGTTCCTTCACAGTGATACTGAAAATCCCAAACTATATGTCAGATCTGTCAGTTACTAAATACAGAAAGGGTTTTTCATTAGCTAGGCTTATGTAAAGCTACTAGCAAGACAAACAATAGCCAGACAACACTGAACACTAGTAATCCCCAGCAATTCAACAAAACCAGCCTGCAAGTAAGCAAAAGATCCCCCAGCCATGGAGTGAAACCCCTCTGAATCTCCCGTTCAGCCTCAAAGCCAAACCACTTGCACAAAGAACAGCCCTGAACCACTCCTGCTGATTCCAGGTGAATTGCTGCAGCACACGATGTCCTCAAAATAAGTGTGGCAATCCCACCCCCTTTGGTGGGCCAGCCCACAAACCACCTGAGCATAGATGGCTCCAGGAACCAGGGGGCACAAGAAAAGAAACCAGAAGTCAAGACCTGAAAAAATGTCAGAGGTCCTCTTGTGACAGCCATTTTGGCACACCGGTGTCTGCTGGACCACTACACACAGAAACAGAATCAGGAGTGCCAGTACAAGCATAACAATGGCAAACAGTAACATGAGAAGGAAAGTGAATCTTAGGCCATTTCTGCACGGGGTATTTGAAACAGTGCAGTTCATCCTCCAGGGAGGACGTCTGCACCTGGGAGCAGACTGGGTCCAGACTACTTAATGTAGATCCGCACCTCAGCCCTCTCCAGAACGACCCCAAGTGGTCATCCAGCATGCTTTTGAAAGACCGGAAAAATCAGGTCTTTCAAAAGCATGGAGCGCGCCACTGTGAGCCTGCTCCTTTGTGCAGATTCACAGGCTCGTACCAATGCAAGCCTGCAATCTGCCGGGGGCGGGCTTTAGGTTGGCGAGCTTCAGAGGTTGGTCAAGACCCACAACCAACCAGAAGCCACCATTTTCAACGCCGGAGCAGTGTGGAGCGACGAGCACACACTGCTCCGGAGCAGCCTGGACCGGACGGGGGAGCCAGAAGATCCTGTAAGTAGCGATGCGGGGCAATTCCCTCGCCCTGTGCAGAAATGGCCTTAGTCAACAAGGTAGCAATTTTGTCCTTCCACACATTCTTGTTCTCAACCCTGCTATCATTCTCTGATCCATTCTACCCACAGTAACCTGCTTTTCTGTAATTGACCTATGTTCTTCTGTCTTTTCCATTCCAGTTGCTCCTGAATCACAATTCCTTTTTGTCCTCAGTTTCCAGCACAGGCAACTGCCCTGGACCAGAATTCCCATGGGATTTATTGATAACCTCACTCTCTTTTCTCAATTTTTAAAACCTGTCCTTGCCTCTGTTTCACTTCCACATTCCTCTGTGTTTATTCAGTATATGGATGACTTTATTAATTTGCTGTGACTCGGAACAAGAATGCAAAGAAGACATGGTACATTTCTTGGTAGAAAGAGGCCATAAGGTGTTGGTAAAAAAGCTATAATTCACTTTGCCTCAAGTTTGCCCCAGGGGCCATCCACTTTGCCTTATCTGGGTTGCTTGCTTTCTAAATTTCAAAATTGTTCTGAAGACCCATTAAAGAAAATTTATTCAATGAGATTGGGACCCGACCTGCTGAGGAGTCAGAGATAGTAACTTGGGTGGCAGTAGAAGAGCCAGAGAGACTAGTAGGGGAGTGATACCAGCCAGCATTTCCCAAAGGTCCGTGGAGATAGGGCAACTTATCCTCACCAAAACAGCCCAATTCTGGCCACTGGTGGCCAGGATTATGACACTATACCCATTCCATACCTTCATTTGGGCTTTTAAGTTCTGGCACCTTCCCTGGCTGGCTATAGATCTTAGCTATTTGAACCAAGAACCCGTGGGGAAAGATCTGGAATGTTTACCATCCTGGAAGTCTCCACTACACACTCACACAGTAGGGAAAAGGATCATCTCCAGTTAGGGTGGTAGAACCCAAAAAAGGGGCTCCTGCCCTGGTTGAAATTTGCCAGGTACTATTGCTTTTGGAGTCCACATGGTGGCTGGGCTGGCTATGCCTCAGCTCACAATCACACAGAGACTTCCCACAGAGGTAGGCCTATCCAAGGAGAATCTCAGTCCTTCTTCCCAATTTCCCCCTTAGCCAGCTGAGTCCCTCTCCTCCCATTTAAGAATAGATTTGTTAAAAAGCCAAGATGACTCTTACCACCAACTGGATCTTCAAGGCAAGGGAACAGAAAACACAGAGTGAAAACGAGATTCTAAATGGATCTCTTACCCTCTAATGCGCAGTGCTCTGAGTTGTCTGATTCTGTCTTGCACTCCCACCCAGCTGGTGTTCAGCATTACCGGACTGAAGTGGAAATCCCTGGTAAGAAGAGCTCACCCCACAAAGAGGGTCCTAACTCGATGATCAAATACTCAGATGTGGAGGATCGGTATCCTAGGCTTTATTAAGTGCACACAGATAAAACTTAGGCCATGTCTGCACTAGACTGTTATAGCGCTATTATTCCACTTTCAACATCCTACGGAATCCTCAGGTTTGCAGTTTATTGAGGGGCCTCAAAGGCGGACATGGCCTTAGAGCATGGCCCTAGAGCAAGCAGCTACAAAGAAGTAGCAGCTGCAGGCTCCTAATAGAACCATTCATGGAACTTTCCAGAGCGTGCCGGCAGAACATTCCAGTAACTGTCAATCATAAATCAGTTACGTCAGAGGGCAGGCCTGCAGTTTTGCCCAGCAAGAACAATATTAGCCAGTGATATATTTAAGTCATTTACTCCAAGTCTCAAGTCAAGTTTCGAGTCTCTACCTTCAAGTCTCAAGTCAAATCTCAAGTCCTTGAAAATACTTTCAAGTCAAGTCTCAAGTCAACTCTCAAGTCTGGAAGCAACCTTTATATTCCAACCTGTATTCCAGAATTTCCAGACAGAGTCAAATAAAGAGTCAAATAAATTAACAATTTAAGTAGAGTCAGCCCTCCACTTTTGTGATTTTGCAGTCTGCAGCTTTGGAAGTAAAGAAAGTGGGGGGGGGGACCCTGGACATCCAGACCAGTACCTCTATATAGATTCATGGGACACTGTAGTAACCGAAATGAGGGAGTACATGTTAGAGCAGCGTCTTCCCTTCTTATGGACTCAAGCACATCCCTTCCAACCAGGAGATGAAGTATGGGTGAAGGATTGGAAAGGAGAGCCACTCAGCCCCGGGTGGAGGGGGCCATACCAGGTTATATTGACAACCCCCACCACAGTGAAGGTAGCAAGTTTGAGGCCTTGAGTGGACTACACTAGGATAAAGAGGGCCCATACTGACTGGACTGCCGACCCAATCGTAGAGCAACCCTTGAAGATGAAGATCACCAGTAAGCAGTAAGGAAGACAGGGACTAGGCCTTGCTGTGTTCACGTACTGGGAAGCTAAACACCCGGCGCATGGCCAGATCCCCATCTGGAGAGGAAAGAAGACTGGGACTAGGCCCTACTGCAGTTGCTACCAGGGACGCACTGCTCTACGTACGGCCCGATCCTGAATGTGGGAAACAATATTGTGGGTTGGAGGAGGTATAGCGGGAGCGGCAGGCCTTGGCTATCTATTGTATCATCTCAGACAGTGGTGCTGCGGGTCTGAACGATATGTGGAAGTGGGGATTGTTGCTTGTGATGGGAGTGATGTTGAGCAAGGGAGGCTGGGAAGTGAATCGGTTTCACCAGTTAGTCAATCAGATCTTGAGCACTCTAAATGTCAGTAACTGCTGGGTATGTTCTCATGAGCCGAGCTCACACATGCAAGGGTGGCCTGTAATGCTGGCAGGTACTATGAATCTGACTGGATGGAATAGTGCTACTATATATGCATTTACTACGAATAAAACACAGCTCTTAAGGAACTCTGGCCAGTTCATACTGAGCAGAACAGGAAAGGTACCCCTGGCTACTTTGTGTGTAAGGAGGTGGAACGTCTCCCAGGAAGGGTACTATGTAACTTATGGGCAAGGGGAAGACGACAACACCCCTTGCCTAGGATATCAGTGGGAGATTACCCCAACTGTAATGTAACTATTCTTGTCCTGGAATATAACAACTCCGATTGTAAAAGACTAACCCGAACATTTCCACCCCTTTCAAGTGTGGAACAGGGGACACTGTCGATATAGTAACTATGTATGGGAATCTAAGAGGAGTTAACCCCCTGATCAGAATTCAGGAAGTTGCTATAGCACACAACAATCATTGGATCTATGGACTGCACCCCGGTATGTATTAGATATTTGGATCCTGGGCAGGGATGGCCCTGCCCCCAGTCTGGAATGGCACTTGCACCATCGGAAGCCTGGCTACTGCAGGCATCACATTCCATCTGATCCGGCAACCGATGGAGGCATGGGATAGGCAGTTTGGTTGGACAAGAGGAAAGAGAGCTTATGATGAAAGCTATGGGTATGATCCTGACAGCACATACCTGAGAGTGAAAGATTCGGAGCCATAATGTTCCCCATGACAGGAGTTGCCCTTAACATAAGGCAGATACGGTGACTGTCAGCCCAGTTGGAGAAATTGGCCAATTCAACAGCTAAAGGGATCAGTGCCCTTCAGACAGAGATGAACTCTTTGGCCTCTGTACTGACACAGCATAAAATAGCCCTGGATTACCTCCTCAGCTGAGAAGGAGGCTTGTGTGTATGGTTGAATACCACTTGCTGTCATTATGGTAATGAATCTGGAGTAGTAGAAACCGATGTGGAGCAAATACACTCTGTGGTATCTAATATTAGGAAATCATACTCGCAGTCTGCGGATATGTGGGCATGGTTAACTTCCTGGCTCCTGAATTTAGCATGGCTGAAGACGCTGTTCATGGGATTTCTTTTTGTGTTAATGATAGGGCTAATGATATGTATGATAGTACCTTGCTTGCTAAACTGCTTCCAATCTGCAATGAGTAAAATTATGGATGGGAAGCTGCATCTTATGCCTTAATGGCCCAAACCAAGTAATTATGCTTAAATTGCTGTGTAGAATTTAGCACAAAAGGGGGGAATGAGGAGGAAAAGGGAAAAAGAAACAAAGTAAAGTAGAATTTCCACTTGCAACATCAAGAATGCACAGCCACAGAATGATCTATTGTAGTATGTAGCGTAATCTGCTGCCATGTACGAACAAGATAACACTGTACCAAAGAAAGTATAAATTGTTGTGAATTTATGGGGGTGGGCTCTTGGTTTTTGGAAGCAATTCCACCGAGGCTCAGCCAGCTGAATAAACTGTGACTTTCCACTCCGTGGGTCTTGATCTCTATTTTCTGCAACAAGAATAGGATTCTTCTTACTTCCCATTTGCAAAGGTGGAGGATTTTTGAGAAGTGGGGAATAGGATTCTTCTTTATTCCCCATTACTGAAGCTTCAAGAGCTTTAGAAGGAAGGATCCTTGCTCCTGAAACTCATTGCCTAACACATTTTCTGTTCTCCTCTGAGATATGTGCTCTGCACTGTGGGCATAGCCACTTCCGGCCAGCCCCTCCCGAAACTGCAAACCCCAGGATTCCATAGGATGTTGCAAGTGGAATCATCGTGCTATAACGGTCCAGTGCAGAAATGGCCCATGAGTCTTGCCTCCTGCTCCTAGGAAGAGTTTTAGAAAGCTCCTCCTATATGTAGCAGGGACTGGCTGTTCCCTTGGAGAACTGTGTCCACACTTTGGGTTTGAGACAGATAGTCACATGACCACTAAGTTGTAAGAATGTGTTATGTTACTGAACCAAGTGCAGCAAGTCAGTCACTAAAATTATGCATGTCTCAAGTCAATCAAGTCAGTGTGTAATTTTTGCCAAGTCAAGTCCGAGTTGAATCACTGAAGTGACAAGTCTGACCTGAGCCCAAGTCAATCGACTCAAGTCTACATCAGTGATGTTAGCAATATTAGCTCACGCTTACACATTGTCATGTACAAGATAACCCCTTGCTCCAAAGAACACACTCTGAAGTTAGTAGTACAGGCATCTCTCTACATTTGTTAGGGTTAGGGGCACAAGACCCCTGTGAAAGAGAAAAAAACGTGAATAACTCTCGGCCCTTCCAAACAATATTTAACACACAAAAACACATTATGGATTCCTTTGAGGTATCAGGGTTCCTTCACAAGGCAGAAGTGGGTGGCTGGTGGGGCTTGCTGCCATCTCACACCATTTTTAACAAGGACTTTCAAGCCTCGTTTGCAGTTTCTCAGTCTCGCAAGGCTTGCAGTGCCTGTTAAAAATGGCATAGGGAGGCAGCAGAGATGACAGCAAATAACCATGAATAATCAAATCTGTAAAAGTGAAATCAACAAATGTGGAGGGCTGACTGTAGTTTATTCAAAAGATAATTATGGGTAACTTCCACAGAAGTTGCCAGAACTGAAGTTACATTTTCTTATGAGCAATCCATTACAAATTCACGCACTCTAAGCTTTCATTGATTAGCACAACATTGCCCTGGATTTCCCAACCTTGAGCAGTTGTTGACTCTCTCCCTTAATCCTCTCTGTTATGTCAACAGCACATCAATCTCATAATACACTTCACACTTCTGTTCCCACTTTTGCCCTGCAGCCACTCCCACTTGTCTGGTGATGTTACAGCAATTCAATATCTATAGCTAATTTGCAGGTAGACTCATGCTTGGCAGCAAGTATAGCAGTCAGTAGAATACATGATATGTAACATAAGCACGTATATGAAACCAGGCCCCCTTCTATCTGCCCTATACAATAGTATGACATGGAAGCATCGCAATTTGACACACATGCACCACCATTTTCCATCAATATTCAACTAATTTTACACTCTTTTGGGCCTGTTCTCCATCAGTTCTCCATCAGTAGGAAAGTGATTATGAATAGATGGAATAGGAATGCGGCAGCCAAGAAAGCCAGTGAGATTCTTGGTTGCAACAATAGGAATATGGTGTCTAGATCGAGGGAGGTAATGGTGCCATTCTATTCTGCATTGGTTAGACATCATCTGGAATACTGTGTCTAGTTCTGGGCACCTCAATTCAAGAAGGAGATCAACAAGCTGGAGAGTGTCCAGAGGAGGGTGACCAAAATGGTGAAGGGTCTGGAAGCCATGAAGCCCTATGAGGAATGGTTTAGGGAGCTGGGTATGTTTAGTCTGCAGAAATAAAGGTTAAGAGGGGACATGATAGCCATGTTTCAATATTTGAAGGCATGTCATGTCAAGGAGGGAGCGGGCTTGTTTTCTGCTGCTCCAGAGACTAGGACAAGGAGCAATGGATTCAAGCTACAGGAAAAGAGGTTACACCTAAACATCAGGAAGAGCTTCCTGATGGTCAGAGCTGCCCGGCAGTGGAATATGCTGCTGCCTCAATGGAGTGTGGTGGAGTCTCCTTCTGTGGAGGTTTTTAAGCAGAAGCTGGATAGCCACCTGTTGGGAGTGCTTTGATGTGTGTTCCAACATAGCAGGGGGTTGGACTGGAGGGCCTGTAGGGTCTCTTCCAACTCTATGATTCTACAATTCTATGAATGTACTGGTCTCTTCTTTTCAATACTGTACTGGAATATGTATGTAACTATAGACATGTGTACCTAACTTATTTCAGCTGTGTGCTTTGATCTAGAATTGTCTTTTATTGCCTAACATTGTATAGAGTATTTTCTGTAGAATTGTGCTGGTCTTTGACCGTAATAGATTTTCAGTACAATATTTAATATCATTGCACAATCCATGATCCCAAAGTGGCAACCATTCCTGGTTTTCATTTTCCTGCTAAAGTTCCCTCAGGTCAATCATTGTAGAAAAACTTTGTTTCCTAGTGTCTTTATACATCTGCAATAACAGGCTCAGGATTTGCTCAGTAAACTCAACGGTAGGCTTTGAATTCCCTAGGCATTGGAATGGGATTTGAGTCAAGTATTCCTGGGTTGTGCATACACCTTCTCAGTTTGACTTTTCATTTACAGCAGTCAAACAGAAAATTGTACATTTTGATAGTTGTTGAATAAATAGGTTGTTTTTTGAAAGAGAACCTAGTTTCATAACTTAATGGTTTTCCCAGATATTTTGACAGGCTTTTGTTCATGCTACTTCCTTTTTTTTTTTTATAACATCACAGTCTTGGGGTGCCCTTTATTTAGGAATATTTTGGTCTGGCAACAGCATCCTGCCGTTTGGATTTCCAGCAGTCTACCCATCATTTTAATGTTTCTTCCTCCATTGTTTCTGATTAGCAAAATAACGTCCATGTGGTGAACTCCAAAGCTAGAAAATACCCAGGAAGTGCTGAGTGCCACTCTTATTATTGTTAGCAATGGGGCATCTCACACTCTTATAGAAAATGCTCATTGGCAGAAGACTTCACTCATTGCCAAAAGCTAGGAATGCTGCCTTCTATCTGCTGAGTGACTCATTTTTTTAGCTCTCCCCCCACCCCCAGCACTGGGGAGCTAATTGACTAGAACAGATTTCAAGATTCATTTCTATTTGATTTTGATTTCCTATATGAATATTCTTACTTTTCCCCAAGGGGGGTGTTCATAGAGCATATACAAGTTATTTTCTTGGACTGCAATTGCCAGAATCCCCCAACTTATCAGGATCATAGGTATTGCAATTTTCTGCATGGGGCAGATATTACTGTATTATAATTACACAAGGCATAATGTTTACGACAATGTCCAGTTCGTATACGTGCCACAAGAAAACAGAAAATATAAAAGACATGCAAAATGCAACAACATCCAAAATCCACAGAACAGCGATATCCTTAGTAGGCCAACGAAATTTCACAGACCAAGTTTGAATAAAAGACACGCAAACGTCTGTGTTCTGAAATACCTTAGGCTGAACTAATAAACCATAGCAAAGGTTAAAAAGGTTTGTAATTATTAGTATGAAACTTTTTTTACTCTGGTCAAAATTTTTCACTTTTATTTTGGCTGTTGATAAGGAAGAGCGTGGTACAGTGGTCTGAGTGTTGTACTGTGACCCTGGAGAGCAGGGTTTAGTTACCCTTCAGCCATGGAAACCCACTTGCTGACCTTGGGCAGGTCACATACTCTCAGCCCCAGAAAACCCCATAATGGGGTCACCATAAGGTCGCCAGAAATCAGAAACGATTTGAACAGCAACAATGGAGGAACAATTCCATTGCACAGCCCTCCATTGTGACCTGATAAAGCTCAGTTGCATAGGGATGGGAGGGGGCAATGGGAGTGGTTCACCCCAGGCGGCACTGTTTTTGGGGCATCCCAGCCCATAGCCACGCCCCCACATGCCCTGGCCATGCACTGCAGCCAGGCTCCCATACACTGTGGCCCTGCTCCCACGAACAGTGGCCACGCCTCCCGTGCCATGACCCCACCCCCTCCGCACACTCCAAGCTTCGCCACTGATAAAGCTACGTGTCTAGTACAAACATGAGAAGTAGACCATAGTCTGGGGAGGCCTAGCTGTCTTTCCCCACCGACAATCCCCCTGCGTGGTATACCCCTCATTCCTAGATGGTATGATCAATGCAATAGAATTTTGGGACTGGTGGTTTTGGGAAGGATATTTAAAATTGTCATCCAGAGTACTCTGTTACCTCAACAAACTACAAATCCCAGGCTTGCCTAGGATGCAGCCATGGCAGTTGAAGTGGAATCATAGTGCTACCATTGTGTAGTTTGAAGAGGCCCTAGAGAGCGGAGCTGGGAGGTAACAGAGGAAGGAAGGAGGTAATGGTCAGGTAAGGGAGCAGGGAGAGGAGACCTCTGAATCAAGATTACTATTAATTGTAACTAACTGTAAATAAGCCAACCAACTGAGAAGAAGCCCTGAAATTTCAGTAAAAGAGAACAACGTAACGGGCATTGCAGAGCCTCTGGAGGCTCTAGCTTGGGAAAGGGTGGCATACTGTGGACTCGAGCCCTTGCTTTCCCCCTTTGTTCTTGCTGTTCCAAAAATCTTTGCCTGTCTTGCTGTATACTCTCTCCCTTTTACATCCATGCCCTCTTTTAAGCCCTAAAGTCTAAGGAGCCAAACACAGTTTTATGTGGCAGCGTATAGTCTTCTGATCAGAGATCACTCATATTACAGCTTGGGGGGAAATAGTTGAAATTAATTTGTTGTTCCCAATCCAAGAAAATTTTCAGCAACAATTTTAAAAGTTTTTTTTTTATTAAAATGCCAACAATATTATTTTTTATGATGACTACTGTTCTTTATAACTCTGATTATTAGTGGTCATTTCTAGTAACCTATCCTACAACAGTCCCAGTTTGGCAGGAACAGTCCAGATTAATCCTCTGTCCTCACATTTTTCCAGCTTCTTTAAAAACGTATCGGATTCTTGCTTCTGCTTCCCCTTCCCCCTTTGTCCTCAGCTTTCTTCAATTACTGCAAACTGGGTTCAAAGGAAAAAAGGAGTTTGCACTCTGTTACAGTCCTCCCTCCACATTCACAGGTTTGACCTTTGCCAATTTGATTATTTGCAAGTCAAGTGCTTGCCTCCTCGCCCCCGCCATTTTCCTCCTCCCATTCTCTTGCATTCCTTGCTCCAGGCTTGCAAGGCTTGTGTTTAAAATAGCTGTTCTTTCCCACTGCTGGTGGCATGTGCTCTCTGCCATGTGGCTGCACTTTCCTGCTGTGTAATGGCTGCTGATTGGTTGGGTGCTTTCTTTGCTCTTACTCCTTCCATTTCAACATGGCCACCAGAAGTAACTAGAAGCCAAGTACTCTGCTCATCTCCCTCTGAGGGGAAAATACTGCTAAGTCCCTTACTGGGTCGTTTTTCTCTCCCCACCCAAAACTGGGGCCAGAGGAAGAGGAATGGAGTGGGGAAGCTCTGGAGGGGAATTACAGGGGGGTATTTGCGATTTTTCCACTTTTGTGAGGGTTCTTTGCCCCAACCCTCACAAATGTGGAGGGGCTACTGTAATTCAAAAGAGGGGAGAGCAGAAGAGTGGGTGGAAATTTGTCCTTCCCAGTAGGATCAGACAAAAGCAAACTGCTGCAGCCTCCCTTACCTAGGACATATATTCTTCCTCATTAAAAATCCTCACATTAAAAACCTTCACAATTCTTGCTTCTTACATGATTCTACCTGCACTTCTCACTCTCCCTTTCCTCCTACTTCTGTGCTTTACTTTGTGCCCTCAGAATCATAGAATCATAGCGTTGGAAGAGACCCCAGGGGCCATCCAGTCCAACCCCCTGTTATGCAGGGATGCACATCAACGCATTCCCAACAGATGGCCATCCAGCCCCTGCTTAAAAACCTTCAAAGAAGGAGACTCCACCACACTCCATTGAGGCAGCAGATTCCACTTCTGGACAGCTCTGACCATCAGAAAGTTCTTCCTGAGGTTCAGATGGAATATTCATTTCTGCAGCTTGAATCCATTGCTCTTTGTCCTAGTCTCTGGAGCAACGGATATGACATCCCTTAAAATATTTAAACATAGCTATCATGTCCCCTCTTAACTTTCCCTTCTGCAGACTAAACATACCCAGCTCCCTAAGCTGTTTCTCATAAGCTGTGGCATCCAGACCCTTCACAATTTTGGTCATCCTCCTCTGGACACATTCCAGCTTGTCGATATCCTTCTTGAATTGAGGTGCCCAAAACAACACAGTATTCCAAATGAGGCCTAACCAAAGCAGAATAGAGTGGTACCATTACCTCCCTTGATCTAGACACCATACTCCTATTGATGCAACCAAGAATCACATTGGCTTTCTTGGCTGCTGCATCACACTGGTGACACATGTTCAGCTTGTGATCTACCAAGACTCCTAGATCACAAGAATGCACCCCTCTTCTGCTTCTTAGACCCTTTGCTTGCACTATTTGTACCATTCACTCCCTTTTCCTCCTACTCCCTCCATCTCCCATCCTCACAATGCTTCCTTCCTTTGTTTCTGGGATTTCACTGCCTGCATGGCTTACTCTTATTACCCAGATTTTTGGGGTCCCTTGGGGGACACCTCAATGTGCTCCACGCGATGGGGAATGGAAACTAGCCAGAGCAAAAGCAATAGTAATGCGAGGGGCAGGGTAACCTAGCGGGGTCTTGTTACCCAGTTTTTATGGGGTCAGACCAAGCCAAAAGCCAAACAAAAATGTCTAATAAATGATTTTATTGAATGAAAGTTTCACACACCAACGCAATCACTCACACACTCACTCAAGACCTATTAAGAAGCAAAAGAGAGGAGAGTGGATAGGGGAATATTGAAGAGGGTGTAGCTGGGGTAATACAGCACCTTTTCCTGAAGTCCTTGGTCCGCGAGAAACAGTGGAGAAGCACAGAGAGGGCTGAGGGGATTACTCAAAGGACAGAGAAACGGTAAGCTGGGATGACAGGGAGTGATCCGAAGAAACGCTCAAAAACTGGGACTATTTGTAGGGGGGAAAGTACCGGGAGGACTAATTCTTTCCTGGGGAGAACAATGGGTGTTGCAGTGAGAACGAAGCTCCACAATGGCAACTTCCTTTGTGTGATGGGATTACAAGGTGTTGCCAAAGTCCCAGGATCTTCGGCTGTGTCTGTTTGTGGTGTAACTTCGTGTACACAGTCCTCGCTTGATAGGATATTTGCTCAACTTGAGGCAAACACGCTAATCCCCTCAAGTCAGCTGCTTGGGGCTGAGGACCCTTTGTTTATTGTGGGCTTACACATCTTCTGAGGTCTTCTGGGGCTATGTGACTGGGGATTTTACTGGCCTGACCTGGTTTTCAATCGTTCGACCGTGGCTGCCTACGTGCACATCCGGGCAACCTCTTAGGCGCATAGAATCATATTTAATATCAAAATTGTAGACCCCGGGGATAGGGTTTTTCCATTGGAGTAACAATCTCCCCTTGCACCTGAAACTCACAGAATAGTTTCACAGAACAGTGTCTTCATGCAGTGGCATACCTAGCATATTTGACATCCATGCAGATCTTTTAACACCCTCAACAAAATTATTTTTCAGTAATAATCATGAAGGAAACAAATAGTAATAATAATGGCCAGAAAAGCCATGTAGACAGTGAAAATTCTCTTCTATTGAGCTTTGTATACATAACCATTTATGTAAAAATAATACACGAGTAACAATAGAGCGACAATAAAATATTTAAAAAGAGTAATGGATTAATGCATTTAAGTTACAATTTATTCTTCTGAAAAAATAAAAACTTATCCGATGTATGTTTGCTATATGATGCCTAGTGCCTCTTCCTTTTCTCCAGCTTGGATAACTTCTCACTCCATAGAGAGTAAAAATCTTTGTTGTAAAACTCTGAGCATCACTTCACTTCAATAGGAGATGAATCCCATGGTCTAATGCTGATAGCTGTTGCTGGTGTCCTGTTCCCCAGGATTAGAATGCATATTGAATGTTTCCAAGTTGTAGCCTATTGTTTTGTTTTCCCTGTCGGTTAGCAGATTTTAGTTAGAATTTGTGTGGACAGCCTTACTGGTATGCCATCTGTTCCTGGTGAAATATTATTCCAGAGTGTTCTAAGCAGAGGCTCGATGACCCCCGTGGTCTCTTCCAACTCTGTGATTCTGAGAATGAAGTTTCCCTTTCATTTTCTAAAGTGGTGGATTCATCTTCAGATGGTTCTTCATTGGATGAAATTATCATCCTTTCATCTCTTGTGTATCGTTTAATTCTTTAGTGTATTGTTTCCATCATCTTTTTATTTCTTCTCAGTCATGTGGTGTATTCCTCTGTGGTCATTCATATAACATCCGCACTCTTGGTTTAAATTTCCCTTTGACTCCTCAGATCTTGTAGATGTCTCTTGTTCTACTTCTTTTTTGTTGCCTTCTTCTGTTTCTCTACATTGAATAATACAGTAGTTATCTTTGTCTCTGTGCACAAGTTGCTGAACCATTGCATCCAGGATCTAACCCCTATTTCTTTTTTTTAAATTGTTTTTATCAAATGCAGATATGGACACAGAGGAAAAAAACAATCAAACCAAGGTATACAGAAAACACCCACAAGAAAAAAAAAACGTACGGAACAAATTATATACAAATTACTAGCAGAAACAATAACAGTAACAATAAAACAAACATACAAAACATACAATCCTAATTAAGAAAAAAGAGAAAAGACTTTGCCCCCCATGATGAGGTTTCAGCCTTATTTAATAATTGAGAAAAAAAAAATCCTTCCCACAATTAAAAAGAGAAGAAATAAGAAAATAGAAATTTAAATTATTAGAAATAATAATAGCAATAGTAATAGTAATAATTACTGAATTTGATCATCTAATATATAAAAGTTAAAGTTAGTTTGTCTGTGTCAGGCGAAGACCTCATATGATTGGTTGCCTAAGAAGATTCTATGGAATCCTGGGGTCTGCAGTTGAGGGAGGGGCCTTTAGAATTCTCAGCCAGAGAGCTCTTGGGCCTCAGCTTCTCCATCTTCTACTTCAGTTATATAATCTATTTGTAATTTTTCCAGTTTGGATTTTATTACCTTATCAGTTTAATTTATACACAACAAATATTTTCTGTAAAAGATGGGAGATTTGTAGCAAGTCACATCTACCAGTTCACCATACGCACACAGGTTGGTGTGATACGGAAAGCCACAAAAATTCCACAGAAACCACCTCCTTGTGCCCATCCAGACATGGTTTCCTGGAAAGTTGACATTCTGGGCCACATTTTATAATACAGAGGTTTGGCCCGGATTCCAATGATTTTTTTTCCTCCCGTTTATTTTTCTACAACTGGTGAATTTGCTAAGCATGGCTATCGAAAATGTTGGTATTGTGGACTATATTCCAGAATACAGGTATTTTTCTTGGAATGGATAGAAGAAAGTGATTCTTGACCAATTTCCATGACTTGTGGCATCACTCCCATCTAGTCTTGTGCATCTACTGAATTTGGTGTCCTTCGCTTTCTGAAAAGTTGGCATCCCTGGATGTTTTCTGGGTGTTTTGCCTGGAATGCATTGAAAAAGGTAGCTTCGGTGGAATTTTTGTGGCTTGTGGAGTCTTTTCCATCTAATCTTGTTTGGCTGGTTAATCTGTTGGGCATGGGACAGCTGGAACCAATGCCATCAATGAAACATAATGCCAAGTAAAATTTCTTAATCTTTTAGCTACCGCAAGACTCTTTTGTCTTTTTTTTTCCCTGCAAAAGACTAACGTACAGAGGCCATTTCTGCACTACACTGTCAAAGTGCTATTATTCCACTTCCAACATGCTCTGGAATTCTGGGGTTTGCAGTTTACTGAGGCCAAAGAGATCCCTGGCTGAGAATTCAAAAGGCCCCTCCCTAAACTGCAAACCCTCAGATTCCATAGGATGTTGAAAGTGGAATAATAGTACTATAACAGTGTAGTGCAGAACTGGCCTAAGTCTCTGAAAAATCTATTTTCCTTTGTGCAAGAGCACACATACATGCATTCAAAGCAAGTAGCTATCCAGTGTGGCACACCTTTTCCCCGTTAACTTCACTCTCCTAAGAATAGACAGATAGAATCCAAAGAATACTCACCAACAAGTTCTCAGCATCCTGGAAGCAGAGGCAGCCCCTTCATCTGGGACTGGCCCACCACAGCTATTACACTCATGCAACAAACCTACACACTGCAGGCAACACACTAATGTGTCACAACACACGGTTTGGAAAGCTCTGCTCTACATGTTGAGGGAGCATTTCATCATGTTTTTGGGTCCCCAGGCCATTTTAGCTCCCTTCTTCTGTTTATGGACACTCCCTATTATTTAAAAAAACGCTGCACCTGAACCTAAAAGAGCTTGCGAGGGCCTATAAACATGGTGAAAATATCCCAAGCCCCTAGAGGCCATTCGCCAGGAATTTTTTAATGTATTATTTTTTTGTGATGGGGTTGTATGGCCATCCATGTTCTCCTGGGAAGCATAATTTACTGCCCTAGATTCTTGGTTGTGCACCCATGATTTAGATTTATTTCTTCGTAATTTTATCGCTGACATCTACAAAAGTCATGTCCTTAGGATCCCGTGTACTTTTGAAAGGAAGCACAGCAATGGTGCAGTAGTGATGGTGATGATGGCGGTAGCTACAGCAATACTCCCCCCCCAGCTGCTCCACGTGTGTGTGTGTGTGTGTGTGTGTGTGTACATGCATGTGTGTTTGCATAAAGCCAAGCAACTCCAGGTCCTGCCAATCTGTGGTTTGCGTATTTTGGAGGAGGGATTGCAGCCCCGTGCCTCATCCTCTCCTAGAATCAAGACCTATTCTTCTCTGCAAAGATGCTAATTGTCCAGGAACGCAACTGCCGCTACCAGGGCTCCATAGGCCAATTATCTCATAAGTAGCATCAATAAAGACAAGTCAAGCAGATGGCAAGCAGCCTGGTTTCCGGATTCCGGCATCAGAGCCATTAACATCACAGACAGAGAGCTGGGGGATGGGGGCAGGGCAACCCTTCTGAGAAGCCCATCCAGCAGGGAGAGGCAGCAGATGGGAAACATCAGGAGCGAGATGGGGATGTGACAGAGAGAGAGGCAAGTCCCCCGTGGCTGACTGATTGGTTGATTGGGTCTGATTTGGTTTGATTGGATTTGATATGGTTTCCCAAGCAAAGAATCAACATCTCTCTAGCACGAACCAGCAAAGGGATTCTGTGTCTTTTAATGTTTTTAAGGATCGAGGAGGAGGAGGGAGTAGCAGTAATAGGCCATTTCTGCACTACACTGTTATAGTGTTATTATTCCACTTTCCACATCCTAGGGAGTCCTGGGGTTTGGAGTTTAGGGAGGGACATTTAGAATTCTCAGCCAGAGAGCTCTTTGGCCTCAGGAAACTACAAACCCTAGAATTCCACAGGAGGTTGAAAGTGGAATAATAGCACTATAACATAGTTCACTTAGAAGAGAGTCTGGATGCTACTCAAAAGTTGGAGAACAATCAGTCACAAGCTGACTTTCGTAACTCACAAGACAATCCTACAAGGTATAATCTCCCAAATCTATGTAAGGAAATCTGTGAGGTGGGGTCATAGCTCAGCAAAAAGTATATCCCTTTCATGCAGTGGTTCCAAGTTACAGCCCTGGCTTTTCCAGGAGAAAAGATCAAGTAGTACTGGGGGAAAGATAGTTCTTTCCACAAGAACCTGGAGAGTAGGACAATGGTGCCTGGCAAGCGATAGCTTCCATGGTTGAACAGGGTCGATGGCAAAGCACTGCTTTGCTGTATGTGAAGTCCTAGGTTCAGTCCCTGACATCTCTGACTTAAAGAGTCATGTGACTTTGTGGAAGAATTAATGACTACAGGACGAATAGGTAAAGCCTTTGTTGTTAAGTGCCATCAAGGTGACTTCGACTTATGGTGACCTTTATGGGTGAGAGACTTCCAAGTCACTCTGTCATCAACCACCCTGAATCTTGAAGATTCAGGGTCTTCCTTGATTGAATCTATCCATCTGTAATGCAATCTTCCTCTTTTCCTACTGCCTTCCACCTTACCAAGAACTATTGCCTTTTCTAAATGAGTCTTTTCATGATATGGCCAAAGTACAACAGCCTCAGCCTCAGTCATATTGCCTTCTAGGGAGAATTCAGGCCTATCTAGTTGTGTATATGTGTATGCGTGCCAGAGGTACAAAATAGCCAAAATCAGAATTTCAGGGATTTTCAGAGACAATGAATTTGATGACACATTTACTAGTTTTGAAGAGGACGGCAAAAATTGCAATCTGGTTTTTGTGGGGTGGTGGCTGAGCTAACTCGTAGCAATAGTGGCATCTTCATTTTACTTGATTCTATCATCTCTACAGGCAGTGGCAGCCACCGCAGAGAACTCTTCCCAGCTGTCTCGGCACCCTTCCGTTCACCTCTTCTTCAAGAGCTACCAGCAGAAGCTGGGCAAACAGGCAGGACAACAAAAGTTGAAGAAAAACTGCCTCATTGCTGAGCAGCTGAAGAGGAAGCTGAAATCCTGACCCTGCAGAAGTTTCAAAGCTCCTGGGACAGATTTCTGTAGCACGTACCACGGCTACTGCTCCGGAGAGTAAGAAGAGTACCAAAGCTGCAGAGGCGCTACTTGTCTTGCCGCAGCTGCTGGTTACATTCCAGGTGAACTTTTGTAATAGGTAAATATTAAATACTTGCATTGCTTTTAAATACTCAAAGCGTAACAGTAGCATATGATTTTATGCATAATAGCTGGCTCCTCTAGATGAGGTAAATGTGCTGGGAGACTGTGGTAGTTGTTGCTGTAGTTCGCATTTCTTTTCAAAATAATCCAAATTCTGTTTCCACTTGGAGGATCAAAGGGTGAGAACCACTGAGCTAGATGCTGCTGCTGCTGCTGGTGGGTGGATTTGTTAGGTAGTTCCCAGCATCCGGGAAGGAAGTGACAAATGCAGGCCAGGATTCTATCCTGGAATAATGTTTGCAAATGAATTAAATGAAGAAATAGAGGCCATGACACTGCATTTGAAAATTATACCAAATTAGGAGCAGTTGCTAATACTACAGAGGACAGGATCAGGATTTCATATGGTTTTTACAGTATTGGAGAAATGAGCCAGAACAAAATTTCTTTCAACAGGGATAAATGCAAGGAAATATATACGGGCAGGAAAAATCCAGCACACCAACAAAGGATGGGTGACATATGGCTTATCTTAACACAAGCTAAACATTGCCAATAGTGTGATACATCATCAAAAAAATCCCTAATGCCGTTCTAGGTTACATCTACAGCAGGATGGTGCCCTGATTAAAGGAAGTAATGGTACCAGACAGCATTTGGTTTGGTCCGATCTCAGCTGGGGTACTGTTTTCAGGTCTGGCAAGGAACTGGCAAAACCACCTCTGAGTACTCCTTGCCTAAAAAACTTCTGTGAAATTCATGGGGTTGCCATAAATCAACAGGTGCATTGAAGTCACGTAAATACACAGACACTGGAGAGAATGCAAGGTGCTGTACGCTAGATTTCAGAGGAACTGGTAAGGCCACCTCTGATGGTTCCTTGCGTAAGAAAACCCCATGAAATTCATTGAGTCACCGTAAGTCAACAAGTAACTTAGAAACACATGTATACTCAGGTAAAAAGAGTGAACGTGTGTGAAAGGTTTAATACACTGAAAATGAAGAGTATTGATTACACACGGCAGAACCTTCCTCTGCATATGTCTGAGTTAAACTTTCTAAAAAGAATACTCAAAATGTAACAGGAAACTCAAAAAATATATTTGAGATGCCATTTCCCCTCGTTTTTCCTTCGAAGTATGGAAACTACCATTGAGGAGGAGGAAAAAGAGAATTAAGCTTCTTGGGCTTACTATTTTTTGCATTAAGTATATCTCCCTTCCCCCACAAATGAGTGGTCAGCCCCCTGCACTCCAACCACCCATGTGGTTGTTCTTGTTGTGTGCCTTCAAGTCTTCTAACTTATAGTGACCCTAAGGTAAACCTGTCACGAGGTTTTCTTGGCAAGATTTCTTCAGAAGAGGTTTGTCATTGCCTTAATGTTTCTAAGGATTGAGGGGGGAGGAGGGAGTAGCTCTGAGGCTAAACAGTGTGACTCACCTGGGGTTTTCATGGCTAAGCAGGGATTTGAACCTTTGAACATTCTAACCCTACACCATGCTGGCTCACTATGCATGTGTGTCAGATGCCAATAACTTCAATTGAGCCACTTCTCCAAAACTTCCCCTCTGCTATGAGTACTTTTGAATATCCTATAATGCTGGAGGGAATTATTCACTCTTTTCAAATTCTTAGACTATAATAGCCATTTATATGATGTTGCTGGACTTTGATGAGGTGATGTACAGGAGAAGTAGAACCAAATGTCCCTTGCACATCTGGAAGTAGAAGGTCATTTTTGTCTCTCTAGTACAGCTTTATTTTTCCTGGTTTAAAATTGCTGCCTAAGGTTGCAAATTGAATATTCTGCATGTATTGGATATCCCAGTGCATCTTTAGGAAACATCTACTGAACCTCAGAAGCAGATCCCTTGGAGGTAATACACCTTTCAAAACATCTTATCAGTTCTGAACATCTCTTCTTCTGTTTCTCTCAGCAAAAGCTCACCTTTGCTTCTCCCTCTGGGAACTGGTAGGAGCACTCTTCAGTAGATCTTTCACATGTGGAGACTGCTGAAGGGGTAGCTTGATCCCCATCTTCATATGTTTACTTTACCTACTTTTAGAATACCTGGGCAGGGCTGAAATCTACCAGATGCTCAGATTTGTCTCCTGTATTGGTTGTGGGTTGCCCGACCTCTGGTGATGCAGAAAGCAGAAGTAAAGAGAAAAATAAAAGTAAAGAGAAACATGGTGGTGGTAAATCTGGAGGATAAATGTAGGTGATGAGCACAAAGCGTGGTCTGTGTGTGTGGCAAGGGCTAAAGCAACTACCCAGCAATATACCATCCAATATTTCAAAGATGAAAACTGGCACATGTTTGGCCAAGCGACATCAGAGTTTTTGATGAAGAAGAATGCACAACTTGGAGAGGTTTGCATGAGTTTGCTTCTGTCTGAGCCAACCGGTGAGGGCAAGATTCCGACTCTCATCCTCTCCTCCTGCTGATTTAATTCAACACAAACTGCTTTTGCACTTGGAACTCAGTTTGCAGCAATGAAAGGCAGCTGAGGACAAAGGGAGAAAGTGGGAGTGCAAAAGAGGAACTGGAACATTTCAAAACCATCAGAAAAAGTGGGGTGACAAAGGATTAATCAGGACTGTTACTGCCAAATCAGCATCTAAAGAGGCCTGTTTCTTTTATAGTCACTAGAGGACCTCGCTGCATATGTGGATGACACCCAACTCTGCTATCTTTTCCACTCCAATCCAAGGAGACTGTCTTGGTTTTAAACCAGAACTTTTCATCAGTAATGGATTGGATGAGGGCAAACAAATTGAAACTGTATCCAGACATGACAGAGGTACTCTTGGTCAGTCAAAAGGTGACTAGAGAATAGGGATTCAACCCGTGCTAGATGGAGTTACACTCCCCCTGAAGATACAGGTCACAGTTTGGATGTACTCCTCAATATATCTTTACACTTCAGGATCTTGTCTAGTTCCTTCATAGCTGCCCCTCCACATCCTAGCTGCCTTCTGGTTTCTTGACTGCGGTCTCCATTCTGATTAATGACTGAGCCATGGTACAGAAAATCCTGAAATATTTCAATGTCGTTACTATCTCCTTTAAAGTTACGTAAATCATCTGTGGCCATTATGTCTATAGGAAGTAGCTAATGTGTTTCTAAGTCTAACTTAATGGCATCATAACTAACAGAATGCCAGAAAATATTTGCATCATATACTTTCTTCAAGTCAACATACAAGTTGTTTTCCCTCGTGATAGCCCTGAAAAGCAGGTCATGCCAAGTGATAGTGAACTGACAGAAGGTTGCCAAATTTGTTTCTAAGGTTGCTTCTTGTCTCATCCTTTTCCCAACCATCCCAAAGCCCAGAAGAGACCGGCAGGCCGGCCAGCATGAGACTCCGAAGAGCTTTGTCTTTGTTTTGGCTCTGTTTTCTGTGGTCTGAAGCAAGAAGGCTGCTTCCAGCTTCATTTCAGATTTTTCTTTTTTTTAAAAAAAAATAAACATTTTCCTCAAAGGATGAGTTCAGTCAAAGAATTTATACAGCTGAGAGTGACTCTCTTTTGTCAGAGGAGATGCCTCATCAGTAATTAAGTTGTTCAGCATGAGCATAATTGGTGCTGTATGCTGACAGTGCTTCTGCCACCCAGATGTTGGTTGAAGGAGGGGAGGAGAGAGAGAGAGAGAGAGTGAGCGTAAGCCTCTCTGGTGGAACCATTTTAATTGGAAGGAGGGGAGCAAGGAAATCGAGGCATTTTTCCATTTCTGCTAGCAGTATCTCTAGGCATCGTGGGTGTAGCAAGCCCATCATACTGGGATTTTCTCCATGGATTTGAGGGAACACACCGAAGCCCTATAGCACATGTGTCAAACACAAGGTCTGCGGGCTGAATCCGGCCCACCAGGTCATTTCATGTGGCCCTCATACTCTTCTGCAGCTGCAGCACTCCCCTCGCCTGGGAAGCTCAATCTCTACATTGCGGGGCTCCGGCTGTCGGTATTCTGAAGAGGGGCCCAGCGGCCAGCACTCCTGATCTACTTCTACTTCTGACTGTTCCTCTGTCCTAGTCTTGCTGTCACAGCGTTGCCACAGGTTACTATGGCAACGCTCCACTCAACTCGCAAGAGTTGGACAGAGGAGCAGTCAGAAGTAGAAGCAGATTGCGAGTGGTGGCTGCTGGGCCCCACTTCAGAATACCGCCAGCCAGGGCCCCACAATGTGGAGACTGGGTTCACCAGGTACAGAGAGGGTCTGGGGGGCCGAAAGAGGCACAGAGAGGTCTTACAGATACAACCAGCCCTTTGAGGGCATCCATAATGCTGATGTGGCCCAAGATGGAATTGAGTTTAACATCCCTGCCTTGTAGGATACAGTAGGATATATCCACAAACTCCAGTCCATTGACAGTGGCTGGAAAGAAGACAATGCCTTCCTGGCATTGCGCATATTATAATACTGGTTGACATCCCACCCACAAGTAGGTTCTTATGCCCACTTTATTCTGTTCCTTTTCTGATCCTCAATCCATATCAATACAGCAGAGAAAGAACTTCCTCCACTGTTCTTATGTTTATGTACTCATTTTCACTCTGCTGCCACCCTGGACCAAGGATGACCCCAGCAAGGGAGGTGTCAGTGGTGGCAGGCCAGCTTTAGGTGGAGAGGCTGCCTCTCCCGCCACTGCCCTGGGCTGAGGAAGACCCCAGCAAGGGCAGTGGTGGGCCAGGCTCAGGTGGAGGGGCTGCTTCCACTTACTGAACTACTCCCTGAATTACTGTGTCGCGAAATGAAGCATGTCTAAAAAGTGCATCGGCAACATGAAAAGTTTGGAAAGCTCTGATGTAGAGAATGACTGGGGGCACTTTGCTCTTTTCTGATCTAAATAAACCATCGTGTAAACAAAATATCAGGAATGAACCAAAGATGGTGCGCAGTGAGGAGTCGAGGGCCAGAGGATCTGTCAGGGGGTTACAAAATCAGACCTAACTCTAGAATCAGACCAAAGAGCAGAGATAGCTCTAGACACACACACACACACACAAGTCTTTGATAGTCCTTCTTATCTAAAAAGAAACAGTGGTTAATTAGTGCAGACAAGGCTTGAGAATACTTTAACTCTGGACATTTCTGCACTGGACGGTTATAGCGCTATTATTCCACTTTCAACATCCTATGGAATCCTGGGGCTTGCAGTTTAGGAAGGGGCAGTCTAGTGCAGAAATGGCCTGAGAATCAGTGAAACCGCACAGGAAGATGCTGTGATCCACAGTTCTTCTCGCGGTACACCTGACAGGGTTTTCGGTTCTAGCTGTGGTTGTTCCTGGCATACAGCAAAATGTTGCCACTTTTAAAGTGAAGAGAAATGGTGTCCATTTCCAGTGGGGTCTACACAGAAACAATGGACTAATCATGTGACTTTACCTCCTGTGGCTTCTCCTAACTTGTGTGTTTGTCCTCATTCATCACTTTCGTCATCTTGACCGCACTTTAATGTTGCGTTGGTCACTTGTGTCCCAGAGTTGTTTGGTGAAATGTCAGAGAATCTGCTTTCTGTTGACTGCTGAGTGTCCCAGTCAGGCCAGTGTTAAAATAAACACAGAGTTCCTGAGGTCAGTTGGTGTACCCGGCAAATGAAATGCAGGAGGTCCCAAGTTTTATCCCATAAAGCAGGGAAGGGCTGAAGGCTAAGCCATTTCTGCACTACACTGTTATAGTGCTATTATTCCACTTTCAACATCCTATGCAATCAAAGGCCCTTCCCGAAACTGCAAACCCCAGGATTCCATAGGGTGTTGAAAGTGGAATAATAGCACTATAATAGTCTAGTGCGGAAATGGCCCTAGCTTCCTTATTTATAGCAGGTCTATCCAGTCCAGAAACTTCAGACTGCTGATGTTGCACATGCAAGTCCCAGGGAGCTGGTAAGCCTACCTCACAGGGTGACAGACTTCTGGCTCATGAGATCTACTTTGCTTTTTCCTTCTTTTAATTATACAAGATCAACCAGGCCGGCTGATATCTGCTAAGAATTAAGGAGTGAGAGGTCTCAAAGTATGATCAGTACAAGAACCAAGCTCCAAAGTCCCTTCATACAAAAAAACTATTTCTGAGCGTCACTCTAGCAATTCGTTCTCAGCAATGAGATTCGGTGATGGGGAGATTTTCAGTTGCTATTGTTAGACAAGTGGGATATGAATATCTTTGCTGGACTACTGCTAATCAATCTGAGACTTATCAGGATGCCTCACCAATTACTGGGTACTTTAAGTAGCCAGGTAACAAAGGTCTCCTAAAGAAATCTTTGGAAATGACTGTAAAAGGCCAAGTCCCCTTAAAATACTGGAATTTGAATCTAGGGCCCTTTCTGCGCCACCCCCAAGCTGCCATAGGGAGGGGAGAAGGATGGGACCACGATGACCATTCTGCACGACATCCTTCTCGCATCCCCAGGTGGTGCAATCATGGAGCAAATCATTTATGGGTTTTCCCCATCAATGACCTATGATCACACTGCCATCCTGCACTTACCTGGTGTGCAGAGAGTCCAGAAGTGCAATGACTGCCCTTCCTGTCGCAGCACAGCCTGGGAAAATACCTGCCTGCACTGCAGCAGGAAGAGGCAGGGCCATGGCACTTCTTGGGTCCCGGAGGCAGCCGATGTGGAGGAGACCACTCCCATTGCACTTCCCTCCCAACAGAACCACTGCCAAGATCCCCACAGGACACCACCAGAATAAGGCAGGGTGCAAAAAGGGGCTGGGTAGATTTATCCTGGGCATAAACTGAAAAAATGGAGAGCAGTTTAACAACAGATATTGAATGTGTATCCAGAACTGCCACTGCTGTGCCCTCTGAGACGGAAAGGGACAGCAGGCATGGCTGCGTCGTGCCTTGGTGCCTGCAGCTGGTGAGAGGCCCTCCCTCCGTTCCCACTGCCACTGCTGTGGTCTTTGGGGAGAAAAAGGAGCCAGCATCTGCTGGACTTAATTCCCTCCCCAACTGCCATCCCCATGTCTCATTTAGATTGTAAGCCTGAAGGCAGGGAATTGTCAAATTAACAATTTATAAGCCTTTTCGGCCAAAGGGCAGGGTGTAAATACTCCTGATAAATAAAACCTTACAGCCCCCGAAAATAGTCAAATGTTACTGTGAAGCATAAAACAAATAATAAGTGTATGACAAAACTATTAATGTGAAAGAAAAGGTTAAGGAAGATTCCATATGCTGAAACCCTATTCTAGAAACCAGGTCATTGGAATTTGTTGGCCAAGATCACTTTAATTGAATAAATAGACCTAATTAAAACAGAGTAAATTTCTGATTTGAGTGCTGGGCCAGGGTTGGAAACCCTCTGGGTGACCTTGGGCACATCACATACTCTCAACCCCCGCAAAAAAGTCATGATAGGTTTGCCCCAGGGTCTCCATACATCAGAAACAACTTGAAGGCAGACAACAAAAACAACTCCAAGTCTTTGTCTAACACCCAAGGCACCGCAGCACAGTAGTTCTCAGATGTATTCAGAGGAGGTTCGCCTTTGCCGCCTTCTGAGGCTGAGAGAGTGTGCCTTGTCCAAGATCACCAAGTGGGTTTTCATAACAGAGTCACTCAAACCCTGATCTCAAGAGCTGCAGCCCAATGCTCAAATTTCTATAACGTGCTGGATATCTCTGTTTGTACAACAGCTGGAAAATCTTGAATTTAACAAATAAAGGAAAAAGAAAGAAGACTATAATTAACAAGCTTTTTCTTTTCTAAATGTAAGGGAGAATAAGTTTAAAATATCCATGACAAATAAGGGGCTCTCCATTTTATCATACATACTGAATTTAAAAAATTAAATATCTGGAAAGCAAGTCAACAGAAAAATAGACTATGTAAAGTATAAATTGAAAGCAGAACGGCTATGGTGTAGCAGACATTTGTAAGAAGAAACACCAGCTGGCATGACATACATACATATTTGGAGAAATGGTGTGGAGCGAGAGAGAGAGAGAGAAACGTTCACATAGAGAATAGTTTCCCTATGGACTGGCGATGAAGCAAGGACAATAGGTAAAACAAAAGCAATGAAACTGAAGAGGCTGGAGGAGAATATGTGGAATAAACGGGAAAGGAAGGAAAAAAGCAGTATGGATGAGATTAGGGCTTGGGAAGAGCTGTTACAAATTGTGAAGAAAGGTGATAGATAGATATATATATATATATATATACTGGAGATACCTTCTGTGAAACAGAGTGGCAGCTTGAAAAGATACATCTATTTATTTATTTAATTTATACTCCTCCTTTCTGCTGACAAGGGACTCAGAGTAGCTTGTGTGTGTGTATGTATGCCTGCCTGCAAGTCACAACTCTATGAATTACATAGAGTTTTCTTAAGTTTACAAAGATTTGAAACAAGTCCAGCTAAAATCTTATTTTACAAAAGTTTTTTTAAAAAATCATTATTTTTAAAAAGTGCACCATTTAAACAGTTTAAGGCCATTTCCACACCAGACTGTTATAGTGCTATTATTCCACTTTCAACATCCTATGAAATCCTCAAAGGCCCCTCTCTAAACTGCAAACCCCAGGACTCCATAGGACAGTGGTTCTCAACCTGTGGGTCCCCAGATGTTTGTGGACTTCAGCTCCCAGAAGCCCTGAGCATTGACCATAGTGGCTGGGGCTTCTGGGAGCTGAAGTCCACAAACATCTGGGGACCCACAGGTTGAGAACCACTGCCATAGGATGTTGAAAGTGGAATAATAGCACTATAACAGTCTAGTGCGAAAAGGCCCTACAACCCACTTAAAACATAATTAAAAGATAAAAGTGTGGCCCACTGCATTCAAAACACCCTTCTGCCATGAAATTTTAGGCATCGAAGCACTAATAATAAAAAATGTGCCTGCCAGTAGAGGGAGAACAAAAAGGAGGCCAACCGGTCGCGCTGGGAAAGGAACTTCTCAGCCTGGGAGCAGCTGCTGAGAAGGTGTCACAGACCAAAAGGGCAACACAAGCACAGAGGGTTATCCCTGGTCCCAAGACTGTGAATGCTGACCTCTGTCGTGTGCAACAAGAACACATTTGGTGGGTTTTTTTAATAATACTTTTATTCACACATACCATTTTAATACATTAAATTATACAATATAAACAAAACAGAAGAAAAAAACTGCCACAAAAATGCACAAAAGTAAAAAGCCTACAATCTAAAATCATAGAATCATAGAATTGGAAGAGACCCCGGGGCCATCCAGTCCAACCCCCTTCTGCCATGCAGGAACCCACATCATAGCACTCCTTTTGACAGATAGCCATCCAGCTTCTGTTTAAAACCTCCAGAGAAGGAGACTCCACCACACTCCATGGAAGCAGCAGATTCCACTGCCTGACAGCTCTTACCAGCAGGAAGTTCTTCCTGAGGTTCAGGTGGAATCTCCTTTCCTGAAGCTTGAATCCATTGCTCCTTGTCCTGGTCTCTGGAGCAGTGGAAAACAAGCCTGCTCCCTCCTCAACATGACATCCCTTCAAATATTTAAACGTGGCTATCATGTCCCCTCTTAACCTTCTCTTCTGAAGACTAAACATACCCAGCTCCCTGAGATGCTCCTCATAGGGCTTCCTGGCTTCCAGACCCTCCACCATTTTGGTCGCCCTCCTCTGGACACGCTCCAGCTTGTCGATATCCTTCTTGACATGAAGTGCCCAGAACTGGACACAGGATTCCAGATGAGGTCTAGCTTGTCCAGCTTGTCTAAACAACTACCTAAACTACAAAATTACTATAACAAATTATATATACAATATTGACTTCCCACCCCCTAGAAAACTATTAGTTGTCCTTTGGTCTACTACCTCAAAATTCATAACGCTAAATTCTGTTTCTTAGTAATAGTAATATGCTACACATTATTAGTTATGTAACCTCAATATAACAGATAAAGAAGTTTAAAAATGAAATAGTTCTACAGGTTTTAGTCTAACTTATCTCTTTAATCAAATCCTCTTACGACTTGCCTGCCCTCAGTCAACAACAAAAATTATTTCGCCCTCTCTCATTGCTTTTGATATTCTATAAGAGAATGATCTCTCAACAGTGTTGTCAGATAATCCATCTCAGCCACGTTCAGTAATGTCAACATCCAATCTTCTTGCATTGGTGTAAAGCCCTGCTTTGGAGGTCCTCGATATCATTATGGTTTGAATGGTCACCATATCTAATTGGCACCATATGTAACTGGCAGCATAGTTTAATTGGCACTAATATCAAATTCGAGTCTGAGAGGCGACTGAGAGGTCAAACCGAGTGAGGGAAGACTGTAAATGTGAGAAAGACAGGCAGGTCAGCCTAAAACACCCTCTTGGGATAACCTAGGTCAATTATCAGGTATGTCACTGCTATTCTAGAGAATAATAGAAGCTGAATGTCTTTGCAGAAAACACAATTGGGAAAATCCTACCGGGACACTGACTGACAGATGTCCATCCCCTGTGCATCTGGACTCCTTCCTCTTTCCTCATAGCACCCACAATTCAGAGCTATTACAACAGTCATCATGTCTTTGTCATCCAAACACTGCAAACATGAGTGGGTTGACAGTCCATTGGCCGCGTTGCAACTCCCATTGTTCCACACCTGAAACTGCACATATCTTCCACTGACACAGGCTATTTTTTGGGTACAAATACCTCTGATTTCAGGATGCCCAGTGCAGTCTCTCAAAGGTCTACCTGTCACTCTGTCTGTCTGGCTCATGAACAAGAACTGTGCTTAGTTCCTACCTAAGCCAAAATATATTTCTGCCCTTCACTACTCTTCTGGACTGGTAATTATAAACCTCTCAACCTCTCTATACACAATTTTTCCTCCCTTTCTCCTTCAGTTAGCTCTTGTGTGAAAGTTTGACTGTTTGTATTTTGTGTGCATGCATGAGTGAATCTCCCCCAATAAAAACACATTTTTAGGTTATTTTTGAATCTTTGGCTGGTTCTTTTCTGCGTGAGCCCGTAAACATTGGCAGCAAGATCTCACTAAGTTGCCCTCCTCTTGTTAGCCTCCTGATTTTCAGCTAATTAATTCCCCACCTTTGCAAGGAGGTAGTGGCATCACAGGTTGGCCCTTGTGGCACCTATGTTTTGGGGTAACATTGGGGGTCACACAATCTTTCCAGTTATGTCGATTGTTTATTAAACATCTAATAAAAAGGAGAGGTGGCATGTTGTAGTGGTATGAGTGTTGTACTAGGTCTTTGGGAGATTGGAGTTCAAATCCCTGCTCAGCTGTCGAAACCCACAGGTAGCCTTGGGCAAGTCACAGGCCATTTCCGCACTAGACTGTTATAGTGCTATTATTCCACTTTCAACATCCTATGGAATCCTGGGGTTTGCAGTTTAGGGAGGGGCTCCTTTGAGGCCACACTCTCTTATCCTAAGAAGGCAACGGCACACACACACACCTGAATAAATCTTACCAAGAAAACCCCCGATAGGGACACCTTACAGTCACCATAAGTTGGAATCGGCTTGAAGGAACAAACAACAATAAAAAGAAACTCCCTCATAAAACATTCTATAGTATATATTTTTAACACACAGTGGATACAATAAAATAAGGATTTTTTAAAAAATCCAGAAAGCTAGTGGGCATGATTAGAGCACAAGCTTTTCATGGAGAGGGTCTCGGATTCAACTACTGCATCTCGACTTTGGCTCAGAAAGAACATGTTGAAGGAAGTTCTTTTCTCCTGACAGCCAGGACTGGAGAAGACAACACTGGGCTAAACCTCACCCTCCAACATGTCAGAAATGAAAACTGGGACAGCAACTCAGGTGGTTGTTGGATACAGTTGGAAGGAGAAATGGAAATGGGAGGTGGATAGATGGCAACCTTATATTTCGGAATATATAATATTTATTTTTTTATTAGAAAGAAGAATGAGGTATATGAGTCAGTTGAAAGAAGGGCCATTTCCACACTAGGCTGTTATAGTGCTATTATTCTACTTTCAACATCCTATGGAACCCTGGGGTTTGCCTTTGAGGCCCCTCCCTAAATCGCAAACCCCAGGATTCCATAGGATGTTGAAAGTGGAATAATAGCACTATAACAGTCTAGTGTGGAAATAGCCAAGGTGATTGGCTAAAGAAGTAGAACAAACTAATAGAAACAATTTTTTAAAAGGAAGGGATACAAAATTATAAAAAGATACAATTAATATGATTCTCCACATCAAACAAAAGGGGTGTTAAATAAAAATTGACTTTGTTCTCTGGGAGGGGAGGGAGGGAGGAAAGAAAGGCTTATAGCAGTAATTCATTTATTGGGACAATTAATTTGTTGGTTGTGGGGTGGAGCACTGATGGTTTTGTATAAATTGCTGGAATAATTTTTTGTACTTATATCAGTGTTAAGCACTCCAAAATTAAATATTAAATAAAAAAAATTAAAAAACAGGAACATGCATGGCAAAAGATAGCAAAAGTTTTTAATGAGGAAGACCACACAGGGTAGGGAGGCTGCAACTGTCTTTTGCCTGATCCTCAGGGGAAGGGCAAGACTCTACCCTTCTCTCCTCCCTTGCAAAAAATTAACTGAATGCACCCTGGTTTTGCACTTTGAACTCAGTTTGCAGCAACTGAAGTAAAGGGCGAAGAAAGGGTGAAAGTGGGAGGTGGAGCTGAAAAAGTAGAGTGACAGAGGATCTATTGGGATTATCCTTGCCAAAGCCGGAAATATATTAGTAGTTAAACCATCATCTGAAAGGCTGGAATTCAGTTACCTCTCTGTCATTCTGTGTAGTTATAGTTAGTTAGTCTAGAGTAGTTTAGGGGTTTTTTATGTGTAGTTTTAGATGTGTGTTTTTCTTATGCATGTGTAGTTTTTGTATACCTTTGTGTGTGGTTTTGTGTATATAATATGTGTCTGTTTAATAAAAATATTATTTTAAAAAAAGAAATGTATGCTGGAGGGACAGTACAGACTGACTTGATGTAAAGGCTGCTTCCTCGGACACAATGATAGAACTTCTCTGAACAGTCAGGGCCTTTCCGCCCTGTACTGTTATAGTGCTATTATTCCACTTTCAACCTCCTGTGGAATGCTGGGGTTTGTAGTTTCCTGAGGCCAAAGAGCTCTCGGGCTGAGAATTCTGAATGCCCCTCCCTAAACTGCAAATCCCAGGATTCAATGAGATGTTGAAGGCAGACTATTAGCACTATAACAGTGTAGTGCGGAAAGGCCATCAGTCTCTGCACATGCGTGTGATGCTGTCATGCTCTTCAGAAAAGTTCTGCTACTAGAGCACACGGTAAGGCATAAAGAAACTTTTCCGAGTATGGACACTGTTTCAGGCAGACTAATGTTAACAGCTTATGGAAAAATAGGTTCATTGCAATTTATGGTAGCAAGTAGGAAAACAAAGAGTATTTTTGGATCCAGTATGGGAGGACTCTTTTTCTGTTTGTCTTTTCCCAGCTTCCCTGCTTTATGCCTCCTTTTTCTGCGGAGGGAAAATCCAAATTCTCCATCCTAAAATTAAACCTGAATTTGAAAACGTAAGTGGAGCCTTAATATACCTGTTCAAATAGTTGAACGGGAATAGCCTCAGTCAAGACCCTGCTGATTGTCTGTGATACTTTTCTTTTTTCTTTGCTCTGTTTCCCTTCTTCTTTTCAGCAATACAAACCGCACTGGCTTTGTGCATAATTCACATGTTTGTGTTCCCAGTGTCATGGAGGTAAGAGGCCACAAGGCAAATCCAAAGCAGATGCCATTGTGAAACAAACCAAACACAATGTCAAAATTATTAACATATGCAGCTCCATCATCATAATAAATGGCAGGAGTGGGGGAGCAAGAAAAAAATCCATTCTCACCCCTGCACAAAGGGTGAAAAACCTCACTCTTCCTCGGCATGTATTTATATTCCCACACAGCCCACAAGGAAAGATTCATTATTTCGGAAATACAGCTTTTCTTTTGGATACCCAATCCCTTTCCTTTCCAGCCGTTTTTTTTCCAGAATAAAATCTGGGAGAACAGTACATAAAATGGCATGTCAGACTACATCTCCATTAACAGAATTTACAAGTGAGGCCTGCAGCAACATCATATTGTCAGCAGGACTGCTCCTGTTCAGCATTTTCTTTTCCATACCCCCCTCCTCAAACAACTTAGTGTTTCACTGGATCTTTCCTCGTCTTTCCTTCTCTAGTTTCCACCCCCGGGGTGGGCCATGATCACTGGCCATGCTGAGTCTTATTGGCCTGCTTTGCAAGGTATGTGGGTCTTCCTTTAGGACTGTTCCCTCCTCCTGCATGGCTTTTTGTATTTCAGTAAATATTAGGGTTATTTTGGGGCTGAGATTGCTCTATCTTGGGCCATTTCCGCACTAGACTGTTATAGCACTATGATTCCACTTGCAGCATCCTATGGAATCCTGGGGTTTGCAGTTTCAGGTGGCCCCTCCCGAAACTGCAAACCCCAGGATTCCATAGGATGTTGCAAGTGGAATCATAGCGCTATAACACTCTAGTGCGGAAATGGCCCTGGTGTCACTCAGTTAAGCTGAATCAGATGGTTGCAGATGAAATTTCATTCGTTCATTCATTCTATTCCCCACTTTTCTTCTGCCATGGGACCCAAAGCTAGCTTACAATACTTTTAAATCAACAGTTAGCTAAAATCTTATTTTACGAAGGTCCAAAAACAGTTGGATTAAAGCAGTTTAAAACACAATTGAAGATGAAAACACAGCAAACCACAAACTTTTCATTTCTCATTCATCACATAGTTGAACTGCAAAATAGCCATGTTTAAACATTTCAAGGGATGTCATGTTGAAGCTGGAACAAGCTTGTTTTCTGCTGCTCCAGAGACTAGGACACGAGGCAATGGATTCAAACTACAGGAAAAGAGATTTCACCTAAACATCAGGAAGAACTTCCTGATGGTAAGAGCCATTTCAACAGTGGAATATGCTGCCTGGAGTCTGCCTAGAGTGTAGTAGAGTCTCCTTCTTTGGAAGTTTTTAAATAGAGGCTGAATGCTTTGATATGTGTTCCTTCATGGCAAGGGGTTGGACTTGATGGCAATTGTGGTCTCTTCCAACTCTATGATTCTATGATTGTATTTGGTAGTACAGGATAAAGTGAAGGCAACAAACGTGGTGAGCTTTGAAAGAGGTGTGGACAAATTCATGGAGGATTCTTCTATCCATGCCTAGTGTTCAATTTGTGTCTATATTGGACATGATCCAACTGTTATGCTGGTGGAGAATAAACCTCAGCCAGTGGTACTGAAGCAGGCTTTCATGCTCCCCAGCTGTGCAACACAGCTTGACAAAGCTAGGGCATATCTTCATAGTCAATTAGAAGCCTGGGCAGCATGTAGACATCTAGACACTGGTGCTTGGATGCTTCCTACCCCACTCCTTAGCCATGGCCATGGGACTATACCTTGGTACCATAAAGGTGTGTTGTACCAGTGTATGTGTGTTGCACAAGCATACTCTTCAACTTTCCAGATTTGGCAGGGAGAATCCTAGTTTATCCTTACTATCCCACTTTTTCAGCTACTTTTAATAAGTCATTTCTATCTCCTCCTCCCACTTTAGTCTCATCTTACATCCATCAGTGTACACTGTACAGTGTACAGAGGGAGACAAGATTATTCAGGACAAGGACTCGGCAAGTGCAGGGGAAAAAGGCCCAAATGATATTGGCCAAGTAGGAATAGCATCCAATCGAGGGAGGGGTGGAAACAATGCTATGGGACTTGCAGGAAGGGCACGGGGACTTAAGTGTCTCTACACTAATGCACAGAGTATGGGAAACAAACAAGATGAATTTGAACTCCTAGTACAGCAAAATAAATATGATTTGATAGGCATCACTGAGACCTGGTGGGATGAGTCTCACGATTGGAATGTAGGAATAGAGGGGTATAGCCTATTTTGTAGAAATAGACCAAATAAGAAAGGAGGAGGAGTAGCGTTGTATGTCAAGGATGTTTTCACCTGTGAAGAGATCCACGACTTGAACACCGGAAGCCAGGTCGAGAGCATCTGGGTAAGAATTAAGGGAGCGAGAAACAATAGGGATATTATAGTGGGGGTTTACTACAGACCTCCAAGCCAGACTGAGGACCTCGATGGCGCTTTCCTAGACCAAATGACTGCACATTCAAAAAGGAGAGATACAGTAATAATGGGAGATTTCAACTACCCAGATATATGTTGGCAGTCAAACTCTGCAAAGGCGGCAAGGTCCAGCAAGTTTCTTGCTTGTCTTGCAGACAATTTCATGGTCCAGAAGGTGGAAGAGGCGACAAGGGGATCAAATATTCTGGATCTGATCCTGACCAACAGGGAAGACCTTGTTAATGACGTAGAACTGGTTGGATCTTTAGGAGAGAGTGACCACACCCTATTAGAATTTGGCATTCAGTGGGGAGGAGAAGACAAGCGTAGCCAGGCACTCGTCTTAGATTTTAAAAAAGCAGACTTCTGTAAACTGAAGGAGCTGCTGGCTGAAATCCCGTGGTCAAGAATAGTCAATGACAAAGGAGTTCAGGAGGCATGGGAGTTCTTTAAAAGGGAGATACTGAAGGCACAGGCTAAAACTGTGCCATTAAGGAGGAAAAATGGAAGGCATCTGAACAAACCGGAATGGTTGACTAAAGAGCTCTCAGCTGAGCTAAGTGTTAAGAAAAACACGTACAGGAAATGGAAGAAGGGGGAAATCACCAAAGAAGATTATAAGCAAGTAGCCAGGAGATGTAGGGAGAAGGTCAGAAAGGCTAAAGCACAGAACGAACTTAGGCTGGCCAGAGACATTAAAAACAATAAAAAGGGCTTTTTTAAATACGTCCGCAGCAAAAGGGTTTGATTCCCCACTCAGCCAAGGAACCCAATGGATGACCTTCGGCACATCACACACTCTCAGGCCCAGAAAACCCCATGATAGGTTCACCTTAGGGTTGCTATAGGTTACAACTTGAGGGCACACAATAACACCAGTAATGCTATCTAATTCAGCAACAAAGAATTCCTGGCTCACAGGCTGAATGTGACCCTTCTAGCCAGCAAGTCTCTTTTGTTCTTATTGCCATTCAACGATCAGAGATAAGAGGATAGCTTTAACTACACTGCCTAGAATGGGGCAGGAAAAAAAGACAATGAGCTTTGCTTCACAGGTAGGAAAGGTATCTAGTGGAAATAAACTGTTTCTTGGGTATTTGACAAGATAAAGTCCAAACTGGTAAGAATTGCCTCAGTTAACAAAGTCCATGTGTGCCTTACTTGAGCAGAAAATTTGGTACCAGAGGCAGAAATTAACATGGGATAGATTCTTGCACCATAAAAGAGAAAAGCAGTTCAACATACTTCAGCAAACTTCTTATTCAAAACTAACATATGCATATGTGAAAAGAAACAGCCTTATTTGAGGTAAGCCTTGTGCCAGTAAGCCTTGCATAATTAAAGAAAGGTAGCTTGGACCTTCTAGAGACCCCTTGAAATCTTCTTCAATAAGGTATCCAGGCTTGATTCTTTCTCTCAAACTCCACTTTTCTTATTATTTCCATTCTTTTGTGGCCAGATCTATGCTTTCTAAAAACATGCCCAGGAGGTAGATGGTGAGACAGACAATTCTGCCCTCCTCCTTTCTCTCTGTTTTTCATTCAACTTCTAGAGGCAACTGCTGCTAACCTTGCCTGTTGTAAGTGGGCACATACAGCTGGAATAGGCTCATTTAGAGTGGAAATGTGATTCTTTCCCAGCTCAAGCTTTATTGCATTGTTTACTACAGACATGCTCTTGCAACCCAACACCAACGCTCTTATTTCTCCAGTCCTGTTCCACCATCCTCCAAATGACAATGCTGCTAATAAACTTTGAGCTAGACAGAGGTCGAAGGGGTCTGAGCAGATCTGGAAAGACTTTGTAAAAAAGAGCTTCTTTGTCAGAGGTTTTATTAACAGAGGTATGTGTGTATTCTGCAACCATGTGGATTGCCTTGTCCTTCCCTCTGCAACTCCTTAGTCCTGTCCGATACCAGTAGAACTACCTGCTGCTGGCATGTGGCCCTGACACTTTCTCAATGTGTAATTTGGCCTCAGGCTTGAAAATATGCTCCACCTTTCCCCTAATTCCTTCCATGGTGACATTTTTCTCTCTTAATCAGTACCCACCACTGGGAGCAGGAATGGGGAAGATCCAACACACACTCCAAATATTGAAGAGAGGAGAGAGTCACTCAGTTGTGTTCCCAGAGGTCTCTGGCTACAGATGGGAAAAGCGCAGCCTAGGCCAGCTCCTCCTCAAAATGACACAACTTTTTGCGATGCCGGTGGTTTGTTCATTGCAAACACATTCTTCAAACAACCAAGGAGGTGTCTATATACATGGACATCACCTGGTGGCTAATATAGAAATCAAATAATTACATAATTAGAAACAGAAGATGGAGAAGCTCCAATCTCTCTGCAAAAAATAAGACAGGGAGCAGATTGCGGCACAGACCATGAATTGCTAAAAACAAAAATTAGAGCAGAGCTAAGGAAGAACACTGAACTAACCACTGTGCTGAAATGCAACCTGAAAAACATCTTTGTTGAATTTAAAGATAATGTAAAAGAATAGATTTGCACTGTTAAGCTGAATTGACTGGGAACCAAAAGAACTCTGAACTGAAGCCAGGGTCATCATCAGGGAGGAATGCAAGAGGATACTATCTGCACACCCTCCCAAAAAAGGAGAAGCTGCAGCAGATGACAGATGAAATCCTTGAAGCAGTTAAGGAAGGAAAAGCAAAAAGTCCTGGGTGCAACTGTTCAGCAACTTGGGCACCAGGGCAAAGAGAACTATTATTATAATCAGTGCACAGAAATAGAAGATGACAAACAGAAAGGAAGAGCAAGAGACCCCTTCCACAAGACTTGAGAAATCAAAGGGAAATTTAAACCAAGAGTGGGGATGCTCTACGACCAGCAGGGGAACACATTACATGATCAAGTACAAATAAATATTTTATGGAAACAATACACTGAAGAACTATATGAAAGAGATGAGAGAATGATAGATTCATTCAAAGAAGAACCATTTGAAAATAAATCTGCCATTTTAGAATGTGCAGTGGATTAAAGGCACTTGGAAAAATAAATCACCAGGAAAGACAGCATACCAATTGAGTTGCTTCAAGCTACTGAGACAGAATCTGCTCTAGTCGTAACTAAAATTTGATAATGAATGCAGAAAGCAAAACAACAGCTCACAGATTGGAAACACTCAGCATATATTTCAGCCCCCAAGAAAAGAGACAGCAGGGATTGCAGCAACTGTTGCATTAACTTCCCATGCAAGCAAAGTGATGTTCAAAATTCTAAAACAGAGACTTTTACTACATATGGGGCAAGAAATGCCAGACATCCAAGCTGGATTCAGGGAAGAAAGATGCAAATGAATGGGTCCTAGGCCAAATCAAGCATGATAAAATTCATACTGTTGCACTTTGGCCATATCATGAGATAACATGACTCACTAGAAATGACGATCGAATCATAGAGTTGGAAGAGACCCCAGGGGCTATCCAGTCCAACCCCCTTCTGCCATGCAGGAACCCCCATCAAAGCACTCCCAAGAGATGGCCACCCAGCTTCTGCTTAAAAACCTCCAAAGAAGGAGACTCCGCCACACTCCCAGGCAGCATATTCCACTGCCAAACAGCTCTGACCATCAGGAAGTTCTTCCTGAGGTTTAAGTGAAATCTGTTTTCTTGCAGTTTGAATCCATTGTTCCTTGTCCTGGTCTCTGGAGCAGTGGAAAACAAGCCTGCTCCCTCCTTGATATGACATCCCTTCAAATATTTAAACATGGCTACGTCTCCTCTTAACCTTCTCTTCTGCGGACTAAACACACAGCTCCCTAAGCCACTCCTCATAGCTGCTCCTTCCAGACTCTTCACCATTTTGGTCACCCTCCTCTGGACACGCTCCAGTTTGTCAATATCCTTCTTAAACTGAGGTGCTTGGTAAGGTAGAAGGTAGTAGAAAGAGAGGAAGACCATGTTACAGATGGATGAACTCAATCACAGAAGCCATGGCCTTGAATTTGTGAGACCTGAGCTGAGCTGTTGATGATAGGGTGACTTGGAGGTCTTTTTTTCCATAGTACCACCAAAAGTTGAGTTTGACTTGACGGCAGTTAACAATAGAGATCAAGACATTTCCTTGGGTCCTGCCCAAGGGCTACATTGGAAATGCACCCTTGTGCTACTCCCCTCATTTTTACAATGTTTTTAAAAAAACAAACAGAAAAATGGAAAATAAATTTACAGCTGTTCTCCTGGGAGCTCTTGGGTATCTTGATGTCATTCCACCCAGCAACTGGAAGTAATATAGGGTTTCTCTGCTGGAGATCCCAAAAAATTGCCAAGGGAGGAGCAATAAACCACACCACATCAACTATGCTCCCAATATTGCAATGAAATGGAAAGAGACATTGATACCCAAAGTTGTTGCTAAGCCATAGTGCAATGGGGTGGTGGTGGTGGTGATGATGATGATGATGATGATGATGATGATGATGATAATTTTCATGTGGGAAATGAATAGATTTCCAGGTGACTCAACAGTGGTACAGCACCAAGAGAGCCACAATGTTGTACAATAAGCTTCTGGCAATGGCAAGACTAAAGTAGTGCAACTGCTGTATAACAATATCATCTGATAAGTTCCTTGGTCTGTAGAAACAAAGCTGCATTTTGAAAGTCTGCCAGAGCTCTAGTCTGTGCTGGAAATAATGCAAAGCTTTCCTTGGAAGCCACAGTCACCTGCTTTAGCTGTGACATCCCTCCTCCTCTCCTGCTAAAGAGGAAAATACCTTTTCTAGAACAATCCTTGATGTGTGACATGTGCTGAGACTGTCTGAGAATAAAGAAACAAATGCAAATGTATGCAGGTACAACTAACTTGTGTATTTAGTGGCCAAATTAAATAAATCTTTATGGTAAATAAATAAATCTTTATGGTTTATTTAATTAGATGTCAGCACTACTTTAAGAAATGGCCAGATGAGAGTACCTAGGATTCTCAGAATGAAAACTGATGACTATTCTTGTTCCTATAACAGTCAGCCACATAGGGACATGGTGTGTGTGTGTGTGTGATTCACCCCGGGCAGCAATGTTTCTGGGGCATCCCAGCCTGTAACCACGCCCCCACGTGCCCTGGCTATGCCCCCACGCACTGCAGCCCCTGTGCACAGTGGCCCTGCTCCTCGCCCCATAGCCCTATCCCTCCTCCACACACGACAAGCTCCACCACTGATAATGGTTGCTTAGAAAAGTTAACTTCAGTATGTGTTGCTTTGTTATCTGGTTGCATGAAAACCAGTATCTGCAGAAATTCCTTTTCTACATTATTACCCCAAAGGTGGGTGACTTAGAAGTCTGTCCATCAGGCCAATGCCTCTGTGGAAAGGTGGGGAATTATAGCTCAAAGGAAGCCTGTGGAACAAGGGGTAACCACAGGTAGCCACCTGTGAATACCGACACTAATCTGAGAGACACCAGTTGGAGGTCAAGAGAATGTTCTATTGGAGGAATCACAAACACATGCAAGAGTCAAGCAGTCACACAACCATACAAGGCTAACTGGAGGAAAGAAGGAGTAGTTGGATAACGAGGAGTTTAGCAAGAAGTGGGCAATATTTACCAGTCCTAAAGAGAAGAAAATCAAGGCAAGATGCTGTGATAATGGGGCTTCCCATTATCTAGGCTTATCAAAGGGAGATACTTCCCTCTTCAGGTAAACCAAGGGTTAATGAGATGTTAGGATTACATCAAGGGTCACAGGGTGAGAGTTGACCAACCAAAAAGAAAGGGTCAGCATCACAGGTCACAAGGTGAGAATTGACCAACCAAAAAGGAAAGAGGCGGGCATCTTGGAGAGGCTTCCAGATCCTTCCGAGAAGGAAAATAAAACTTCTGAGAGGCCATGTGGCCAGAGAGACAGGGACACAGAGAGAGAGAGGAGAGCGGGGTCAGTGGAGCTGGCAGCATGCTGTGTCTCCTGGACCCCTCTCTCTCCTCCTTTAGACCATCTACGCCTATAACCTAATTGTGAGTAACTAGAAATAAGTAGTTAGCCGCGTTAGGGCTAATGTTGTTATTTTGGGAATTGGCTGATCTTAAGAATGTATCTGTGCTGTTATATCTGTTTTGTAAATTCTTGTAACTAAGTGTACCTGGGAAAGGGGATCTCCCAAGTGTGATATTGTTATTTGCATGCCTTGATTAAAACACTTTTATAAACCTCCGTTTCTCTCCATTTCCACGCCAGGGTTGGCACACGCTACATAGGACCTCTCACTCAGGGGAAGGGGGAGGTGGAAGTTCCTTACGCTTAGGGATTAGGCAGAGTCCCTCCTGTTCTGTCTAAGTAATTCATAATTCAGGGGGGTGGCGGCAGCATACTTGAGAGAGTTGGGGAGATTGCCAGTCGTTCCATGCGTCACAGATGCCTCAAACATAAGAGTTTGACGGTGGCATGGAGGAACAGGAGTCTGGGGCGCAGTGTGATGCCCGAGTGCTAGCAGCAAGTCAGGGCCTGGGCCAGGGAATACCCTTTTTCTGCCCTGAAGGGGAAGGCATTACTGGCTCTCTGGCAGAACAAACAAAGAGTCTAGAGGCTAACAGTCTTAACATTAGGTGACAAAGCATTGATGGGAGTCATGATAGCTTCTTAATGGGCTGATAAGGAAACAAAGGGGGAAGTTCAGCAGGAAGGAGGCTACAGGACGTTGGTCACTCTTGCTTCGTCTGGGAATTTTGGTGGCTATTGTTTTTTAGATTTGGGCTAATGGTAGGATAATCTTAAACTCATAAAGTCAAATTCTCCGACTAATCCTAAGTGAATTTATGACCTGGCCATGCCATGAGGTCCCTTCTGATCTAATTCTGCAAGTGTACAGGCAGTTATCTTTGCCAGCATGGCTTTTCAGCCATAATTGATATATGTTCCAATTAAACAATATCATGGATTGGGGGTATATGGCATGGTAACAACACAACCATTAAAGAGACACAAGCTGTCTCTAGGTTTCATTCTGGCCATTCTAAGAGTACCTCTGAGAGTACCTCATGACTCAGCATGAAGTGTCAGCATTTTCCTAATATTACATGCCAGAGGATGTAGCTTTCACATCCTCTCCCCCACCACACTTCCCCTTTCTCATTTTGGAAATTAAGCTCTCTGTTTGAGCTATAATCTGGCATTCTTGTGAATCTTGCGGTGACAGCATGCCAGATTTGCTAAGCACCAGGAGGAATTTCAGACATGGAGTGCAAGGCAGTTGTTTTCCTTATATGATACTTTTAAACATCCTGCACTTTGCTAGAGAGCAGTCAGCTGATATGTTCTGCCTGCTCAGAATATTCTTGTGCCCATAACCAGTCCATAGTACATCAGAGCTGAAACAAATGTAATTATAACTTTGAAGCACTTCTGTTTGTTCTGGTTGCTTTCCCTCTTTTTCCTCCTTTTACCAAACTACACCCCAGAATATTCAGCCATGGGGTCAAGGCCACTCTTCTCCCCACCAATCTTTTTCAGTTTCTCTATCCTGATTATTCCATGGCAGTGTTCAGCTGAACAATGAGCTAAGAGCCAAATAATTACAGTGTTGGCAATCTTACTCTGTCATCTATCATGCCTCGCTCTCCCCTTGAGTGTCCAGTGACTTTGATATCAACTGAGCCTACAACAAAAAGCTTTCCACTCTTTGTCCACACATCATACCTCCATAACCTCTTCTGAGGGGTGTAGTGACCGGGATGCAAAGCTAAGGCATTCCCATCAGATAAGAATCCTGTCTCTCATATGAAATTTTCCTTCAGTCCCCAAATTGCTAGCATTACACCTGAGCATTTAAAGATATACTCTAGGCACATACACACACACAAATGCCCCAGGAAAGAATATGGGAGTGTGACACATTTCCTTCTCAGGCCGGCCCTGCAGTTCCTAGCCTTATAGGTGTCACAGTCACCTTGCCCTCCGATCCCCTTTTAAAATCCCTTCTTGGATCTGGAGTCCTAAGCCTTCAGGTGACCTCACTGTGGAATAGCATGTGTATTAGATTTGATTTCTTTACAGTAATTGTGACTCACTTTTATTTCAAGGTAAATGATGCTGTCCAGAGCCAGTTATGCAAAATAACCAGTCATTTAACTTTATTTAATAACCACAGAATGATTGTTCTTGGGTTCCAGTTCTTAGTTTAAAGCCCTATGTGGTTTGGGTCCAAGTTACCTGCAGGATTGCCTCCTCTCATACAATCCGCCCCATACACCCAGGTCCTCTGGGGGCCATTTCCTTAAACCGGCCAGGGCTAGATTGGTATCTGTCACCCAGAGGACCTTTTCGTTGGCCGCCCCTAGACTACGGAATGATCTGCCGGAAAAGATTCAACAGCAAAATATGCTGTCCAAATTCAAAAAAAAGTACTAAAGACCTATTTCTTCCAGCAGGACTACCCAGTTAATTTTTAATTGTTCTTTTAACTGTACTTTTAATTATGATATTTTTATTATAGTATATTTGTATTTTAAATGATTTGTCTATTTTAACTATGCTTTGTTTTTAGTTGTATCTATGCTGTACCCTGCCTTGAGCCTTGGGGAGAGGTGGGTAACAAAACCTATTACTACTACTCCTATTATTATTATTATTATTTATTATTATTATTTATTATTATTATTATTTCTTCCAGCATCCTGCCTCTCACTGGAGTCTATCCCTTTCCTATCTCTGTGCTCCCCACATCTGTGTATCCAGGAGTTGTCAGGTAACATTTTACCAAGGTCTATTTGAAGCTTTTCAACCAAATGATAGTATCTCAGGGAGAATCTGCAAAACTCCCAGTACCACTAATTTATGAACTTACTAAAACTTACTAAAACATTGTACCTGGACAGAGAAGCCCTTCCATGCAGGGACAAAGAGGTTGGATGACTCTCTCTCAAGCCTGCTTAATAGGAGTAGTAGTAATAGGTTTTGTTACCCATCTCTCTCCTCTCCCCAAGGCTCAAGGCAGGGTACAGCATAGATACAACTAAAAACAAAGCATAGTTAAAATAGATTGCTCACATTCGCAGGGAGTAAGATCAGATGACCATTCATTCATGTGCAGTTTGGTAGACGTAATCACTTCAGAATGGGCTATTGTGTTTTCCAAAACGCTGTCCAGGAGAAAAGCTTTAGCCGTTTGCTGATTTCTACTGATAGTCAATGGGAGTACTGGCAAAGTTCTAGCTTCAGAACGAAACTGAACATACTTGGCGTGACTTTGCCATTTCCGCATGAGAGGGGAGGAGCGGTTCACTGCATGTCAAGAGCGGCGTTTTTATATTCCAATTCGGAAACTAAATTCAGAAATTCAGAAACTGTGCTGTCTGCATCCCCCCTCCATTTACATCACATTATCTTGGAGAACAGCAGTGGCTACATCTGCAACAGCAAGTCCCTGGCCACTCCCATTCCCTTCCCTCAGCCTGCCCCACCATTGCTGATTAGTCTGTTTTTTAAAAAACACACACATTTTTGACACAGTTCTGTGTTGCTACGTTTGTACGTAGGAATGTATGTTTGTTGATACTTGGGAAAAACACGTTTTAACGGTCCATTACCAGATCCATTCTCTTTCGGCTGCCCGTTTAACAAAGGAAGACAATAATGATGGCAGCCTGTCCTCTGATGGGCGGAGAGAGAGAAGGACAGAAGGAACAGCCTGGGAACACCCAGAGCCAGCCGCTTCTGCGATGTGAATCGATGCTACGCTTCTGCGTGTAGGCAAAAACCGAAGCAGAACCGGCTTGGGAGATTTACACCAGAGTTCTTCTGGTTTTCACATACAGCGGTTTCGCATCACAGTGAACCATTCTAGGAGCTGAAAACGTGCAGAACCAAGAGGAAAACTACGATGCTAAAACTGTGCAGAGCGGAGAGTAAGAATTTGACGCTGCAACGATGTTTAAACCTTGTACGGAAACAGCCTTTGTCTGAACTTCTAGCCATGAACTTTAATGGGACATGAGAACCTGAATAACTTTTAAACAGCTGCTCAAAACTTCACTAAACTAAGAATTCCCTTCTGCAACAAGCCTAAATAAAGAAAAGAAAGACAAATTCCTTCACTAGAATCTACAGAAATATACAATAAATATTCTGATATAATGGTTAAACTACTAGCTGCAGGCAGAAACACGTGAGCAGGAAAACCCTGAAGAATCAAAAAGATTAGAGGAGCTAAATCAGAGATGGAATAATATTTTTATATGGTTAACAACAAATTTCAACTAGACATTAGAAGAGAAAAGAAGGATCTTAAAAGCATAACCTTTATTATTTCAATTGGAACCTGTAAAACTTTGAATGCATGTTATCATCGATATATTTATTTTATGATTCCATATTAAAAATAATTTGATAGGAGATCGTACATTGTGAAATTTTTTTGACATATTTGTGGCAATTCAATAGCATTATATTTATTTTTTAAAAAAAGTTATTGGCAATCTGGGACTGTTCCTGAAGAATGTACCCCCTCCCCCAAAAAAGCTACTGATCCACTTTTGGGGCTCCTTCCTTCCTCTGCTTCTCTCTCTCTCTCTTTGCTCCTATGCCAGCCTCCTGCAGGTCAGCTCTGCTATTCAAGGGGAGAGAAGGAAAGGGAAAGATCTATGACCGACTCTTTAAATCTGAGCCATGTGGGTCATGGAAGCATAGTGGGCCGGGTGGGGGTCTTTCCGGTATCCAGCAGCTGCTGGGATATCAGGGTCGAGGGTCTGATTTCTGCCCCCATGAAAAGTTCCATTGTCTCCAGCACAGCCTGTGAAATATCTGCTTTCTGAGTGACATTGAGGGGAAGAGCAGCTGGGTGAATGGACGCGCAGGTCTCACACTGGGGGCAGGATGGAAAGGTGCACGCGAGTCCAAGGAAAACCCTCTGTTTCCCAAGGAAGAGCTCTTTGCTGGGAAAGGGGGAAGAAGCACAGGATTGCCTCGTCATAGCCAAAAGGCAAGCCAGATTGGTACTGGAAGGATTTTGCTTCGCGAAATGTGAAAGAAGCAATTGCTCAACCGCTGTTTCACAGGAGCTGTATAGTCCCATCCAGTCTGAATAGTAAAAGCACCTGTCCTATTGGCAGAAGGGGTGAAGACAGCTATCAATACAATTGTTGCTATGTGCCTTCAAGAAGTTTCTAACTTACGGTGACCCTAAGATGAACCTATCATGGGGTCTTCTGGGGGCGGCGAGTGTGTGACACATCCAAGATCACCCAGTGGGTTTCCATGGCCAAGAGAGGAACCAAACCCTGGTCTCCAGGGTCATAGTCCAATGTCTAACCCCTTACACCGCTCTGGCTCTCAAAGAATATATTACAGTAATCCCTCCACATTCACTGGGGTTAGGGACACAGGACCTCCGTGAAAGTGAAAAGAATGTGAATAACTCTAGGCCCTCCCAAACCATATTTAACGGCGGGGGGAAAGTATGATCACCATATTGAACCCACCGTGGATTCCTTTGAGGCTTCAGGTTCCTTCACAAGGCAGAAGTGGGGGGCTGGTGAGGCTTACAGCCACCTGCACTGCTGACCCACACCATTTTTAAGAGGGATTTACAAGTCTCATTTGCAGTTTCTCAGTCTCATGAGGCTTGCAGTCCCTATTAAAAATGGTATAGGGAGGCAGCAGAGGTGACACCAAATAATCCATGACTAATCAAATCTGCAAAAGTGAAACCCGCAGAATTGGAGGGCTGACTGTAGTGTAAAGTAATTTATTGATAGAGAGCCAGCATGGTGTAATGGTTTGAGCATTGAACTACAACCCCAGAGACTAGGGTTCGATTCCCAACTCAGCCATAGAAACCCAGTGGGTGACCTTGGGCATGTCACACACTCTCAGGCCAGAAAACCCCATGATAGGTTTGCCTTAGGACATTTTCAAGGCAATTGAAAATGTGGGATGACAGAGAATTAATCAGTTCTCTCCCTGCCAAACTGGGCCAGCTGAAAGCAATGAGAGAGATGGAGGAGAGATGTTGTAGTGGGGAGACCTGGGGTGTCCTGCCAAAAGGCTTTCTGCTCTAGTATCTTCTAAACCAAGAATGGCACTGGTTCAGCACTGATGCATGTGAGCACACACATGTCCACTTATAGAATTACAGTTACAGGCAAGCAGCCCTTGCAGCACCAGCAGCAAATAAATAAAGGGGACTTTGGTGATTCCTCTGTATGGGCTATGATGGCCCTGCCCATTCAAAGACTATTAGTCTGCTCCCCCATTATCCATTATCCCCCAGCTCCCAGCCCCAGTCCCATCTGCCAACTCCAATTGTTGTTAATTACTGTCAAGTTGGCTTCAATTTATGGCAACCCTATGAATGAGAGATCTCCAAGACACGCTATCACCAATGGGTCTGCTCAGGCCCCGCAGACTCGGTCTTGGCTTCCTTGAATCCACCTGTAAAGCAGTCTTCCTCCTTTCTTACTGCCTCCCCTTTTACTGAGCATTATTATCTTCTCTCTAGTTGTGTCATCTCATGATATGCCCAACTTATGACAGCCTCTATTTGGTCATCTTTCACTAGAAGAGTCACACCTGATTTGCTCTAGGACTCATTCGTGTTTTGAGCTGTCCAGGGTATCATAGAACTTCTCCAAATCTACATTTCAAAGAAGTTGATTCTCTTTGGTTCAGCTTTCTTCACTTTTCAGCTTTCCTAGTCATATGTAGAAACTGGAAATACTATGACATAGACAATCCTAACTTTGATATTCAACGATATCTCTTCATATGCAAGATCTTATCCAGTGCCATCATAGCTGCCCTTCCAGGTCCTGCTTCTCTTCTGATTTCTTGACTGCAGTCTCCATTTTGATTTATGTACAGAAAGGCTTTGGCTGCTGTAAAGTCATCATCATTCACTTTAAAGTTACATAAATCATCTATGGTCATTATTTTTGTTTTTTTAATGTTCAACTGTAATGTTGCTTTTGAACTTTCAGCTCCATCAGCAATCTATCTTTCTGTGTCTTCTGTATCTGTATTTCCTATGGGATGTTCCGGTCTCCTCCCTAGTTTTTATTTGGAAAGCTCCCAGCTATGACCAAATGAGAGGTGAGAATCCAGGCCCTCAGGTCCCTCAGGGATTAAAAAAAAAAGGGAAATTTCTCTCCACATTTTTTTTTCTCCATAATACCCCCATATGACTCTAGGGAGCATGGAAGCCATCTGCATCATGTTGCCCAGGGATCATATTAGCCCCCAGAAAACCTTGGAGGGATGCACCCACACACACACACACACACACTGCACTTACTCCCCCCCCCAAAAAAATCAAATTTTTGCCACCAAATGCCCTCTAGGATGTGTGGAAGAGGCTTCCACAAAGTTTTTTTGGGGGCGCCCTGAGCCAATGTTGGCCCTGCAGAGGCCTTTTTGAAACTGGAGATGAATATGACTAGATTCCTATTGTTTTAAAAAGGCCTCTCTTGCACCAACAATGTGTTGGAAAGGCCCCACAGTCGCCTACTCCAACGTACATACACGCATACACACATACATAGATAAAGAGTTTTATGCATGGAACTCAAAGGTAAGTCCCACTTTGTTCAAGGGGACTAACAGTCCTGTGAGTGTACAAGGTTTGCAGCCTATAGCACAAATGGCTTTTACAATGAGTAACTTCTTTTCCCTTTCTCCTTACTATTTTTTACACGCCTGAAATCTCTGGAGCTGAATTCGTATTTCCAAGGCGTGGGATACCTAGTTCTGTTGTGTATCTTCAAGTCATTTCCAATGCATGGTGAGCCCAAGGTTCTCCTGGGGTTTTCTTGTCAAGATTTCTTCAGAGGGATTTGCTGTTGCCATCCTCTGAGGCTCAGAGAGTGTGACTTGCCCATTTTCACCCAGCGGGTTTCCATGGCTGAGCAGGGATTCAAACTCTGGTCTCTAGAGTTGTAGTCTAGTGCTCAAATCACTATGCTATGCTGGCTCCTTACAGCTCAGTTATCAATGCCTTATTCAAACCCACCCTCTCCAATTTTCTATGGAGCTTAGACCACCCCCTGCCGCCTTCATATTGGCACCTGGATCTCAAGTACCTGGGCTACTTTGGGAAGTATTATCTTGGCCAGGCTTGCTCTAAGTGTGGCATTGTGCTCTGACTGGCTCTCAGGGTGCTGTTGGGGTGCTGCACCACCATAGCTACACTGATAGAGGTGGAGGTGGTGGCACGAGGATAAAGGCCACTGGCCATGAAGGAAAGGAGGCAATGGAAAAATAGACTGCTAGGATAGTTTGGCAGATTTGTCTGACTTACCTCAGGACCCTGAAAAACGTCCAATTGCTAGCATAAGGTACCAACTGGATTTCAAAGTAAATATCCAGAAAGCATTGGTTATGTATTGTATCGGCTTCGTTTGCTGCCAGTGTATACTTACGTCTGTTGTTCTTGTTGCTATTCTATGCCTTCAAGTCACTTCTGGCTTACAGCAACCCAAAGGTGAACCTATCATGGGGTCTTCTGGAGCTGAGAGTGTGTGACATACCCAAGGCCACCCATTGGGATTCCTTGGCTGAGTGGAGAATTGAACCCTGGTCTCCAGGGTTGTAGTTCAACACTCAAACCACCATGCTGGCTCTTCGAATCATAGAATCATGGAGTTGGAAGAGACCACAGGGCCATCCAGTCGAACCTCCTGTTATGCAGGAACACCCATCAAAACATTCCCGACAGATCGCCATCCAGCCTCTATTTAAAAACCTCCAAAGAAGGAGACTCCACCACACTCTACTGAGGTAGCATATTCCACTACCGGACAGCTCTGACCATCAGGCAGTTGTTCCTGAGGTTCAACTGGAATCTCCATTCCTGCAGCTTGAATCCATTGCTCTTTGTCCTAGTCTCTGGAGCAGCGGAAAGCAAGCCCACTCCCTCCTCCACATGACATCCCTTCAAATATTTAAACATGGCTATCATGACCCTTCTTAATCTTCTCTTCTGCAGAGTAAACATACCCAGCTCTCTAAGCCAGCCCCTCCTCATAGAGCTTCATGGTTTCCAGACCCTTCACCATTTTGGTCACCCTCCTCTAGACATGTTCCAGCCTGTCGATATCCTTCTTGAATTGCGGTGCCCAGAACTGGACACAGTATCCCAGATGAGGTCTAACCAAAGCAGAATAGAGTGGTACCATCACCATACTCCTGTTGATGCAACCAAGAATGCTGTTGGCTTTCTTGGCTGCCACATCACACTGCTGACTCATGTTCAGCTTGTGGTCCACCAAGACTTCTAGATCCCTTTCACATGTACTGTTATCCAACCAGATGTCTCCTATCCTATGTGTGTGCATTCCATTTTTTTCTGCCTAGGTGTAGGACCTTACATTTGTCTCTGTTGAAATTCATTTTGTTCGCTTTGGCCCAGCTTTCCAATCTATTAAGCTCATTTTGAATTTTGATCCTGTCCTGTCATGTATTAGCAACCCCTCCCAATTTGGTGTCATCTGCAAACTTGATCAGCATGCCCTCTATTCCTTCATCCAAGTCATTGATGAAGATGTCCTCTCTTGCAGCTCCTTTTTTTTTCTGTGTTATGATGCTCAATGCTTCCTGAGTTTACTTTCCAAAAACTTGTAAAATATTACTTACCAACCCTTGTGGTATTTACAAGAGAGGAGAGCAAGTTGAGAAGTAAATGTAGTTACTTGGCACTGATAACCCCTTGACTCCACCCTGGTGACTTTATCCTCTGCCCGACAAGTTCCACTAGACACCAGCCTTCACATAAACAAGTAAATGTAGTTGGTAATACTATTCATTTCTACAAATGAATAATGAAACAAATGGAGCCTTTAATACAGGCTTCCCCCACTTATCTGACAGGGTGGGGACTGGAGCACTGTCAGAAAACAGAACTGGTTGAAAAATGGAACCCATGTACTGTCCTGTAGGGAGCATGAAGGAGTTATGGAGGCTCACTTGGGACCGGCCATGTGTGCGCTGCTTGCAAAATCTCTCAAGTGGCTTGCTTCTCGACGCTGAGCTTGCTTTGCAAGCAGAGCATGGTCAGTCTGTCCCAAGCGAGCCTCCATAGGCAAGAAGAACGAATAAAAAAGTGGAACCCCGATTGAATTGTTCTTAATTTGGAAGTGTAAAAATAGGAAGTCGTCAGATAACCAGGTATCAAAAGGTGGGGGCTTTCTTGAATAAAAATAACTTACTTATTAAAACAAACATGCACACTCCAGCCTGCTTGCTTAACTCAAATCAACCTTTTGGTGTTGGCATTCCCAGGGTCCTTCTATTTTCCTGTGCTTTCTGAAACACAGTAGTGGGGAACCAGCTATGACTCATACATTTAGCAGGTAGGCAAAACAAGGCAGAAGGTGGATAGGGAATAAAACTGCTGAGTGAGCAATTTCCTTTACCCCCCCACTTCAGAACACTTCAAAGGTTTCCTTTCAATTGTCCTGGGTTATGATGAGCTCAGGGCAAACTTAATTAACATAATGAGTGGCAATGAAGCTGCTTAATTGATTGGCACGCTGGTGCCCCTGTATTTCTTTATGGAAATGGGCAAGGTGCAGCAATTATAGAAAGAAGGCACTGTGCCACAGTATCTAACCCGAGCAGGAGCCAAACAACCAAAGCCTTTCATTATCCAACGTGCCCAGCTCTGGTGTGGCCATACATGGTTATGAACACATACTCAGCAAGGCTCCCTATTTACCAAAAAGCCTTGTAAAAGAATTCCTGTGCATGAGATTGTGATAACTCCTTAGCTTTAAGGATGCGTGCTGGGGGAGCCGGGGAGTAGCATTTCTCTCTTTCTTTCCTGATTTTCTTTTTCCTTCCTTCCTTGGCCATTCCAATGCTAGCCTGTTATAGTGCGATTATTCCACTTTCAACACCCTATGGAATCCTGGGGTTTGAGGCCCCTCCCTAAATTGCAAACCCCAGGATTCCATAGGATGTTGAAAGTGGAATAATCGCGCTATAACAAGCTAGTGCAGAAATGGCCCTACTCTTCCATGTCCATTAGCTCGTTTCCTAAAGAAGCCTGCACCAGAAATAAAGATGATTAATTTCATTCCACACGAATCATTCACATATAACCCAACCACAATGGTCTGGTGACATGTATTTTTTTTTTAAACTCTATTAACATACTTTAAGAAACCATGAATAAATATTAATGCTATCTAGAAATAAAAAGTAATACTATATTATCAGTAATGTAGTTGGCCCTCCACATATATCACACAAATATCAAAATGTGTGTGTGTGTGTGTGAGGGAAGGGGTTGAGGTATAGTGGGGGAAACGGGCACCCGGGGTCCAAGCTAGGTCAGGGAAAGGAGAGGAAAAGTGGGTGGGTCGGCATAGTGTCCCTAGACTTCCTCTCTCGCACCCATCTCCTTCCTTAGGTATGGAGGAGGCATCAGGAGAGGGTTTGTGGTGCTGAGAAATTGGGCTGTGAGCTGTCCTTAGCTGACCTGGCAGTAGCTGGTGAATGAGAAGGAAGACCAGGGATGGGTTTTTAAAGGTCTGTGCAGCCTGATTGGAGCTGCTGAGAGGGAAGGTTCTCCTGGAAAGGAAGCACTTGAGGTGAGAAAGGAGCAGGAGTTGGAGAAACTAGCAAATAAACCAATCCGTGAAAGTTAAATCTACAGAAGTGGAGGGCTGACTGTATATTGGGCTTAGTATTCTCCATAAATATGAATGTCCTCCATAAATACCACACCTTCCAACATTTCACAGATGAGAACCCAGACACGTGTGGTGAAGGAACTTCAGAGTGTGGTCAAGATGGCAAAATGTATTAATGATCTAGAACACAGAAGCCAGTGAGCAAAAAAAACATTGGCAGATCCGCTTAGTGTCCTTGTTTGGCTGGTCACAGTTAGTCCTCTACTGTCCCACTTTCTCAGCTGCTTTTAAAATGTCCCAGTTTCTCACTCGTCCTCCCACTTTCCCCCTTTGTCTTCAGTTTACATCAGTAGCTGCCTACTGAGTTCAAAGTGTAGAAGTAGTTTGCCCTCAGTTAACTCAGCAGGTGGGAATGGAAGAATGGGGTCTTGCTCTCCCTAAATGCGCATGTAAATTCCAGAGTTTCTCTACTTACTACAGTAGCCACTCCATATTCACAAGGGATTGGGGCACAGAACCCTTGTGAAAGTGGAAAACCACAAATAAGCGCCCCTCCTATGATTCCCCCCCATTCCTCTCCAGAGCTTTCCGCCCTCCCATTCCTTTGCATCTGGTCCTGGCATTCCTGCGGAAGAAAAAGGACAAGCTAAAAAGCTTACCAGTACTTTCCCCTCAGGCAGAGAAGAGGGGAGTTCTGGGGTTCTAACTACTTCCAGTCGCCATCTTGAAAAAGGAAAGGTAGGAGCAAAGAGACCACCTGACCCATCAGCAGCCATTACACAGCAGAATGTGCAGCAACAGGGCAGAGAGGCCACGCCTTCAGCAGTGTGAGGGAGCTTTGCCCACCCAAAAAGAAAAACTTTCCATTTTAAACACAAGCCTTGAAAGCCTGGGGTGAGGAATGCAAACGAATGGGGGGAGGAAAAAAGGAGGGAGGCAAACACATGTATTGCGAATAATCAAATTCATGAAGGTCAAACCTGTGAATGTGGAGGGAGAACTGTACTATAATTTTGCACATTGATAACTTTTGCTTCTTGTTACCTGGCCACATTTTTTTTCTTTTACTACATCATGATGTGTGTTGGCCACACATGTTGCAGTTTTCATCTGAGAAACATTGTATAGTAAAATAACCACCATGAGGCATTCTCACTATTACTCTTTGCCTGCTTTTTTAGCTCACTACTCCAGGTTAGAGTGAGAGGCTGGTACACAAACAAATTGCCTTGGTGGAAAGTGGGAGCAGCTTAAGAAGGCTATTTTCAGAAGTCCCCTGATGATGAGCTGCAGTCCCTTGGCAGGTTTCTAACCATGCCGACCCTTGACATCACCCCCTTTCCGCATGCTGAGCTGCATAAAGACTCTGTTTGTATAGTTCTCTCCCTTGGCATGCAGCAGCAAGAATTAAAATAGCGCACACATCAGTGGAAGGAGAGAAATGCAAACATTCTACATGAGATGTCTGCTCTCTCTGACTTTTCATGTGGTTAATTGCTTTATTAAGACAGTCTTCCAAAGAGAAGGAAGAGGACGAAAGGAGAAGGATTAGCTTTTATTCAAGCTCCTCATAGGTAATTCTCTTGGGTTATAAGTAAGCACAGAGTGAGCAACTGCTCGCATTCAGAGTGTGTTTCAAGCCATAATCCATTAATCTCCATCATGCTTGAATTATTCAACCTCCCACCTAGCTTCCAGGTGGGCCTCAGAGCATGTGCTTGCCAACCGCAAGTATGGCAGATCATTAATGACGCTGCCACTGATCTCCCTGCCTTTTCCCTGCCTTATCTGCCCCACACAGTTTCATTGTTCTGTTGGCACACTGAATCTGACTCACTGCTAGGTGGCTTTAGATAACTGAAATTGTACAGCAGAGGGGGAAGAGGCATACACCACAATATCATACTCTCCTACTGGCCCAATTTGGCAAGGACAGCCCCAGTTAAACCTCTGTTGCCAAGGCCATTTCCACACTAGATTGTTATAGTGCTATTATTCCACTTTCAGCATCCCCAGCTTTTCAGCCCCAGCTTTCTCAGCTGGTTTCAAAATGTCCCAGGTTTCGCTCCTCTTCCCTTCATCCTCAGCTTGTTTCAAATGTTTCAAATTGAGTTCAGAATGCAAAAGTAGTTTGCACTGAAAGGACCAAAATCTCACCCTTCCCAGGAGGCTCAGGCAAAAGCACTCCGAAGCAGCCTCACTCAGCTTGTCTGCTCTTCCACAATCATTATTGCTGTCTTGACCGTACTTTGTTATTGCTTGACCATATATGTCCCAATTTTCAGCTGTGTTAATGCTCAAGTACCACCAATGTAACAAGCTTTATAAGCAGGAAGAAATGAAGCTTTGTTTGTTTGTTGTGTGCTTTCAAGTTGTTTCTGATTTATGGCGACCATAAGGCAAACCTTATGTGTGTGTGATTTGTAATTGGTTGACTGACCAAACTCAAAGGGTGCTCACCAGTGGCTGCTTCTCATCCTAGAGAGAAGTGACTAGTGGGGTGCCACAGGGTTCTGTCCTGGGCCCAGTGCTATTCAACATCTTCATCAATGACTTGGATGCGTGTGCAGAGGGCATGCTGATCAAATTTGCAGATAACACCAAATTGGGAGGGGTTGCTAATACCCCAGAGGACAGGGTCAAAATTCAAAATGACCTTAACAGATTGGAGAGCTGAGCTGAAGCTAACAAAATAAATTTCAAAAGAGAGAACTGTAAGGGCCTGGACTTAGGCAGAAAAAATGGAACGCACAAATATAGAATAAGGGACATGTGGCTGGATAACAGTACACATGAAAGGGATCTAGGAGTCGTGGTAGATCACAAGCTGAACATGAGTCAGCGGTGTGATGCAGCAGCCAAGAAAGCCAACGCCATTCTTGGTTGCATCAATAGGAGTATGGTGTCTACATCAAGGGAAGTAATGGCACCACTATATTCTGCTTTGGTTAGACCTCATCTGGAATACTGTGTCCAGTTCAGGGCACCTCATTTCAAGAAGGATATTGACAAACTGAAACATGTCTAGAAGAGGGCAACCAAAATGGTGAAGGGTCTGGAAGCCATGCCCTATGAGGAGCGGCTTAGGTTGCTGAGGATGTTTACTCTGTAGAAGAGAAAGTTAAGAGGGGACATGATAGCCATGTTTAAATATTTGAAGGGATGTCATGTGGAGGAGGGAGTGGGCTTTTTTTCTGCTGCTTCAGAGACTAGGACAAGGTGCAGCGGATTCAAACTATAGGAAAAGACATTCCACCTGAACCTCAGGAAGAACTTCCCGATGGTCAGAGCTGTACAGCAGTGGACTATGCTGCTTTGGACTGTGGTGGAGTCTCCTTCTTTGGAGGTTTTTAAGCAGAGGCTGGATGGCCATCTGTCAGGAATGGTTTGATGTATGTTCCTGCATAGCAAGGGGCTGGACTTAATGGCCCCTGGGGTCTCTTCCAACTCTATGGTTCTATGATTCTATGACACACTCAAGGTCTCCAGGGAGTTTCCAAGCAGGGAATGAACCCTGGTCTCCAGGGTCATAGACTAAAACTCAAACCACTACACCAGCAAAAAGCTACCTAACTTGAAGTCAGGCCATTACTCAATCCAGATCAATATTGTCTCTCTGTAGTAACAAGCAGCAGCTCTCTAAAGTACTGAGCAAGAGTCTTTCCCAAATTTGACAGGGACTGAGCCTCACATGTTCTCCCATGTCAAGATATGTATACAGTCATCCCTCCACATTCGCCAGGGGTAGGGGCACAGGACCCTCGTGAAAGTGGAAAAACCATGAATAATTCTAGGCCCCACCAAACCATATTTAACTCACAAAGAAGTATAATCGCCATATTCAACCTACCGTGGGTTCTTTTGAGGCACAAGAGGTCTTTCACAAGGCAGCAGAGGGGGGCCGGTGGGCTTACTGCCACCTCTGCTGCTGTCCCACACCATTTTTAATAGGGACTTACAAGCCTCATCCACAGTTTCTCAGTCTCACAAGTTTTGCAGTCCCTATGAAAAATGGCACCAGAAGTCAGCAGAGGTGACAGCAAATAATCAGTGAATAATCAAATTAGCAAAGTGAAACCTCCAAATGTGGAGGGCTGATTGTATGCATATAGATAGACAGATGATAGATAGATAGATAGATAGATAGATAGATAGATAGATAGATAGATAGATAGATAGATAGATAGATCGATCTGGCAAGCTTCTGAATGGAGGCCTGCAGCAGAATGTCTCCCAGTCCTACAGAAGATTGAGGACAAAGTCTGGCCTAGATGTTAAGTTGCATTTAAGAAGATAGCACACAGTCTATACCCTGTGTCAGAATAAAACTCATGCAGCAGCTTTTAAGAGATACAGATCCTCCTTCTAGGAAATGGGTTGTGAGTCAGTTAATTCTGGAACTAACAAGCAGAAGGGTGGGTGGGGAAGAAGGGTTATGGCAATTTCTCCTGCTTTCAGGATAATGTGGCAGTAACCTCCTGATTGCATTACAGGGATTATATGTGCCTTGTACAAATTTCCCCCACCTCCACTGCCCCATGTTTATGACATCACATCATTTTATACTGTTGTAATCTCTTCGGTGTGACCCCTCTCTTACACGCATACACACACATATACTCAAGCACACCCGGAGAGCTGTTGTTGGCTTGGCTCCATCCGTGAGCCGTTCCCACGGAAAGCTGGAATAAGGTGGCTGTATAGAAAGGGGTCTTTCTTCACTGTTTGGTCTGGTGGTGAGAAAAAGAGAATAGCTTTGTTCTAATGGGACCCAGTAACTCTTAAAGTGCCCCATAAAATAACAGCACACACGAGTCTTTGCTTGGCAATAAGTTTGGCCAGAGTTGGGGGAATTGAGGAAACCATTATTTTTAAAAATGGGAACTGCTCAAGGCGATATAGCCCCAGCCAGCAGTCACAAGCTGAAACAATACAAAGAATTCAGATAATGAAAAGCACATGGCTCGCCTCTACCCTGCTTGAACACTTCAGACCTTGCAAAAAAGAAAGGGGGGTGGTGGAGTTGTGGGGATAGCTGCTTTCTACTACTCACACCATTTGGGGTCAGAAGCAGAGCTCTCAGATGTCCCTGGGAACAGCTGGAGAATTAGTTACTAACACTTTCTCCTCTTGTGTTGAGTACTTTACCTTTTGTTGAGAGCCTGGCCTTTTCCGCCCCTCTCGAAGCTGCAAACCCCAGGATTCCCTAGGAGGTTGAAAGCAGAATAATCGCGCTATAAGAGTGTCATGCAGAAAAGGCCCCTGTGTTGCCATATATAAGTCCCATTATTATTATGGTTAATTCATTTATATCCTCCCTTCTCATAGAACCATGAAATCAGAGTAGAAAGTGACCACAACAGCCACCTGAGATCCTTATTACACTACACTGTCATAGCGCTATGATTCCACTTTAATTGCCATGGCAACAACCCATGGGATCCTGGGATTTGCAGTTTACAGAAACACATTTAGAATTCTCAGCAGAAAGCTCTTGGTCCTCACTAAACTTGTTGTTGTTGTGTGCCTTCATGTCATTTCTGACTTGGCAACTCTAAGGTGAGCCTATCATGGAGTTGTCTGGGGCTGAGAGTATGTGACCTGCCCAAAGTCACCCACCCAGCAGGTTTTCATGGCTGAAAGAGGAATCAAACCCTGATCATATCCAGGGCTCAAACCGCTACACCACGCTAAACGACAAACTCTGGAATTCCACAAAATGTGGCAGAGGCAGCTAAAGTGGAACAACAGCACTATAACAGTATAGTGTGATAAGGACCTAAGCACTCCTTAAAGATGCTGAAACAACCTCTGTTAAAAACCTCCAAAGCAGGAGAGTCTGTCACAATCTGAGACAGTATATTCTACAGCCAACAGTTTTCTTTTTCTGCCCATTGCAAGAGACCTCAACCAAATATATTCTTACCAACCCCCGTGAGGTATAAACCATCTCTTGCAAGAAAGTGCAGACTGTGATCCAAAAAGCCAAATCTTTCCCAAGAGTACCATATGTGGAGCCAGTTATTCCCTTATAATAGATTTCTTTCTCTTCCTGGGCAATATCCTTCAACAGGAAGAAATGATGAAATAATAACCTGTGCCCCAAGTCCCTTTAGCTTCCTTCCCTGAGTCTCATGGTCCTTTGCAGAATGTGGAAGGTGACATCTTGCAACAACCTTTGTTCCAACATGGATCAGAAGAAAGGGGTAATGGTCAGTTGGCTTGAGGGGTCTTGTCAGCCTCTCTGTTAATGCATGGATGTCTGACTGGGAGAGACAGCAAACCTCGAGACATCCTACTGGCCTCGCGACTGCTTCTGACTTAGGGTAACCCTAAGGCAAGAGTTTTCAGCATGAGTTTGTCTCCGCCTTCCTTTAAGGCTGAGACAGAGTGATTTGTCCTAGGTTACCCAGTAGGTTTCCATGCCTTAGCAGGATTTGAACCTGGTCTCCAGAGTCATAGCGCAATGCTCAAACCACTATACCATGCTGCCTTCTGCAATACAAGTATAAATCCTCAATCAAGGAAGCCACAGGCCTGAGTTTGCAGGAACTGCGCAGGGCTGTGGGTGGCAGAGTGTCTTGGAAGCATCTCATTCTTAAGGCTGCCAGAAGTTGAAGCCAATTTGACATCAATTAGCAACAGCAAATATCTGTAAATATTTGTATTTGTTATATATAAATATATGGTGGTGGTGGTTGCTGTTGCGTGCCTTCCAGTTCTTTCCAATTTATGGCAACCCTAAGGCAACCCTACCACAGAGTTATGGCATTTTAATTTTTTTTCTAATAATGAAGGTATAACATAGGTAACTTGATTAAGGAGAACTTTTTTCCTTTCCTTTCCTTTCCTTTCCTTTCCTTTCCTTTCCTTTCCTTTCCTTTCCTTTCCTTTCCTTTCCTTGTGTAGGTCAAGGGGCATGGCTTCACTAATTGGTGGAGAAAAGTTTTGGACTGAAGATCAAGGAAACATAGGCCCTTTCCACAGCTTACCTGGTCATGGAGATGTCTGGTGTGGGTTCTGGTGTCACCTCTACCAGGAGGGGAGAGCAACAGGAGTGCTCCCCTCTGCACCAGCTGCCTCCATGTTCCAAGAAGCACAATGGCCAAGCCTTTTCCTCCCGCAGCGGAGCCAGGTAGTTTCCCAGGCTGTGCTGGGGCACGAGGTACAGCCATTGTGCTTCCAGGACCTCCACAGACAAGGTAAGTTTGTGATGGTGACGCAATTGCTGATCATTGATGGGGAAAACCTATCAATTATTTGCAGTGTGATTGTACCACCTAGGGACAGGAGAAGGACGGGACCGCCATGAGATTGTGTACAAGTGTCATCACAGTCCCGTCCTTCTCCCGTCCCTACGGCAGGTTGGAAGGGTGGGGCAGAAAGGGCCATAGTCATTGAGAAAAGTTGCTTTTTCTACAACAAGGGTATAACAAGATTATACCTCAAAAGCCATAGGGTTGGTATAACAAGCCATATTTTCTAAATATTTTTTCAAAAGTAGAAAAGTAAGAGCATTACATTAAAACCTGTGAGCATTTTTAGTATTTTTTTAGAAGCATTTTGACAAGATATTTTCAGGTTTTATATCGTTCTATTACCAATTCTAAGTTGTTGGGGTTTTTTATGTAATAGAAAAGTAATGAGCAGCCATATGAGCCATTACAGAGTTACTCAACAAATTACCTTTTTTTACATCACAACAAACAGCATCTTTAAAAATACTGTATTGCATAATGTGAGCAAACTACCTTTTAAAAGTCATTTTCCAAGTTGTGTGATGGAGGAGGAAATCACATGATCCAAATCCTGATTCATACTACGTTATCCATATTTTTAAAACCCCTAAAGTTATTTTAACTTATTTCTAAGAAAAGGAGAAAGTGAAGAGTTATTATTATAGAACTGGAAGGAACCCGAGGGTTAGCTAGCCCCACTCCCCCAACGGGAATTCACAGCTAAAGCATCCCTGATATATGGCCATACAAACTCTTAAAAAAAAATTCCAGTGAGGGTAGTAAGCTTCACTGTTGAATAGCTCATAACTTCACATTAAGAAGAGTTTCCTTTCCTAATGTGAAGTCAGATCAATGTGGCACAAGTACTTCCCTTAGTCTGATGATGCAGCTTCAAATTGCATTCAACTTTTTGGCCATTCCATCACACTGTTGGCTTGTGTTTAGCATAGACCACTAAGATCCCTAGATCCTTTTCACACATATTGCTGCCAAGTCAGGTGTAGCCCATCCTATATTTGTACATTTCATTTCTTTTTTTTTCCTGTCTGAATGTAGAATTCATAGAATCACAGAATTGTAGAGTTGAAATAGACCACAATTGCCATCGAGTCCAACTCCCTGCCATGCAGGAATACACCATCAAAATATTTCCAAATGATAGCCATCCAGCTTCTATTTAAAAACCTTCAAAGAAGGAGGCTTCACCACACTCCGAGGCACCATATTCTACTGTCAAACTGCTCTGACCATCAGGAAGTTCTTCCTAATGTTTAGATGGAATCTCTTTTTCTGAAGTTTGAAACCGTTGCTCCATAGTGTCCCAGTCTCTGGACCAGCAGCAGAAAACAGGTTTGCTCCATCCTCCATGTGACATCCTTCAAATATTTAAACATAGCTATTGTGTCCCCTCTTAACCTTCTCTTCTGCAGACTAAACAGACCCAGCTCCTTAAGCCGTTCCTCATTGGGTTTCATGGCTTCCAGACCCTTCACCATCTTGGTCGCCCTCCTCTGGACACATTTCAGTTTGTCGATATCCCTCTTGAATTGAGGTGCCCAGAACTGGACACAGCATTCCAAATGAGGTCTAACCAAAGTAGAATAGAGTGGTACCATTACTTCCCTTGATCTGCTGACTCCTGTTGAGCTGACTCATGACTGCTGACTCATGTTCAGCTTGTGATCTACCAAGACTGCTGGATTCCTTTCAAAGGTACTTTTATTCAGCCACGTGTCCCCCATCCTATATTTGTGTATTCCATTTTTTCTGCCTAAGTGTAGGACCTTACATTTCTCTCTGTTGAAATTCATTTTGTTAGCTTGAGCCCGGCAATCCAATCTGTCAAGGTCCTTTTGAATTTTGATCCTGTCCTCTGGGGTATTAGCAACCCCACCCAATTTGGTGTCATCTGCAAATTTGATCAGCATGTCCTCTACTCCTTCATCCAAGTCATTGATGAAGATGTTGAATAGCACTGGGCCCAGGACAGAACCCTGTGGCACCCCACTGGTCACTTCTCTCCAGGATGAACTGTGGTGCCCAGAACTGGACACAGGATTATAGAATGTTAGCGCTGGAAGGAATCACAAAGGCCATCTAGCCAAAGCCCCTGCCATGCAGAAATGCACCATTACAGCACTCCTAAAAAGATATCCACCCAATCTCTGCTTAAAGACCTCTAGAGATGGAGAATCTGTCACCCTTTGAGGTGGTCTGTTCCATTGCTGAACAGTTCTTACAGTAAAAATGTTCTGCCTAATGTTTAGAGGGAATCTCTTTGCCTGTAGTTTGAATCTATTAGCTCAGGTTCCAGTTTATGGAGCAACAGAAAACAAGTTTTCTCCATCGTCCATGTGAAATTCCTTCCAATAGTCAAAGTTTGCTGTCATGTCACCTCTCAATCTTCTCTAACCTAAATATACCCAGTTCCTTAAGTTTTTCCTCAAAAGCCTTGGTCACTAGACCTTTGATCATTTTGATTGCTCTTCTCTGGACACATTCCAGTTTATCAATATCCTTCCTGAATTGTGGTACCCAGAACTGGACACAGTATTCTGGGTGGGGTCTGACCGAAGCAGAACAAAATGAACTGCTACTTCCCTTGATCTGGATGCTATGCTCTTGTTGATATAGCCAGAACCTTGTTGGCTTTTTTTCCTGCTGTATCACACTTTTGATTTGTGTTTAGCTTGTAGAGTACTAAGACCTCTGGATGTTTTTAACATGTATTGCTTTCAGAGAAGGTGTCAAATATTTGTGCATTTCATTTTTCCTGCCTAGCTATAGTACCTTAAATTTATCTCTGTTGAAATTCATTTTGCTAGTTTTGGCCAGATTCACCAATCTGTCAGGGCCACATTGAATCCTGTCCCTGTCTTCTGGGGAATTAGCCACTCCCTCTAATTTGGTATTGTTTGCAAATCTGATAAGCACGCCGTCTACTCCATCAACTAAGTCATTTATACAGGTATTAAACAACCACCAAACCCAGGAGAGAACCCTGAAGTAGCCTATTAGTCACATCTGTCCAGGATGAAGAGCAACCATTGGTTAGCACTTTCGGGGTTTGGTCTGACAAACAAGCACAGATCCACCTAACTGTAACACCGTCTAACCCATAATTCACCAGCTTGCCTTTAAGAATAACATGGGAGGTCTTGGCAAGAGCCTCACTGAAATCTAGGTATACTGCATCCACAATACTCCCCTGATCTACCAAGCTTTTAACTCAGTAAAAAAAGAGATAAGATTAGTTAGAAATAGCTTGATTTTGAGAAACTTTTGCTTGGTAATCACAGCATTCCTAACTGCACAAAGATTTATTTTTTAATGATCTGTTCTAGGATCTTTCCTGGTTTACAGCATCAAACTGACTAGTTGGTAGTTGCTTGGATTCTAATTTTTGCCTTTTTTGAAGATAAGGAGAACATGTGCCCTTCTCCAATCTGCTAAGACCTCTCCTTTTCTACAAGAATACTCAAATATTATTGACAGAGGCTCAGAGATTATGTTTGAAAGTTCCTTTAATACTTTTGGACTCATTTCATCTAGCCCTGGAGATCTGAGTCCATTTGGAAAAACTAGGTATTCCTTTACTACCACTTTACCTATTCTGAGCGGTAGTCCCTGCACTGCACAATTTATTCTATGTTCATCAGTTACAGCACTGTTTTCATTTTGGGAGAAGAGGCAAAGAAACTATTAAACAGTTTGGCCTTCTGTCTGTGCCTGTTAACATTTCATTGTCTTCTCTACACAGCAGCCCTACCATTTCCTTGTTTTTCCTCTTGCTCCAAGCATAGGCAAAGGAGAAAGAGAGCTTTTAATTATTTTTAACCTCTCTGATGAATCTGATCTCATTCCGTGCTTTAGCTTTTCTGACTTTTCCTTGCAAATATTGGCTATGTGTTTGTATTCCTCTTTGGTGGTTTCTCCCTTCTATGTATGTCTTTTTTAAAGCTCAGCTCATCTGAAAGTTCTTTTTACATCCCCCCTGGTTTCTTTAGACATCTCACACTTTTCCTCCTTACTGGAATTGTTTGCAACTATTGCTTCAATATCTCAGCTTTAAGAAGCTCCCATTCACCATAAACTGAGCATTTCTGACCATGGGATCTCATTCAGTATTTGCCTAAGCTTACTGATATCAACTTTCTTCAAGTCCAGAGACTATGGCCATTTTCACACAAGAGGGGAGGAGCAGTTCACTGTGTGTCAAGAGCAGTGTTTTTATACTCCGATTTGGAAACTGAATTCAGAAATTTGGAAACTGTACTGTCTGCGCCTGACATTTACATCATACTACTGCGGAGAACAGCGGTTGCCGCATCCGCAACAGCAAGTCCCTGGCCACTCCCACTCCCCTCCCTCACCCCACCCCGCCATTGCTGATTGGTCTGTTTTTTTAAAAAAAAAACACCACATTTTTAACACATTTCTGCATTGCTGCGTTTGTGCATAGGAATGTATGTTCGTTGATACATGGGAAAAAACACATTTTAATAGTCCATTACCAGATCCATTCTCTTTCGGCTGTCCGTTTAACACAGGAAGACAATAATGACAGCAGCCTGTCCTCTGATGGGCGGAGAGAGAGAGGGACAGAAGGAACAGCCTGGGAACGCCCATAGCCGGCCACTTCTGCGATGTGAATTGATGCTATGCTTCTGCATGTAGGCAAAAACCAAAGCAGAACCAGTTTGGGGGATTTACATTGGAGTTTTTCTGGTTTTCACATACAGCAGTTTCGCAGTGAACCATTCTAGGAGCTGAAAATGTGCAGAACCACAAGGAAAACTATGGTGCTAAAACAGTACAATGTGCAGACCGGAGAGTAAGAATTCGATGCTGCTATGATGTATCAACCTCATGCGGAAATGGCCTACGTTTGGCTTCACACATACCCATGATCCACCTTCTACATGGCATCCCTTATGTAGTACATTTATCCTTGTTGAAATTCATTTTGTTAGCTCCAGTCCATATCTCCAATCTGGAATTATAATTAGTCTTATCAGATACTAGCAATCCTTCCTGGTTTGGTGTCATCTGCAAATTGGATGGAGCATGTCTTATATCCGATTCATTTACAAACAAAGAGGAGTAGTGATGTGGAACTTAATTTTTTTTTTTTAAATAACTTTCTGAATTCTGGTTCTTTCATTGACCAAGCTATCAAATGTCAGATTCTCTTTACACTTTAATAGACATCTATGCATGTGCAGGGACACACACATACACACATACACCCACGTCCTGCTCTTCTGACAGGCCAAATGCTGGAAGAAGAGCTTTTAAACTTTTGCAGCTGAGCTGGCATCATGGAACGTTCTGCCAGGGGCAGCAAGAATTCCACAGACAATGGAAATCTACGTCATAGCATTCTTGAGTGGCTTGTTTTTACATGGATCCATTCAAGTTGGCAGGTTGAGTTCCAAGAGGGACCACACGTGGTCTGGAAAAAATATATATAATGTGAACTTAAGCCTGGGAGTAGGCTGATTGCTAGGCATGGGTTTATTTCTGAGACACAGTGGCGAGAAGAAACTTCTAACTGCCCATCCAAAACCCTGAAAATTTTGGTGGATGTATCATTTGTATCTTCTTCTGTTTTTATGTGCCTTAAAAAAGTTGAATCTTGTGGAAACCTTCTCCCAAGGCTTTCTGGTCAAGATTTATTCAGAAAGAAGAGGCTAAAAGAGTTTGACTTGTCCAAAGTGACCCATGTTGGTGACACACCTTTTAGACATGCATAATTTTGTGACACAGTTGCAAACAGGACGTTAAACAAACCCCTTATAAGAGATGCGGATAATACATAAATTGTAATCATGAAATATATGCGGAGACAACGTATCTCATGAAAACCTTTCATATATTTTTAAAAATATATGATTTATAAATAATAACATACATTTCCAAGATTGTAGGCGACACACCTACACACCTCAGGTGACACACTGAGGTGTCACGGCACACTATTTGGAAAACCCTGGTATAGAGGGAGGTTTAAAAAAACAATCCAACATTTCACAGATGAAGACTGGGGCACGTGTGGCCAAGCAACATCAGAGTGCAGTCAAGATTTAAAAAGTTATTTATGGGGAGGAACACACAAGCTAGGAGGGGCTGCAGCAGTTAGCTTTTGCCTGATGTGACTGGGAAGGACAAGGCTCCACTCAGTCTCTCTTCTCCCTCCTGGGTTTAAATTAGTTCAAATTACTTTTGCCCTCAGACTTGACTTAAAGCAGTAGAAGTAAGCTGAGGAAAAGTGGGGGGAAGAAAGACAATCCGGGACATTTTAAAAGCAGCTGGAAAAGTGAAGCAACAGAGGATTAATCAAGACACTTCCTTCCAAACTGGGACACCTGATGGGTATGCCACGTGCATCAGCTAGCCACTTTTTTTCAGATTTTTCAAGAATATCAGTGTACAAACATAGGTCTTTTTTCTATCACATTAACTGTCATAGTGTATCACAAAGAACCGAGAGGACTGTAGCTTGGGGAAGGTCCAGAAAAAAAGTCTTCATTTAAGGTGTGAAGTTTAGACTGGGATGGAGAGGTTTCAGGCTTCCCAAATGTACATATTTTTTCTAGTGAGCTGGAGTGCAGATTGATAGAATGGGGAAAAGATACAAGCAAAACCATAGTTTAGAAGATGAGCCAGTTACTAACTCTGGTTTGTAAGCCAGTCACTGCAATTACCTGAATATAAAGTAGAACTTGCATTGACTTAGAGCAGATCAGTGTTTTAATAAACAACTGGCCAGCAAAGCTGCCCAAAGACCTAAGACCCACCCACACTACAGAATTATAGCATTGTTATTCCACTTTATTTGCCAAGGTTCCATCCTATGGAATTCTGGGATTGGCAGCTTGGGTGGGCATTTAGAATTCTGATCCAGAGCGCCCCAGTTGCTTCCTAAACTACAAATCCCAGGATTTCACAGGATGGAACCATTGCAATTAAAGTGGATTAATAGCCCTGCAATTCTGTAGTGTGCATTTCAAAGACAATTAATCCTCCTATTTTAGAGGTGAGGAGCATTACAACTAAGCTTAACACAAGACTTACCATGGCCACATATTTTTCTTTTACATTTGTGCTTGGCTGAATGTTTAATATTTTCCTTTTACTTGGGACTTTACCTGCTATTATTGTACGATCCAGATTTAGAAATCCTTTGGGCAAAGAACCAAAAGGGATTGTCATCATCATCATTACCACATTGTTATTCTTCAGTTTATACTCCATCTTTCCTCCCAGGAAGAGCTAAAGGTTCGGATAAAATGGAAAGTTAAAACCAAAAGTTGCAAATATCTAAACTAATAAATTACGGATATCTGGCAAACAATACAAATAAGCAGTAGCAGAGAAATAGAATGCTTGCTTATTCTGTTAATGCTTCTACAAATAAATATCCTTTTAAATGATGCCTGGAAGACAAAAATGGTGGGGAAGGGGAACTTCACAAGTATAAAATAAGATTATTTGCCAAAAAATACTCACAAGAATTTGGAGAAGATTATGGCCAGACTTTTGCACCAGTTATGAAACGCACTACAATAAGAATTCCTCTGACCATCACAGCTGCAAGAAAAGTGTGTGTTGGATGTCTTGGACACAAAGACTGCTTTGTTAAACTTCAAGGTGCCAGCAGACTGCGGATTGCTTTGTCTGCAGCAACAGCTAATGTAACACTTCCTCTGGAAACTGTTATCACTCTGTGACTGTGAAAAATACCGTCCCTGCTCATCTTGAGCAGGTTGAACTGATGCAATTGTAAAGTCTGTCTAATTAACAGTGATGTATTTAAGTCGTTTACTCCAAGTCTCAAGTCAAGTCTCAAGTCTCTACCTTCAAGTCTCAAGTCCTTGAAGATACTTTCAAGTCAAGTCTCAAGGCTGGGAGCCAACTTTATATCACAACCAAAATTCCAGAATTGTTGGATAGAGTGAAATAAATTCAGTTTTAACAATTTAAGCAATCGGCTCTCCACATTTGCAAATTTGCCATCTGCAGCTTCGGAAGTGGGGAATAGGATCTTATTTTACTCATTACTGAAGATTCAAAAGCTTTAGAAGGAAGGATCCTTCTTCCTCAAGTCCATCGCCTAACACATTTGCTGTTCCCTTCTGAGAAATGCATCCTGCACTCTGGGGGCAAGTCTTGTCTTTCGTTCTTAAAAAATGTTTTAGAAGGCTCCTCTGATATGCAGCGAGAATAGGCTGCTGAGCAGACCTCAACCCTGCCTCAAGCCCATTGCCTAACCTGTTCCCTGTTCCCCTCTGAGAAATGCACCCACACTTTGGGCTTGAGAGAGATTGTCATGTGACTAGAAGTTACTGTTACACCAGCCACTACACGATATGAACCATAGCACAAAGATAATGATTCCAATTTATAGCATGCACTTCTTTGTAAGAGCTCTGGAAGTTAACAAAAACACACAACTGTAACCATAAACCATAGATATATAAAATAACAAGTTACAAAGTTCTGCTAAAATGTAGTACAAAGAATACAGGAAATCCCCACCTTTTGATGCCTCATTATCTGACAATTCGCTCTTTTGATGCTTCCAAATTAAGGACAAGTTCCATTAATTCAATGGGGGTTCTACTGTTTCATCAGTTCTTTTTGCTTTTGAAGGTTCACTTGGAACCACTTGCACAAATGTGCTGCTTGCAGAGTGAGCTGAGAGCAGGGAAAAGGTGCCAAGGCAGCTGAAAGACTTTGCAAGCAGCATGTGGAAAGTTGGTCCCAAGTGAGCTCCCATAAGTCCTTCATGCTTCCTACATGGGTTCCATTTTTTAACCAATTCCATTTTCTGGTAGTGCTCCAGTCCCTAACCTGCCAGATAAGTGGGGGAAACCTGTATTGTGAAGTTACTGTAACACCAGCCACTGGAAGATATAGACAACAGTACAAATTAGGTGATGAGGACGACGACAATGATAATTCCAATTTATATCATGCTGTTGTTTCAAAGAGTTCACAAAGTTAATAATCACCATAAAAGCACACATTTATAACCATAAATTACATGTGTATAAAATAGTAAATTATAAATATCTGCTAAAATGCAGTACAAAAAATACAAACAAGCAGCAGCAAAAGACAAATAAAGATTTTCTTTGGTGTCTGAAAAAAAAGAATGAAGAGGGACCTGTAACAGAAAAGAGATCTATAAACAAGGGTCCAACACTGAGAAAACCCTGCTAGGCAATTCTGGGGCACCACAAACAGGGATTCCCCGGTTGATATTAAATCTTGGCTAGGTTAGTAATTGGGCAACAGTCCTGTAAGCACACAGATCCTGTGCCTATGTTTTCAGTATCGGACAGAAGTAGAGGAAGGTCTAATTTTGTCAGGCACATAGCAACAATGTTTTCTTTTGTTTTATTGTAAAGGAGTTCCCAGCTTTTTCAAGGTGCCTCTGGGAAAAACCAGCATGAAATGTGGTAAAAGAGATTCTTCGACATTGCTGTTCAGGGCTTTGTTCATCTTTTTCCAAAAAGTAGAGTGAAGTAAGTGCTTTCCATTGGTGGAAAGAAGTCAGAGAAAATAAGATCGCCTCTTTTTGATGTAATTGGCTGTGTTACGGAATGAGCCTTCCCTACCCAAAATACTAATCAAGATACTGCTGTGGTGGAACATGGAAGCTCCCTTATACCAGGGTGGACTATTCATCCATCTCTCCCAGGACTGGATGGCCTGATTGGTAGCTTCTTTTCAGCTTTGCAGCAGAATGTCTTTCCTAATACCTGTTGTGATGGGGGTGGTAGTGGTGTTACCGCAGTTTCTAGCCAGACTTGGGGGATACCAGATATCATTTTGGTATCAATAATTTGGCCTTCCTCACCTATTCCTTCCCACGTGCTTGCGAGGCCCCCGGACAAGCACACAAACAGGCTCGGTCGCTAATTGCTATAATATTCCAAAACAATACAGGCTGGCCAGAAATAGCCAGACTGCCGCTTCAGGAGACCACAAGGCAAGTACCCTCATTATGTATGCATGCTACTTACAAAGAACTCTCTGCCCCAAGCAGGCAGCTTGACAAGCCGAATACTCAAGCGTCAAGCACTCCGCGTTTGCAGACTGACTACCCTATTGACAATTTGGACCTAACTCAATCAAGCTAAATTCTGACCTTTCGGAGGCTTTGTCTCCAGCCCAAACTGTTTTCCCCAAGTACGGACTAGCCTACGGCCACAGTTTCCCCATAAGAACCCCTGACTTCGAGAGCTTCCTCAGATCGCTCCCGACTTCCATACCACCTTGCTGCCACTTTGCTTGGCAAGCCTTCCTCTCAGTCCCATGTACTGAGAACCTTCACATCCACAAACTCTATCTGCAGACTACCCAGGCTTCAGGACAGGTGTAGTATTACCCATACCAAAAACCTCCTCTAAAAATCCCTCTATCCAACTCCAACCTTTATTTCCCTAGTTATCTATGTGAGTGTGTTGCATATACTTGTTTGATTGTATTTTAATAAAAACAACAATTATTATTTCACTTCTGTTTGCTCCTTGACTTGGCCTGACTCCGTAGACATTGGGTAAAAGATCTCACTCCGTTGCCCTGCCTCTCGTATTGCTAACTCGTATTGCTAACTCTTTGATTAATTTCCCCAACTTGTATAATTTGGAGAGCATTTAGGTGTCCCTCACAGGACCCCCAGAAATCAGGGTAACAATGGGAGTGGCAGTTGGGGTGGGGGGGTGCCTTTCAAGTTGTTTTTGCCTTAAGATGACCCTAAGGCGAACCTATTGCAGAGTTCTCTGGGGGCTGATAGTGTGTGATGCACCCAAGGTCACCCAATGGCTGAGTAGGGAATCAAACCCTGGTCTCCAGGATCATAGTCCAACAGGTCTCTCCAACCCCTATTACCAACCACTTTTAGATGAAGATGCTGGGGACTGAACCTGGGGCCTAGGACAAATATGCTGTATGCAGCAATCTGCTGTTCTTTTTCTGTGATCTTCAGCAGCTGTGGCTAGATGGAGCAAGGGTGCTAATTGTTTTGGATAACTGGGTGCTTGGTTGTGCTTGAGTAACTTTGTCAGAGGCGTCTCTAGCATAAACAGCGCCTCGGCAAGCATGGAAGTTGTGCCTCTACCTCCAGGATCACTTCCTCTTCCTCCTTTGCCACTTCCAGTACTGCATTTTTGCACTGCCTGGCACTGGTGCCCGGGGCATGTACCCTACTTGCCTCACCCTAGATACGCCTCTGAACTGTGTACTTGAGAGAATACCTAAAGGGTAGTCATTGGAGTGAGCTTGCTTTCTGCTGCTCCAGAGACTATTACACAAACCAATGGATTCCGATTACAAGAAAAGAGGCCCCACCCAAACATTAGGAAGAACTTCTTTATTGTAAAAACTGTTTGACAGTAGAATTAGGCCATTTCCGCACTAGCCTGTTATAGCGCAATGATTCCACTTTCAACATCCTCTGGAATCCTGGGGTTTGCAGTTTCGGGAGGGGCCGAAACTGCAAACCCCAGGATTCCAGAGGATGTTGAAAGTGGAATCATTGCGCTATAACAGGCTAGTGCGGAAGTGGTCTTAGACTGTCTTGGAGAGGTCTTCAAACAGAGGTTAGATGGGCATCTTTCGGGAGTGCTTTAGTTGTGCATTCCTGAATGGCCAAGTGTTGAACAAGAAGGGCACAAAGCCTGGCTTACAGCAAGGGTTACTGCTGAACCGAGGTAACTGTGCTGCCTTCATCTTGAAGCCTCCATCCCCCACCCTTGATTTTGGAGTTGACAACCTCCGGAAGAATCGTCTCAGATGCTATCCTCTGAGAGCTTTGCCTCTCTCTCCGAGAGCTTCACACTTAGTTCTCTTGGCAGCCATGGTGTTTAGGAAATTATACCAAGCTGGAGACATAACATAGACATTGCAAATAGTGCTGTTTACATTCCGGCAGAGAGAGCTGCAGCAAAAACTGCCAGAACCGTACACTCCAATTAACGAGACGCTTGAGGTTGGTGAGGTTTAAAATACATTGCACTTTGGGGAGCGAGGGTTGGCTTCTCCCAGTTCCCCTCCCTTTTTTTGCTAGAGTTTACTATTCAAATGCTGACAGCTGTAATACTTAAAAAAAAAATCCCCCTCCCATTTAAGTCAGAAGGCACCAGCCGCTGTTATTTTCTTCAAGTAAGCTAGTGTTTTATAGCAAGTGAATGGATTTGTTGTGTACGATCTGGGGGGACATCCCTGTATTGGACTCTATGCAAGATTACACAGTGGAGGAGTAAGAAACTGTATTGTTCTCTTACTACAACTTCACCCATTGCTGTTTTTTCTGACTAAATGCTGGCTGCAAACCAGAATTTTTTTGTATGAGTGGACAGATTTTGGCCTTGGTACATGTGTTCAACCAGGCATCCTTCACATCTGCATTAAATTAGGATCCACTTCTCACTGGTTGGATGGTCAATGTGTCCCTGGTCTGTACCTCTACAGAATGCAGCGCATGATAGAATGGTCTTCAGTTTAGATATATGTCCAGATATGTGTCCAGTCCTGGGTACCTCATTTCAAGAAGGATATCGACAAGCTGCCAGAGGAGAGTGACCAAAATGGTGAAGAGTCTGGAAGCCATGAAGCTCTATAAGGAGTGTCTTAGGGAGCTGGGGATGTTTAGCCTGCAGAAGAGAAGGAAAAGAGTGGACATGATAGCCATGTTTAAATCTCTTTGAAGAGATGTCATGTCAGAGAGCAAGAGGGCTTGTTTTCTGCTGCCCCAGAGACTAGAACAAGGAACCATGGAATCCAACTTCAGGAAAAGAGATTCCACCTGAACCTCAGGAAGAACTTCCTGATGGTCAGAGCTATTCAGCGGTGGAATATGCTGCCTCAATCGAGTGTGCTGGAGTCTCCTTCTTTGGAAGTTTTTAAGCAGAGACTGGATGGCCATCTGTCAAAGGGAGTGCTTTGATATGGGTTCCTGCATGGGAGAAGGGGGTTGGGCTGGATGGCCCCTGGGGTCTCTTCCAACTCTATGTATGTATTCTATGTATTTGACGGGCTGATTTTCTGTGTGCAAGGATGGATATTGGGTCTTGCCTGGAGGGGCATTCCACCTCATTGAAAATTTGAGCGTTGGTCATCTTTTGAGTAGCCTTTTAGGCTCAGGCCCTGCTTTGAAATAGATTCTGCCTTGAGGATCGTGCCTCAGAAGGGGAACCAGATGGTGATGCAAAAAGCCAAGTTGTGTTCCTCTACAAACCAATTTTATTTTGGAGATCTGTATGACATTTTCTTCATCTCAAAGTATTTTCTGGAAATTCCTAGCATTGCCAAGGACTTGTTAATTCTCTGTCCCCACGTCAGGTTAAATGAACCCAGTACTTTCTGAAATGAAATGTATCAGTTGTTTACATGTGTGTTTCCACTGTCTTGGACTCAGAAAAGGCAGCCACCAAGTAAACACAGCTATTATTTCCAGGACACAGATTCAGCAGAGATCAAACAAGGGAAAGAGGAATGTTAGCACTAAAATAAAATTATCCTAATGCTCAACCACTATATTATTGCTAAAGCATTTTAGTACTTTGACTGTATCTTCTGATTATTATTTTTTTTAAGACTCAGTGGAAACAGGTCAAAATCAACTTTGAAATGTTGCATGAGACCAAATATGACACATAGTCAGCAGGAGGGCTATTTTCAACATAGGACTGGATGCAAACCTGTGAATATGCAGGTACAATCAAAATAAAATAATTTGAAATCTCTTTCAAGATAGTCTGGTTGAGCCTAAAGATCCAAGTGAAATATAGGGGGAACAAATGAACACACCTTTTGCCATGGAGTTGCATATTTTGCTACAAGGAGGGGGAAGGTGTGATGTAGAGGATAGCGTCATCTCCTAGTAGTCAGGATTAGAGGTTACAAAAGCTTTATTCAGAAACTTTGAGGAAAACAGCTGCACACTCTGGCAGTTGCCAAGATTAAAAAACTCTTGGATTTACAGCACTATGTAAGGCATTACATTTCAAAATTAGCGCACTCTTGCTATCCCATTTACTGAACCTAAAACAACACTTTTCCTGGGTTCACTGCCCCTCCTCCCATGTTCTCTCACAACCTGCCAACAGTGGGATCTCGCAGTTATGTCTGTTTGCTCTTACCACAGATTGTTAAGCAAACAATCCTAGGTTCCCAGCTTCCCATCCATCACCTCACCCCAGTCTTCCTCTCTGCTCAGCAAAGCATCCAAGTACGTCCTCCCTCCATATTTGAGGGTTTGATCTTCACTAATTTGATTATTGGCAAGGCATGTGCCTGCCTCTCCCCCGCCCCCCGGATTTTCCTCCTACCATCCCTTCCTTTCCTCACTCCAGGCTTGCAAGGCTTGTGCTTAAAATGGCCAATTTTAGTTTTGGGGTGAGCAAAGCCCCCCTCCTCCTTCTGGAGGTGTGGCTGCTCTTCTATTTGGCTGCATTTTCTGATGTATAATGGCTGCTGATTGGTCAGGTGTTCTCTTTGCTCCTACCCCTCCCTTTTCAAGATGGCCACTGGCAATAGCTAGAACCCAAAAACTCTGCTCTTCTCCCTTTGAGAGGAAAGTACTGTGTCTTTTTTCTCCTCTCCCATCAACCTGCCTCAACACTGAGGCCAGAGGGAAAGGAATGGGATGGGGTAGTTTTGCAGGGGAATTGTGGGAGGGGGGAGTTATTTGCAATTTTCCCACTTTCACAAGGGTTCTGCTCCCCTAACCCTCGCAAATGTGGTGGGGCTCCTATACTACTATATGGCTGTAAGCATTGCTGGGAGAGTGCAACTGTCCTGCAGAAGGGTTGCCAGTTGTGTTACCACATTGTTCCAGCAGCAGACTGGAAAGCTCATTGGCCTTAGAAGTTTGCAGCTCATGAACTGAAACCAAGTCAGTAACCTTCTTCTAATTTCGGTTTGATTGCCTATTGAGAATGTCTGATTATTCTTTAAGAGTCATTTTGGAATAAAGCCTAAAGGTACAATATAAAATAATTGAATGAAATGTAAAGCTCCAGCTGGCAGCCCTGTCAGTCATTTGAACACAGATCTTGAATCTGTAATGCATAGGTCACAGATGTGGAATGGATGCCACTAATACCAGCACAGCATTTCTTGTTCTCTCCCATGTTCTCTTCCATTCAGGCATCTCCTCTCCACACAGAAGCTAGTCTTTAATTAAATCAATGTACTGGTGGACTACCACCCCTCCCAGGCAGCAACAGTGGGCTTATTTATTGTTTTAACACAGTATGAACCTCAGGAACTAATTTCAGAAGACTAATTAGCACATTATACTATGCTGTACCCATAATTACTACAAATGGGGAGAATAGATTCTCCCTTGTCCCTCTTTTATCTTAAATTATTAATAAGTGGTTCATAGAAATTGTTTTTAGCTCACAATGAAACTTTAAACAAAGCGAAAGGGTAGCGTTAAAGGCTTTTCAAAGGAACGACTGGTAAATGTTGCTTACGGAGGATGAAATTAGGGAGACAGACAATCTACACAAGGTGTAAGGATGTTGTCTTCATGTGCAGAGATATTTGTATAACTGTACATGAAGCATTTATGCCACTGGCAAGAAAGATTCTGGGCTTCATGCAGTCCTGTGCCTGTGCCACCATTGTTGCTGCAGTGCAGCCACAAAAAGATTGGGGTGGAGCAGCTTCCCAATGGTCTGTCCCGTTCTGGTTTAGCTTTCTAGTTTATATATATTTAACATTGTTGTTAACTCCTTTCAAGTCAACTTCAGTTTATGGTGACACTTGGAGAGATCTCAAAGTCACCCTATCATCAACCAGCCTGCTCAGCCCTTGAAGACTTAGGGCCAAGTCTTCCTTGACTGAGTCTATTATGTGGTCTTCCTCTTTTCCTCCTTCCTTCCACCTTGCCAAGCATTAGTGTCTTTTCTCGTGAGTCATTTCATGTCATGGTGTGTCCAAAGTATGACAGTCTCAGTTTAGTCATCAAGGATTCTATGCAGAGTTTAGGCTTGATTTGCTCTAGGACTCATTCTTTTTAGTGTTCCAGGGTATCTGCAGAATTCTTCTCCAGCTCCACATTTCAAATGAATTGATTTTTTCCTATCAGCTTTCTTCACTGTCCATCTTTCACAACTATACACAGAAATTGGAAATATGATGAAGTGGACAATCCTAACTTTAATATTCAATGATATATCTTGAATCTTGAACTTCAGAATCTTGTCTAGTTCCTTCATAGCTGCCCGTCCAAGTCCTATCCTTCTTCTGATTTCTTGACTGCAGTCTCCGTTTTGATTAATGACTGAGCCAAAGTATGGAAAATTTAGAACTATTTCAATATCTTCATTGTCTGCCTTTAAATTATGTAAATTATGTAAATTATGTAAATCGTCTGTGGTCATCTTTTTTTTTTTTAATGTTCAAGTGTAAACCTGCCTTTGCATTTTCTTCCTTGACTTTCTTGAGTAATCTTTTCAAGTCTTTACTGTTTTCTGCTAGTAGCATGGTGCCAGAGTTCTTCTGGCTCCCAGTAAATTAGGCTTAATAGTATAATCTATTTTTATGTTATCTTTACTTTCTATATGGATGTTCTTTAAATTGTATTTTGGCATGATGGTTGGTTCAATATTCTTCTTTAGCTTCAGTGTAATTTTTGATATTAGCAATTCACAGTCTGTACCACAATTTGTTCCTTGTCTTGTTTTTGCAGAGAGAATTGTGCTTCTCCATCATCTGCTTCCAATTACGTAATCTATTTGATTTCTGAATTGGCCATCAGATTACTTCCATGGGTACCATCTCTTCTTAGATTGGTGGAAGAATGTGTTTGTGATGTACAAACTGTTAGCTTTGCAAAATTCGTCAGTCAGTCTCCTGCTTCATTTCTTCATTCTAGGCCAAATTTTCCTACAATCTTTGATTCTGCTTTTGTTTCCTACTTTTGTTTTCCCGTCGCCTCTGATTAACAAGAAGTCCTGTTTCAATGCATGATCAATTTCCTCCTGGAGTCCAGCGCAGAATATTTCAATTTCTTCTTAGAATCATAGAATCATAGAGGTGGAAGCGACCCCAGGGGCTATTGAGTCCAACTCCCTGCTATGCAGGAACACACATGAAAGCATTCCCAACAGATGGCCATCCAGCCTCTGCTTAAAAACGTCCAAAGAAGGAGACTCCACCACACTCCAAGACAGCATATTCCACTGCCGGACAGCTCTGACCATCAGAAAGTTCTTCCTGAGGTTCAAGTGGAATCTCCTTTCCTGCAGCTTGAATCCATTACTCTCCATCCTAGTCTCTGGAGCAGCAGAAAACAAGCCCACTCCCTCCTCAACATGACATCCCTTCAAATATTTAAACATGGCTATCATGTCCCCTCTTAACCTTCTCTTCTGCAGACTAAACATACCCAGCCCCCTAAGCCTATCCTCATAGGGCATGGCTTCCAGGCCTCTCACCATTTTGGTCGCCCTCCTCTGGACACGCTCCAGCTTGACCATGTCCTTCTTGAATTGGGGTGCCCAGAACTGGACACAGTATTCCAAATGAGGTCTAACCAATGCAGAATAGAGTGGTACCATCACCTCGCTCGATCTAGACACCATACTCCTATTCATGCAACTAAGAATCACATTGGCTTTCTTGGCTGCTGCATCACACTGCTGACTCATGTTCAGCTTGTGATCTACCAAGATTCCTAGATCCCTTTCACACGTACTGCTATCCAGCCACGCGTCACCCATCTATATTTGTGCATTCCATTTTTTCTGCCCAAGTGCAGGACCTTACATTTATCTCTTTTGAATTTCATTTTGTTAGCTTGGGCCCAGCTCTCCAATCTGTTAAGGTCATTTTGAATTTTGATCCTGCCCTCTGGTGTATTAGCAACCCCTCCCAATTTCATATCAACTGCAAATTTGATGAGCATGCCCTCTATTCCTTCATCCAAGTCATTGATGAAGATGTTGAACAGCACTGGGCCCAGGACAGAACCCTGTGGCACCCCACTAGTCACTTCTCTCCAAGATGAAAAGCAGTTCTCCAAGAGTTCTCTAAGATTATTGCAAGTGGTTCAGAAATGATTTCTGCCAGTTCTTTTAATATCCTTGGATATAATTCATCTGGCCCTGGAGACTTGAATTCATCTAATTTAGCCAGATATTCCTGTATTACTTCTTTACTTATTCTGTGCTGCACTTTTGTCACTTGCTCACCTTCTCCCCACACTCCAGGGTGGGTACTTCTATCCTTTTGGGAGAAAACTGAGGCAAAGAAGGTATTAAGTAGTTCTACCTTCTCACTTCCCCCCGTTATTAATTGGTCATCTTCTCCACGCAGTGACCCTATCATTTCCTTGTTTTTCCTTTTGCTGCGGACATATCTAAAAAAAGCCCTTTTTATTGTTTTTGATGTCTCTGGCAAGCCTGAGTTCATTCTGTGCTTTAGCTTTTCTGATCTTCTCCCTACATCTCCTGGCTATTTGCTTGAATTCCTCTTTGGTGGTTTCACCATTCTTCCATTTCCTGTACATGTTTCTTTTAACACTTAGCTCAGGCAAAAGTTCTTTCGTCAACCATTCTGGATTCTTTAGAGACCTTCTTCTGCCTCTGTAGTTGGAACATAAACTTGAATTATGGTTATATTGATGGCTTTTCCCTGAAGTCTTATTGATTCATTTCAATTAGACTTTGTATTATATTTTTGACTCCTTTTCCTACATCTCTCCTCACTATTAATGTCACCCCATTAATCTACTATATCAACTGAGTCTTACTGTGGAATTCACTCCCGTGGCCAAACCATTTAGAACTGCTTTTTACTAATCTTTAGGTGCCAAGCAATCCCTATGTTGTTTACTATTACATCTTTTGGTAAGTGACCTGTTGTTGTTTTCTGGCTTTGTTCCCGCCCTGTCTGTAAGACAGTATGATATATTAGATCAGGTTTGGACTGCCAGAACTATTAGAAGATGTTTTATTTTCATGCAGAGGATACTCTTTTTATATTCTGTTTTATGTCTATTGTAATTTTATGTGAATGTATTAAGTTGCCTTGAATACATTTTATTTCAGAGGCGTGACATATTTTAGGATATATATATATATATAAACAAATAAAGGCTAAAGATTTGATCATCTTGGTTTAGAGAAGATGGGACACAAAATGTGCACAGTCCAGAAAAAGGAAAGTGAGAGTGTGAGCAAACAAGTGAGGAAATACATGCACTCCCAGGCCCAGCCACCCCACCAGTTCAGATACTTTTGTGTGTATGTTAAACATGGTTTGGAGGCTTTATGGTATTTCAGGGTTTTCAACTTTTGCAGGCGTCCTGTGCCCCAACCCCTGAGAAAGTGGGGGGCTGACCATCTTATCTTCCTGTCCCTTACAAACACATTCAATCTCTTAGGCCAGTGCTACTTAAAGCTATGGTCCATGAATTGGTGCTTCCAGTTCCCAGCAATTTTTGATAAATTAAATAGTTGTAACCAACAATTGTGGTACTGGTCCCTGGCCCACTGGCCTCCCACTGGGGAGGGCAATTCCTGGATCCCACATCCAGATAGCTTGAGAAGCACTGTCTTAGGCCAAAAAAAGTTTGAAGGAGGAAATAGCTGAGGCAGAGTCCAGCCTCCAGTGTTGCTGGTGCCAGTTTTGTAGCTGTTCTTTCTCAGGTTCTATTGGGATAATCTAGGGGGAAAGGTCATATAGCAAGCATTGGCTATACCTTAGATGTACACAAGTATAACATGGCAAAACTGAACCACCCAAGGAGTATGTGGAACCCAAGATGTAATGGAATAGTGCCCCATAACAGCAG